>JABXJD010000034.1:2067500-2667500 GCA_013375575.1 Percina caprodes
GAGATTTGTGGGATGCACATCCAGGGCACAAAGCTCCCGTTCCACCACATCCCAAAGATGCTCTGTTGGGTTGAGATCTGGTGACTGTGGGGGCCATTTTAGTCCAGTGAACTCATTGTCATGTTCAAGAAACCAATTTGAAATGATTCAAGCTTTGTGACATGGTGCATTATCCTGCTGGAAGTAGCCATCAGAGGATGGTACATGGTGGCCATAAAGGGATGGACATGGTCAGAAACAGTGCTCAGGTAGGCCGTGGCATTTAAACGATGTCCAATTGGCACAGAGGGGCCTAAAGTGTGCCAAGAAAACATCCCCCACACCATTACACCACCACCACCAGCCTGCACAGTGGTAACAAGGCATGATGGATCCATGTTCTCATTCTGTTTACGCCAAATTCTGACTCTACCATCTGAATGTCTCAACAGAAATCGAGACTCATCAGAGCAGGCAACATTTTTCCAGTCTTCAACTGTCCAATTTTGGTGAGCTCTTGCAAATTGTAGCCTCTTTTTCCTATTTATAGTGGTGATGAGTGGTACCCGGTGGGGTCTTCTGTTGTTGTAGCCCATCTGCCTCAAGGTTGTGCGTGTTGTGGCTTCACAAATGCTTTGCTGCATACCTCGGTTGTAACGAGTGTTTTTTTCAGTCAAAGTTGCTCTTCTATCAGCTTGAATCAGTCGGCCCATTCTCCTCTGACCTCTAGCATCAACAAGGCATTTTTGCCCACAGGACTGCCGCATACTGGATGTTTTTCCCTTTTCACACCATTCTTTCTAGAAATGGTTGTGCGTGAAAATCCCAGTAACTGAGCAGATTGTGAAATACTCAGACCGGCCTGTCTGGCACCAACAACCATGCCACGCGCAAAATTGCTTAAATCACCTTTCTTTCCCATTCTGTCATCCAGTTTGGAGTTCAGGAGATTGTCTTGACCAGGACCACACCCCTAAATGCATTGAAGCAACTGCCATGATATTGGTTAATTAGATAATTGCATTAATGAGAAATTGAACAGGTGTTCCTAATAATCCTTTAGGTGAGTGTATATTGATGGACAGCGCATCCGGTTCGGCAAAGTGCTGCAACTGCGGAAGTAACTTAAACCTGCATACTATCTGAATTCCTGCAGAGGGCCACACGCGGGTTGCAAAAGGAGGTCGGTTTCTGTAGAAGTCTATGGAGAAATGACCCACTTCTCACTTGATTTATTACCCCAGTAAACATCTTCATAATGAGTTTGTGGTCTCTAGTTGCTAGTTTTAAATATTCTGCAACACAGAATGATGTTCATTTTTTAAATTACGGTCTTGTTTATTTTAAAATCGGCGATAAAGCCGGGGTGTTTTAGGGCGTGGCTATGATGTGATTGACAGTTCTCGGCCTGTCAATCATGACAGAGTGTTAGCAAAGCTTGTCCATGGCACGTGAACTTCATTATGGGGGTTGACCACGTTTCATCGCAGTGACTGTCGGTTGCACAGCAAGACACTCAAAGGAATCGGCAGTTCAGCTTTTCCGGTAAGTAAAATTATATTTTGTTTTAATACAGTTTTTCGTTAGCCAACGTTAGCATCTCAGTTAATATCAGTTAATTAGCTAACTAGATTGCACCTTGCTAAGCAAGCTAGCGGGCTAACTTATGCTATGCAGACCATGTAAACGCATACAGTCTATGTATAAACTTATTAAAATATATTTAATGTTACAGTAGGTATGCACAACGATGATGATCTGTTGATCTGTAATATGTGGTATTATTGCTAATCGATGCGCATGTAATCTGGTAATGTTAGCTTAAAATCAAAGCCTGATGTAGCTAGCTAACGTAGTAGTGCAAATTCATAAACCCCTATCAGCACGGGATAACATCATTTTGGGACAGCGTGTGATTTAGAAATAACCACTCACATCTGAATTTGCACGTCAAACGTAGACCTGCTTTTTACTGAAATATATGTATCCCGAAAGTTTGGGCAACGTTACCCGGATGCGCGCGAAGGACGGTGTCGTGCCAATGTACTTATCCCCATAGACATATAAAGAGTAGACGCCCCATCGACCGCTACTGCCGACTGGCACTGACGAGCCGTGGGGCCGCCATTTTGGACCGGTCACCCGCTCCACTCAGTGTAATGTGTTTGGCAGGTGCAATGAGCTGTCAGCGCGTTTAATTAATCACCCTCACTGATTTTCACGCGTTTTTTTTGCTGCGAAGGTCATACATGTAGCTATGATACAGGACACATGGTTAGGCATATTTTAATATTCATATTGTGCTTAACAGTAATAGAATATTCTGATGATATAAAGTCACCAGACGTCCGAGATGAATATTGCAGTATCAATTCCGATATTTTTAAACATGTAAAATTAGACAAACCAAATTCATAACAAATTAAACACCTTTTCTTACAACAAAAGGTTTATTTAACTGAAAGTCATATTGGACTGGTCCAACATGAATAAATAACTAAGGACCATGTCTACAGTTAACAGGACAGCTCCACAAAATAAACTAAATATTGCATATTTATTGCGACTTTAAATATATTTGATAAATGACCAGTTGTCTCAGCTCTTATTACATAAGTATTTTTCTTTTATGTTGTGTTGACTCTGTACTCAAACACATTGCTATTGAAATGGCTATAAGAGTAACGTGCAAGTTGCAAAAATTAACTTGTGTAGCAATTTTCAAAACAGATACAAAATGCTTTACAGAACCCAGAGTGAAAGAGATAAGATAAAATGCAATCACAAGCACAAAGAGTTCATGAAACACAAACAAACAGATTTACAGTATACCGTCCACACGCCCGCTCGCTCGCTAAAACCCCTAAAAGGGGACTGTTTTGCAGAGCTTCTTTCTCGTGCTCCCTTTCTGCAGTTCAAGAGGTGAGTTTTGCAATGTGGTGTAGCATTATTTTGAGAAACAGACACAACCAATGACAACCAGTCAGAATGATGGCTGTCGATGCCAAACTGTCTCTCCTCAGTGTGTTCCTCAAGCAGAACAACGTCCTCCGTTCCATCTCCTCCTGGACGATGTGTGTGACTGTTGACACCTTAGGAGTTTGCATTGTTGAAGCTCGGCGGATCACCTTCTCTGCAGCTCTCAGCACCTTATTATAATAAAAAAAAAAAAACACTTATATAGCTCTTTACACAGTGCTCAAAAACACTTAGAACAGATAAAAGAACAAAGCAACCTTATATACAAATACTTCAAAAAAAAAAATACATAGACAAGCGTTTTCGTGCCAGTAAAAAGAGGCAGACCACCCACCACTGGAAACCAGTAGGGACCATAAACTGTGGTCCCTACTGGTTAATATTAACGGTCTATGGTAGTTACCATAGACCGTTAATATTAATATACATACAGTCTATGGTAGGGACATAACACCGGGTGAACACCGGCCGGTACAGTAAACATAGCCTAGCTAGCTAGCTAGCTGGCTATGATGTCAGTACAATAATATCAAAGACCCTTGCTCCTTAACTTTCTGGTAATATTCTATTCACAAAATACAACCAATATTATATAACGTTAAATCTTACTTGTGAAAAGTAATCCTCCGAGCCCTGTTTTCAATGGTCCGCCGATTTGAGCAGGAATATGCTGCACAGTGCTCTGGCATCTTGTATCTTCTGCTGCTAAGTAACGAGTATGACCGGTCCAAGATGGCGGCTGGATTTCTCGCGCTCAGCAGCCAATGCGGCGTCTACTCTTTATATGGCTATGCTTATCCCCGCCAGGATTTGTATCCCCTGGAGCGCGCATGCACACAGTGGAGATTCTGCTGTCCTTCGAGAGGTTTAAGTGCTGCACTTTGAATTTACCTCTTAAATGGAACAAATAGCGACGTGGAAGACTCGGCAGGGTTTTCCATAGTAACATTGGTCTGTTATCTACATAAATACGTGTATTTGTCTGTTACATTAAGGCGACGTGTGAATTGTTTATAGAGTCGTTTAATATTATGGACTGATAGGCATATCCTCCCTGTCCTAACGTGATTTGTTTTAATATGGCTCTTCAATTAACCACTTTTTTCACCTGTCTAGCATATGAGTTACATAGGAGGTACTCAAAATATCAGACCGTTTTTCACCTGATATTTTGTGTGTCTGTCCTGTCATCATGGGTGTTATTTTGTGTTTACTAGCCAAGTCACAATAAACAACCTGACAACATTTGGAGAGGTCTGCTGTTGTCTAGCAAAAGTTACATGGGGGTACCCAAAATATCAGGCCGTTTTTTACCTGATATTTTGTGTATCCCATCCCTAACATGCAAAGGGTCTGTCCTGTCATCATGTGTTATTTTGTGTGTTAAATAGGTCACAATGAACAACCTGAAATAATTTGGAGAGGTCTGATGTTTAGCAAAAGTTACGTAGGGGGTACCCAAAATATCAGGCCGTTTTCTACCTGGTCTGCTGTTTTCTGTAGTTGCTAGTTGCTTTTTGATAGACATTTATTGGTTACAATGTTCTTCGAATGAACGTGCAATAATTCATGTGTCAATTAAACTCCAACAGACTTTTATACATCCATATGAACGTTGTGGGGTGTAGCTATTTAATGTGATCAAAATCGATTAGTTCTGCTCCGTTAAACATGACCAAATACCTGCTGAAAGGTTCCTACCTTAATAGACATCACTCAAAAGCATACTAGTGACACCTGTGGACAATTTGGGTCCTACACCCAATAAAAAATGAAAGTGCCCTTTACAGGTCCGTCTTACCATCATTTGTTTTGTGTTTTTCATTACCATAGCGACTGAAGTTTAATTTTTGTGACTATATTCATTATCATAATTAGAAGGAAAAAAAATGTTCAGAGGTTTAAAAACGTTACCTGACGTCTAAGTTCAGAGGCTAAGGTGATTACGAGTCAGACTAACTGAGCATTAGACATCCTTCAAAATGGATCCTAAAGAATAAGAAAGGATTGTTAATTACAAAGTGACACGCCAGTATCCAAACTTGTCAAAGACCGAAAAGTTGCTTCTTAGAAGAAAAGCGGGCCTTTATGATGATGGTAGGTTGGAAACATTCTTTGACAATTTAGCCCGCTAGTTAATGAGTAAGGGCCGGCATAATGTTGTAATAACAGTGGTGAAGGACTACATAGCCTACTCGGATCCATTGCCCTATTAGGATATGGGTTAAAGCATAGTGGCTTAATCAGGTTTATTGCAAAAAAATGTTTTACATATTTTTGCTGTTGAAACATGTTTAACCTCATCACTTACACTTGCATTGCAAAGAAAGTCATGTGTGGGATGTATTTATGTCTATTTTTAAAAATATGAATTTATATTTGCATGTGCAAATAATTTTAAACTTGCACCAGTGCCATGGTGATTACACGCAGTTACAGGTGTATTAGGTTTTTATTGTAAATCAATTTGTAAGCATGTTTTTTGTCGACATTTAGGCGACGAGCTCTACTACACACGTTATAAAAAGGACTGCCAGAACAGTGAAAACAAAAGTGGTCTGTGGTGCTGGTGAGGCAGACCAAATTTTTCTTGACTTTCATGCCAGCCCTATGGGGCACACTGTGGCCAGACCAAAACAAGGGAGAACATACCCCGCAGATTTTACTGGCCTGGGATGTCAGTTGATATCAACAAGTGGGTAAGCCAGCAATACAAATTAACCATATGATATTATTCCATAACAAAGCTTGTCATTTCATTGGTGTTATTCTATAAATTTAGAATTTCAGAAAAATGTTTTCCTATTTAAACCATGTTTTGCTTTATAATTTTCAGGTTTCCCAATGCTCTGCATGCCAGGCAGCTACAATAATAAAAAAGCCAACAGAGTACACCCCAATAAAGGTTAGTTCATCTAAAAACTTTAAAAAGGCCTTTTAAAGTCTTTTAAAATGTTTGTCAAATAATTTAAAACATTTAATCAAAACAATTGAATTAAAAACAGCAACATAAATATCCTGTCACTTGGAATTTCCATGATATTACTAGTTGATTTATGCTGCTTTACAGACAACTCAGAAGTTGGATATTTCTGACTTTGAATTTCCACACAAACATCTATGACCACAAATATAGAAAAACTTGATTAAAAATAGCTTCCACAAGGTCACATTGTTGTGTGACGTTAGACAATTGCTTGTACAAGTTGGGTTACATGCCATGAGCTTCCTAGTAACTCTTTAACTTCAGAGTTACCTACAAAGCAGCAGAACTTTTGATCTGTCCTAAGCCTAGATTAGTTATGGCTGTTTATTTTCCCCTAGCAACCCATTTATATTAATTGTTCAGTGAATAATGTTTATTCTTCCCTTCTTGTGCCTTCTGCTTTTTGTTCCACCTGCTCTTCTCTTCATAGTGCTTAATAAAATAGAAATTGTCTTAAATAAAATGTAAAATATTGTTTGTCAAAACCTTCAGGTCACACAACCATTTGAGTTGTTAGGGATGGACCTGGTCGGGAAATTGTCCACAACTCAGAATGGACATTAATATATTTGTGTCATGATTGACTACTTTACTAAATGGCCACAGGCTTACCCTCTGAAGTCAAAGTCAGCAAAGGAGGTTACTTCTTGCATTGTAAAATTTGTCCATCAGTTTGAAGCCCCCAAAGGATTCTAACTGACCAGGGCAAAGAATTTGTCAATTCCGTAAGTAGCCTACTTCACTCATAGCCAAAAATTGTGTACAAGTTGTTGATTTACCAACTATTACAAAATGTATTATTGTAAAATCCTTTCTGTAATTGTTGGAGTCCCACTGAAGGTGTAATAAGTGTATTTCTTCATATGATTTTGGCTTATGTTTGCAGATCAACAAGACAGTTTGTAATATTTTGAACATCAAAAGGAGCCTCTGCTCACCTTGTTGTCCGCAAACTAATGGTTTGGTCGAGCGGATGAATGGCACAATTCAGAGGTGAGCTCTTTGTTTTACTAAATTAAGATTTTATACATTAGTTGTCTATGGAATATTAACACTGAAATGGCATACAGAGAAATATCAATACAATTACAAAAAGAAGATCCCAGTAACAAACATGAGGATTATGTCAAATAAAATGTTTTGAAATAGTCTTCATTCTCAGAGCCCTGAGCAAACTGGTGGGTCTACATCCAGATACTTGGGACAAATATCTGGATGCTATAATGTTTAGTCTCAGAACAAAATAACAACATTTTCGCCCTATTATCTGATGTTCAGCAGAGGCTCTGTTATGACCTTTACGTTGTATGCCTAGGGATAACTAGGAAGTAACACAAAACATGAACTCAAACTAACAAAAGACGAAACTAACAAGTCAGAATACTGTAACACAACATAAAGGTGTATATTTATATATGAACAAAACAAAGTAATAAACAGTAACCTAAACAAAAATAGAAGCTGTAAAATCGTCAGGGTCTCCAAGGCCAAAACAACAAACAAAAACCCATACTACCTGAAAAGAAAATGGCAACTGAACTACAGAGTCAAAACAAATACACAGTACTAATCTCCCTGACTGTCCACAAAACAGGAGAAAAAGGGGGTCAAAAACAAATGGCAGAGAACCCTTACCAGCTTCAGATAAGATAATGATTTCCTAAATGATATGCACCAGCAGAGAGTAGTACACCAACTACTGCAAGCATGACAGGAAGTTGAGGCAAGAGGAAGGGCTGGAGTCTTGGGAGCTTTTATGCAGCCTCACTGATAGCTGGATTGGAAACACCTGGAGGAGGATCAGTCACTCAGGGATGGCACACCTGAAACACAAAAGCAAAATAGCATCTCTTCCAAAAAGAGGCCAGAGCAGCATTAGAGAACGTAACAGGCTCGATATCCATCAGAAGTCCCTGAGCATTACATGGTTGGTTTCTCATATGTTTTCATTTTTCAATCCTTTTTTCTGTTTATATTGCTCTAGATGTGTATATCACAGACATGCATAACACCCTTATGTAATGGAAAAGGAATTTTGGTTATAGCGTGACAGCACTGTGGAGGACGTTGTGGGGCAGGAAGACGTGGCCCAAGACATACAACAACAACACTTAATGGACGTTGTTCGACAAAACCTGGCCAAGGGACACACAACAACCTACTGAGAATACTCCAATCTTCAAAGTTGGGGACAGCGTGTTAAGGCAAAACATTAGGAGCCAACAAAGGAAGGGTGGGAAATTGGAGGCAAATTTTGTAGGGCCATTTATAATAATGGCAATCGAACATAAAAGTGCTGACCTGCAGGATGAAAATGGAGCACTCCTGCGAAAAATTAACATTGACCATCTTAAACATCATATTAAGGAAAAACCCAGAGTGCCACACTGGGGCTATTAAAAACAAACGCAACGCTCCAATGGAAGCTACAACAGCACCCCGGCAGGGTGCAGCCCCACTGGCCACAGCCACCCAGCAGACCCCATGTCCACCAGCCGCAGACCCCATCTCCACCAGCCGCAGCCACCCAGCAGACCCCATCTCCACCAGCCGCAGCCACCCAGCAGACCCCATCTCCACCAGCCACAGCCACCCAGCAGACCCCATCTCCACCAGCCGCAGCCACCCAGAAGACCCCATCTCCACCAGCCACAGCCACCCAGCAGACCCCATCTCCACCAGCCGCAACCACGCAACACGTCTTTATTTTTACATGGTTTTACAGATGTACAGGATGCTTGGGCGGGACGGGATGCCCATGTCCTGCTCTCCAAAATAGGGGCATATAAATTGTTTTATTGGGACATTAAGTTAAAAAGTGAGGTGAGATAATATAATTTAAAAATTGTGCACATTTTTGAAAATGACATGTATAGGCTAATTTGTATGTCAGCTATAGAGCTATCAACACATTTTCTTGAAAAACAATATAATATGTTTAATATTTCTTCACAGTGTTGGTGCGTGACTATAATAGTAAAAACACAGGAAAGGCAGCGTTTATAGACTCATTTGCCATGACTGCCATCTGGAACAGGGGGACTCCAAGACTCAAGGTCAGCATTGGTATCATAAATCTCATGGATGTACTCTAATCACCTCTAATGATATAAACAACAAAACTTTTGGAATTACTTAAAATATAAGCAATAGTATTTTTTTTTTTTTCAGCAACATAGTCTCTGTAACAACGTTTCATTAAGAAAGGTCAACACACAATCAGCTGATTTCAAGAAAGAAAGCAGTAGAGACTAATATAGACAGACAAATAAGAATGATTGGTTGCAATCCTGCATGAAGTTGCACTCTTCATTCCAACATTTGTTTTGTTCAATTTTAGATGAAACCCCTGGAGTATAACATTGTTGTGGGCATTATTAATGACCATCACCACTGGACACTAGCGGTAAAATTATTTCTAAAGATCATGAATCTGCCAAAACGTTCATGTCAAGAAAAAATGGATTTCAAATGCTTGTTTTTTAACTATGAAGGTTATATACCCAAAAGACAAGAAGTCTATATTCTTGGATCAACTGGGGGAGTCCAAAAAGGACCTCAAAATATGTTTGGAAACAACAAGGTAAGGGTTGCTAAACATTAACATTTTTATTGTCTGATGTCCACTTTCAATTAGAAATGACAGTGGACATAAAATAAATAAATACATGCAATAAACAGTATATCTTATAATTTGCATGCCGCACTGCCAACATTAATGATTATACCGTTTTTTTTAATGTCTTCAGGGCATTCATGCGAAAAAAGGGATGCAATGTCTCAAGGTGGAGATGTGAGACAGTCCAGCATCCTAAACAGTCTGACTCCACCTCTTGTGGGGGATTTGCCCTGAAAGTACGTTCTACAAATGTTAGACAAGAAATTGTTTTTAAGACAACCAATGACTTAAACAAAAATGTTGTTCATTGACAACTGATTTGGCTCTGTAAGGCATCATATAGAATCCTTGTTACTAACGGGTATTAATTTGAAAACTCTATAATGTCATTTTTCTTAGATTGCAGAGCTACTTTTAAAAGGAGGTGAAGTGATTCCCCTGCATGTCAACAGGACATCAATCAGTACAGGATGCAAATTGCCATGACTCTCCTCCCAGAGAGTGGTAAGTATTAGGTTTTAATGGGATGTACTGGTAAATGAAAGAAACACTCTTACAGTCGCTGTCAAAATACAGTATGAAGTTGTCAGAATTTTAACAATGTACATACATGACCCATACATACATGGGTTGCCGTTTTCTGTTTTTCCTTTCAACAGATGATCTGACAGAGACATGCCACTGTTGTGGGGAGGTGGAGCATGAGTCCGACTCTAATTGGGTAACAAAATCATTAACACACACACACATATATATATATATATATATTTTCACGGTTAATGATCATTTATTTATTTATTTACTTACTTATTTATTTTTCAGATTCAATGTGATCTTTGCTGCCGTTGGTTCCATCACTTGTGCGTTAAAAGCCCACCAACAGAGGGATCATTCTTTTGTTGTGCATGTGTGTAGTCAACACAATTCTGCTACAAAGATGTACAAACATGTACATACCTTTTTTTATTTATATTTAGTGCCCGAGCACTGACATTGTCAGGCAGGAAGCGCTATTAAAATCACTTATTATAAATATTATTAATATTATTATTATGCACTTTAATTGCATTTTTGAGGGCCTTAACAACCATTCTTTTATACTTGTTTTAGATGATGTTGTTCATTATTATTTTTGTAAAGCCTTGTCTGTTTTCTAACACTTTATATAGTCATACTTTTTTAACAAGTACTTGTTGTGAATAAAAAACAAACAAAAAACACACAAATACGCCTGATGACAGGACAGACCCGTTATTATTATTATTATAATAATTATAAATTATTTCAGGTTGTTTATTGTGACCTATTAAACACACAAAATAACACACATGATGACAGGACAGACACTTTGCATGTTACGGATGGGATACACAAAATATCCGGTAAAAAACGACCTGATATTTTGGATATCCTCTAAGTAACTTTTGCTTGACAACAGCAGACCTCTCCAAATGTTGTCAGGTTGTTTATTGTGACTTAGCTAGTAAACACAAAATAACACCCATGATGACAGGACAGACACACAAAATATCAGGTGAAAAACGGTCTGATAGTTTTACCTCCTATGTAAATCATATGGTAGACAGGTGGAAAAAAGTGTTTAACTGAAAAGCCATATTAAATTAAATTAAAACAGAAATCACGTTAGAGGACAGGGAGGATATGCCTATCAGTCCATAATATTTAACGCTATAAACAATTCACACGTCGCCTTAATGTAACAGACAAATACACGTATTTATGTAGATAACTGAGACCAATGTTACTATGGAAAACCCTGCAGAGTCTTCCACGTCGCTATTTGTTCAATTTAAGAGGTAAATTCAAAGTGCAGCAGTTAAACATTTCAAAGGACAGCAGAATCTCCGCTCTGTGTGCATGCGCGCTCCCGCGGCCAGGGGATACAAATCCTGGCAGGGATAAGTACAATGGCACGACAACGGTCAGGGCGAGGCCTGCGCACCGCACTCCAACCCAGTTGGGGTTGCGTATCTTTTTGATACGAGAGGTTACCAGGAACATACCCTATCATGTTTGGTTCAGCTTCTTCTGCTGAAAGGACAAACCAACTGTTAGCACTTGGTATTTAGAGGTTCATTTTATTGTGGTTGACTTAGTTTCTGCTGTAGTTTGATAGGTGATAGTAGTAACATTGAGTAGTTGTGTGGATTAAAACTATTTTAGAAATATTAAACTGGAATAAAATAATGAATATACTCTAGCAGTCACCACTTTCACAGGTGAAAGCATTTTTGGTAATTTCACATAAAGGGCCTTTTAATAGCTGGACCTGGTCCACCAGAAGTCCCCCCACAAGCAAAATGTGAGTCCTGTAATAGATGTATCCTGGTGTTACCACTTTGTATTAGGCATATCACTTATTTTGTATATTGTATGTATTTAGGATTGAATGATGCCCGTCAACCACTGTCCCAGTTATGGGTAAATAGCCCCAGCTATGGGTAAATAGTGAAGACCCCCAACAGCTGTGCAGGTGGAAGTTGTTGGTGTGAGAACCACCACAACGTCTGGGAAGGAGGAAGAAGGCAACTCCACAGCCACGTGGGTTAACTCGGGAGGGTACAGTGGCTAGGGGAGCAAACCCTGTGGCAATGTGAGAAAACTGAAACTATTCCTTACGACTATATAATAACTGCATATACACAAACACTAGCTATAAAAATGATGTCATGTTTGGTGTCCTACATGTGTACTGTGGTTTGTGTTGTTAACTTGCAGGTGTAGCAGAGGCGGAAATGAGATGACTGATCACCTGGCCGGTCCTCCCAGACTATTTTACCCCGCTTGCCCCGAGACTCCCGACAGTGCACCAACATCTTTTCTCTCAGTTTGAGTTTTCCACTTTAACTACTGACAACATGCAGCTCACATTCTCCATTACATCCATCTACCTTCATTCATCACTGATACTGACAATCACACCTCATTGTGCTCTTGTTTGCATAATTATTTAATAAATGTAACTTTATTATTGTTACGTTGCTGTGCATCTCCGTCTTTTGTTGTGGCCTGTGAGCCAGTCATAACAAGTTGGGGCTTGTTTGCCGTGAGTACAAACCAGGACCTTGTTTGTGGTTTTCTTAAATTAATCCTAGTTCGTTGTGGTTGAGGTCATTTGGTTTTGTTGAGCTAGTCTATTGTTTAAATGTAAATTTGCACTACAGTCATGTGTAATATAGTTTGATGTGTAAATCAGGGAAATGCAAACGCTCATTTGTACACTAAACCCCCAAAATATAAATTGGCTCAAATTATTTTATGTTAATTATAATATACTTAATATAGCTTTTTGTCCAGAGGTACATCTTGTTCATCCAAAGAAAATAATTAACCCTGCTGTTGTCCTTGGGATCCCATTTGACCCATTTTCAAAAGGTTTCGAAATCAGAAATTTGGGTTTCCTTCAACCAAGTTGTAAAAAATAAGGTGGATGGTTCCATACAACGCTATTTAAAAGTTAAATAAATAGACTTCATTTTGGGTGATATTTAACTTTTGACAGCTCTTCTGTAAACTAACTTTTTTGGGATAACCTTTTTTTTTTTTATACAGTCTCCTGAGACAATGGGCTGTTTTCGGTCCAGTGTAAAATTTTTCAAATGGATTTTGGCAGAGATATTAAAGTCATCACTGATATTATTAGACATTAGCTCATGGTAAACTAGACTGACATCATTTCACGTTGGCTAGACAGATTTAAGTTTGCCCAACTTTATCCGCAACCAAATGGGAGGCTAATCCAACATGACATGTTTTGCCATTTTTGGATCAATTAGCTAAAGTAAAGAGATCAATGTGCAGTGAGCACTGCTGCTGAACGCACAGTGTTTACCAACACACAACTGTGAAGACGATTGTCAGGTAAAAACATTTGTCATTTATGTGATTTTCTATGGCATTTGAAAAATTTGACATATTTTGTAGCATGAGTTCTATGTTTATTTTGCCGCCTATGCTAACCTTACACCAAACAACTTTTTAAGCAAATTCCACTGTTATAGATACATTTCTAATAGGCTATCGGAATGAACTCATGAGATTCTTGCTAGAGTTGGGGCGCATATGTGGTCTTAATTTGTGTGATCCTCCTGCTTAGGGCCCACTTCAGAGAAAACACCAGGGAACTCATTTTAATGTACGTTGTGCACTGTTGACACGGTATTTATTTGTCTTTTTCTGTTGTTTGTATATGCCCTTTGACCTTAAGGAAGGTCCAGACAGGCAGTCTCCAAAGAACAAGGAATCTATGGAAGGAAATGAATTCTCTCTTTATATCAGACCCAAGGGCAAACTGTTCATAGGACTTCAAAGACTGGAGCGGTGACTTTCTGGAGCGGGGAGGTATTTGATATGTCATCCTTTTACAGCCTTTTTCAAAGACCATGCAGAGGATATTTGTTCAGTGTTTTCCAAGATATCCTGTGGTAATATGGTACAAACAACCCTTTGTGTGGACATGTCAATTCATTTTTTTTGTCTGTGGTCACCAGGTCTGTTTCTATAAAAAGGTCTCATTTGAAGTGTGTTCTTTGTTCCATTTGAGCAGCAGTTTTTACAGAGAAAATACTCTGCTATAACAATGAAATCCCTTTGATAAACCTTGATATGATTTCTAATAAGTTACACTGGTTTAGTGACTGACAGCTGTCAACAAGTGTCACACTCATGTGTAACAAGTCACTTCACCACTAGAGGTCTATGCTTTCCTTTGAAACACAGTGGAGAACGCAGAATAGATAGAGAAGTTACACAGAATTAAAAGAAGAATGAAGCTCAATAATTTACAAATTAGACAAAAAAGCAAAATACTTAACTATCCTCTTATTCATGTACTTTGGTTGAATGAAACTAAATTGTAGGTAAAACATCTGCCCCATCTGTCAGTCACACTGCCAAATCCAGGTCTGTAATTACCTTTTTTTTTTTCATTTTTAGAAGCTGTACTATTTTTAGAAACTTCAGGCAGGTTACAGAACCAGTAGTTCTCTGTTTCTCGAGGAAATTCTCAACATGCAACCTCCCAGTTGTGTTATCAACAGATGGGCCTTTCTTTCATTAGCTGACATTAAGTGATGATGCTGCTCATTCTTCCTCTCCTCTGAGCCTTTGGATGGCAGGTTTGGAAGGTCTTTAAGCCACAGGCTGTTGTGTCAACTGACAATATTCAGTGTTTAGAAGATCTATTCATTATTTGTTTGTGTGGTCTTGTTTAACTACAATTCTGAAAACTAGTTTGAGATAAACCATTTTATAGCAAATAAATATATTATCTGTTTTGGTTTTTGTTCACGTTTAAAGAACAATTTTACTGGTCATGACTACTACTTAGCCTGTGAAATTAAATGTATGATGTCATTATTAGGGGACATTTTCTCAGACTTGATGTCTTAGGGGTTATTTTTACTTGGGCTTGGAGACTATGTTTCAAACGGTGGCATGGCGATTGAAATATGTAGCTTCATGCCAGGCAATTTGGGTTTTAAAGAAAATATACTATTGGTTGCATTATGGGAATTGTAGTACCCAACATTTTAGGAGCTTGATTCACACTAGGGACAAAAGTCTGCATATATCTTGGGCCATTATAGGATTTATTATGTTTACGGAGTGATGGAAATGGTTAAGGGAAAAGTCGGATCTTACATAATGACAGAAATTACTCCCTGACCAAGACGTGATAGGCTGATTACTTCTGCTTAATTCTCTTTATAAATGTATCGAACTACGACAGTGAAGCCACACAAAAAACAAAAATATTAATCAACTCTAGGACAATTAATATTTGTGTGTGTGTGTGCGTGTGTGCTTGCACGTGCATGTACAATATACTCCTACAATTTTCTACATAGTGAATTGTGTTTTTGATACACTTCACACTGGATATTTTGTACAACTGCAGGAGAATAACAAGGGGCTATATAAGTAAATTGGGTTCATGGTTAATGACACAAATGCCACCTTTCTCTTAATGTCCAATTACATTTAAATAGACTAAGTCTACATGTGTGCGTGCCTGACAGCAAGTACATGAGTGCAAATTTAGGCTCAAAGGCTGGGTGGTCTGTCTGTTTTGTGTTTCTACAAGGAGACAGAGACATACAACGGGACTTCTTCTCTACTGGCTGCCAAAATAATTCAGCTGGAGTCACACCCAGCCACAAGTAATACATTTTCCTGGACAAGAGAGCCTAGTAGACCAGAGGGCATCTAATGAACCAGAAATGACAAATCACTGATTTTCCTGCTCATTTCAAAATCAGTGTTAGCAAATTTATGCCTGACGGGCATGTGGTTCAAATGGACGGGAAAGTAGTAGCTTCATGCACCATTTGTGGCTTATTTTCCAGATCTGATCCACCCATGCATTTTCTTTCATGGAAGCTGTTAAAAAAATAGCCATTTTAGTTGGAATAAATTCAAAGCATTATTCTAAAAGTAACTGGTTGGCAGGCAAATAATATGCTTTCCTTCACATGTTGTTTAAGAAATGAATTCTAAGAGAAAATTATCACAGTTTTTTTACAGTTCACATGAATATTGTTGTCAAAAGAACGGCAAAATAATGTTTACAAGAAATCTTTAATAAAAGACAAGTGTGTTTACACCTTTGTAGAGAAGAATGACACAGATACATACTGTAATACACACATGTCATAGTTGGTCTTATGTACAAACACAGATTTCAAACGAATCACATACAAACACACACACAAACACTCACATCCATGCACACACACGCACACTCACGAGAGAGACTTATTACTGCTACTGATTATCTTCCATATCCAACTATACCTAATGTATGTTTTTTGGCCATTGGTAGAGTACACGTTTGCACACAAAGGGGATGACTTGGAATGCTACAATGCATACATCATGACAGGCTGTCCCAGTGTGCAGCCATGCTCCACTGAGTGAAAAGACAGTCAAAATTATTCTCTCATTGAACCACAGCAGCAGGATGTTACAGCGAGCTTCACGGTAATGGATGAAGAAGAAACATGAAGACAAGAGCAGGAAGAGGGAAGAGGATGTAAGCAGTCAGGGTTGAGCAAGTCAAAAGGAAAAAGAAGGAGGCAGGAGTAACCAGCAAGAGGAGAAAGAGTTCATGTCTGTGTGGTTAAAGTGTTCCTTCATCCAGCAGTTTGTTGACGCCATTGCAGATCTTCCTCAGGGAGAGTCTGTACTCCTCTCTGTCCCCGTACAGCTCCGCCAGGAACTCCCCGTGGGCAAAATGGTTGAAAACGTGATCGATGCGTGCATGTGAGCGCGCCGTCAGGTGCTGCTCGACCAGGGCATGAAGCAGGTCCCTGCACTCCAGCAGAAGCTCTGACAGAATATTCCTGTCAAAGGTGTACTCCACCTCATAGAACGACACCGCCGTCATGGCTGCCTGGTTCATCTTTTTCTTAAAGCGCTCCACTGTGTCCAGCTCGTCGGGGCTGAACTGGTGGTTGCGGTACAAGATGCCGATCTTCAGGGCAATCTTGATGACGTCCTTGATGATCTTGTGGGCCTCTTTCTTGCTCTTGGTGAACTCTCGGCTCGTCTTGTAGAGCTCGTCCAAGATCTCACTGCTGGTGTCATCTGTCAGCATGTTGGCCACTACCATGGTCGCCATCTTGCTCAGGATCTTCTTCTGGGCCTGCAGGGCCAGGGAGCGAGAGTTAAAGCTCTCCTGTCCTGAGGGCAGAGAAAAGAGAAAGACAGGTTGTTTGGGGTTAGTCCTAAAGGTCACAAATCTTCACTCCAACATTACCTTTTTAAAGGACTATGAGACAGAACAAAACTGTAAAATAATGATCCTGCTGAGGTAGCTTGTCATGTGCTGATTCTTTGAAGTAGTATAAATAGATTGTTTTGGCCACTCTGGGGCAGAAGAGCAAGCTATAAAAACAAGACATATTATCACCTCAAGAAGTTGATTTGACCAGTTTGTTAGCAGACAGTTGCCAATCCATCCAGCAGAGATGGAACACCATTAGCATTAGTTTGGAGTCTGTTGATCCAATAAATCCAATATTCCTTCTGCTTTTAGCTCTGTTTTGGTTTCACCAACTCATGGGGAAAATATATCTGGCTCTTTAGCTGCTAAATGCTCCACTATGTTCACAAGCTAGTCATCACTCTTTTATTGTTGTATGTCGTTGTTGTTGTTGCTGCCATGTTCATACTTGTATCTTTATCTGAATGTTCTTTATTCCAACAACTGTATATCCCACTCAACATCAGTTAAACTGTTACAATTTGCAGATGATACCACTGTAGTAGGTCTTATCTCTGATGCTGATGAATCTGTTTACTGGGGTGAAGTGGTACATGGTGAGGTGGTGTGAGAACAATAACCTAATCCTCAGTACATCTAAAACCAATGAGCTAAAGTTGACTTTAGAAAGAAGGCAGCCCAGCACCTTCCACTCTCCATCAAAGGCCAGGTTGTTGAGAGGGTCCCCTCCTTACACTTCTTACGCACCACCATACACCAGTCTCTATCATGGGACTATTATGGTTTTTATTGTAAGCAAAGTCCATCAGAGGCTCTACTTCCTTCGTCAGCTGAAGACATTTGGGGTAAGCCAGAAGACATGACTCATTTCTACCGAGCCGTCTTGGAAAGCACGCTGACCTTCTCTATACTGTCCTGGTAGAGTAACCCGACCAGCTAGAGAAAGTAGTGCCCTTTTGCCATCAGGGAAGAGGTATAGAAGTATCACCAGCAGAACATCACGCTTCAGAGATAGCACCTACCTCTGAACTATGTGACACTTAAATACGTGTTAATGTTTTAACATTTTTCCCTGCGGTATTATGTACTTGTGGACTGTCATCTCTGCACTATGGAATGACCCACTGCACTAGGGACATTCCCATTTGCCATTGCACTATGAGCTCTGGCTTGTGCCTCCTGCACTAAGCACTTTATGGACTGGTCCACAGCACTTTAAAGTGCAATATGTGTTGTTTATGTTTATGTCTGTGCATTTGATGTCAATATGTGGCACATGGGTGCAATGTGTTATTATGTCAGTGCACTGTTGTCAATTAGGTGGTATATGTAGGCACACCAAGACAAATTCCATCAACTGCAGTGCATGCTGTATGTATTAGGAGTGTTTAGACGTGGACAAAGACTTTAGTGCAATTATAGATTTGGTGGCATGCATGTTATAAGTTGGCCTGTCAACTGTCAAGCTGTGTGTTTGTGTGGTAATGACATGTTTCTATATCATCATTGTTGAAGATACATGTTCAAGAACAGTTCAGTGCCTGCACTTTTTGTCTATTACAAGAACCTACCAACTCGGAATTGTGGCTTCTTTACATAACAAAACACAAGATCACACATGTTACACTGAGAGCATTGTCCTTTAAGCGATAATGAATGAATAAACTACATTGTTTTTATATAAACACAGTAGACTGAACATTAAAAAAAAGAAAGAAGCACTTTTACAGTAAATCTTGGTACATGTTATTATTAAAGTACAACCGGCCTTAAATTTCTGTATGTTTACATGAAAAAGCTGACTTCCATCTGGACGAACAGGCTCTAGCAGCTCTCTTGACCCATTTTAATAAAAATATGGGTCTTTCCTTTTTCCATTACTTTGCCCTTGCATAAAGAACTTTGTGTGCTCATAAAAAGTCTGATGTTAGGTGCTGTTATTTAGAGGAAGAGTTTTCTTGTGGATGAAACACAACTTGCTGTTGTTGACATAGGTATTTAGCCATATTTAATGCGATCTCAGTAAATATGAAGACACAGCACTGGCACAGCATGCAAACTGCTTGGATGATTCAGTTTTTTTGGCATGGACAAAGACTCATCCTCCAATCCATTACAAACTTGGATATATAGAACTGCTGCCGACTAAAAGTTTATTTTACAAAAACAAAATCGTGCTTTGATTTTAAATAAAGATACAAAAGTAACTAAATGCAGAACACAGTCTGACAAGTAACAGCTGAGGAGTAGATTAAAAGTGGTGCAGCCACATTCAACACAGGGCGGCGTTCTTCCTGGAGCTGCCTGTGGTGTGGTTGGCTGAGTATCGGATGAATGATTATCTGCTCTGGATAACATCAAACAGCTGTACACCGATAAGAACCTCTTTGCACACAGTGTCTCTCTTCAGACTGATCACAGTTTTATGCAGTGTCCCACTATGTTGCAATTTATCATAGAGGAGAACATCAAAGGCTGCCTGTGATATCATATAGCAATCCCATTAGCTTAACATGTGTCTGTGTAAATGTGAAGAGTGGGTGGATGGAAAGGGTTTGTATTTAGGTGCCAACCAGCTACAAATTACACACCAGATAACTCCTATTATGATTAAAGCCCAGGAAAGATGGCTCACTTTTTTGTTCCTGTTCCCTAGGCATACTGTCAGACTCAACCTCCTCCTCCACATGTATGTCCAGAGAGAGAGAGAGAGAGAGAGAGAGAGATGGGGCCATGGGGGTGTCATTGCCCAATAAGCTTACCATAGAACAGCAGATGAGCCCAAATTTAAAGACACCTGCTATGTTGTCATTATAATTTTTATCAAAATAGACAGTTATGTGACCATTCACACCATCATCGCATCATCTGTGTGTGTGTCTAAATATATTATTCAAACACACGTGCACAAGGGAAGGAATGAAGCACAGCAATTGAGAGAAATTCTATTTGTGGCATTTCATGTGAATGTACACAATTGACATTTGATGTGTTGGTCTGAAACTAAATGACATTTTATGTACTTATAATTAGCCTGCTATGACATTTACAACTACCACAGCAAATGCCTTTGTCTAAAGTCATTTTCCAATACATAAGATCTGAGGTTCAGTTCCTTTGTGTAGCTTCATGGAAGTGGGGGTGAAACCTATTGTATGTTAGACAAAGGTACAATGGAGGAGTTTGAAGATGTTAAAGAAAGAAAGTTTTATCAAAGCATTTGTTATCAGAGGGAAAAGTTGAAAAGCATTGAAAGTGAATTAACCCCTGATTTTGCAATTATTTCTGCTTTTCCAGATTTGTAGTTGATGTTTTGGGGGACAGCAGAACAAGCTTGAAATGTGACACTGACATGTTAACATGTGTTAAGCTAATATTATCACCAACATAATTAGCGTACAATTGCCAATTCACACATTGCAGACACAGAGTAACATAACCATTCAATTAGAGCTGTGTTTTTGGTGACCTAACAAATGGAAGTCCACTATTCTTTTCTTCTAAATCTGTTTCTCTAACGACTTCCCATTTGTGGCTCTTTGGCTGTTAAATGCTCCACTATGGTTCATGCTAGATGCTTCTCTGCCTTTTGATGCTGGGCAGGTAGCTAAAAGTGGGTTTATCAAAGATTTTTTCCCATAAAACAGCAGGCTGCAGCAGATAGAAACAAGGTTGATGAGAATGGTGGGACTGAACCAACATTTTTGAGTTGCAGAGGGTTGCTGATCTAAGAAAGTTATCAAAAAATACATGTACAGAAACAAAAAAAGTTAATTAGCGGACAGTTTACACATTACTGTTCTGTGCTTTTATGCATTTTGCATATATGAAGGATCTATAATATACTGTGACCACAACCAACTAAGAATAGTCTTCAATGACTCTACAGTCAACATCAGTCTGTGAAAATGTCTGTGTATCCCCATCCCTGCGTGCTGCGTTTTATAGACTGCTCTTAAAGATACCAAATATGAACTATATGGTCTGAGGTGATGAATAGATAGCATGCAAATAAACATCACACCAATATGGTAGTTTCCTTGATTTTTGAATAGCAACACCATAACATGTAACTGAGCTTCTCATTAGGCAGATCTGTGCCTCTCATCAACAGGCTCTCTTTGTCACTGTTATTTCCTGTTTCTCTGAAGCAGCTCTTTGTTCCAGTGAGCCTCTGATATTCAGAAACCCAACTGGATAGATTTCTGAAACGCTGGCACACTGATAAAGGTGACAGCTTGCCCCATAAAGCCAACCTTGTCGGACCAATCATCGTGCACAATATCTGGATTTGGATCCTAAAAGCATGTGTGACCTCGCTGGTGAATTTCTCTTCTGTGCAATTAAATAACCAAGATCTGTGATTCTCAATGCAGAGATCAGTTAAACTTGTAACTTAAAAGAGTGATGCATGAAAGGAAGTGATCTGATCTTTTCTGTTTTAAGTGCAGAGCTAAAAGTAGACTAATTATTGTTCTGCCACCCCCACCCCCCCGTCATACAGCCTGGAGCCTGTTTCTGGGGACCAGCAGGTGGCTATCCACTAACTTGCCGTCACCCCTGTCTCAAGTCTGTTTGCACATACCAGAGTGGTAAAGAATGTTAGCAAAAGTGAATTGTGTGTGTATGTGTTGGGGGGTGGGGGGTGAAGATTTTACAGTAAGTGAGGGTAGATCATTACAAGAGAGCCCATGGAGTCTGGGCTCTCTCACACACTCCCATACAGCCTGTCGCCCAAAGGCTGATATGATTGACATGCATGAGCCAGAGTGTCAGAATGAGTTAGAGAAGAGTCCAAGCTGTCACCAGAGAGATGGTCAGAAAACTGTCTACCCTGTTACTTATCTCTCTCCTGCTCTCACACCTTCTCTCCTGCCTGCTTTTTATATTCTCACTTGTTCTCAAGTGTGAAGGTTTCACACTTGAGTATTGAGTATTTTGTGTAATGCAGCATGTGGGAATATGTTACTGAAAACAAACCAGGAGCAGGAATAGGAGTCTATCAAAGTGGTTACATAAGAGTGTTTGGGAAATGGTGAAGTTTACTTTTAACATCAGGATTAGTAAGGTGCTTGGTGCTCTCTGGCCGTGGCTGTTGACTAGACAGTCTCTCTTTGTTCCGCCTGATGTTTTTAGAGCACTGAGTCAACAGTTTCTGCTGAACTGCATCAGAACATACATACAGTGTGGAACATGGAGACAAGCCAAACCTGCCCAGCTAAAGATGGTACCCTGCAAAAAATAGCCATCTAGGCTGATTTATTTTTCAAGTCAGTCAGAGGCACTTATATCAATGAAGTGACCATTTATAGCAAATAGCAAAACAATATAGTGTGTCAAAAGTATTCACATTCATTGCTAAAGTAGAAGTATAGATATTAGGGTTTAAAAAGACTTCTGTAGAAGTGGAAATCAACTCAAGCTTTTTACTCAAGTAAAATTGTAAAAGTACTGCTTTCTAAAACACTTAAAGAATAAAAGTAAAAGTAAAGTAAGGGGAAAAAATAATATCAATATTCTTTGTTAAATTAGACTATACGGCAAGTTTTGGAAACAACTTTGAAAGGAGTTGTTTCTGCATCCAACCATTTTGAAAAATTCTTCCAGGTACGGCCAGGGATGTAGAAGGGTTGGCTGGTCTTCCTGGCTACCAACCTCCTCGCTGGTGCTTGGTTGGGACATTTCACTCAAGTTCTCTTGAGTTTCTGCCACGTACTTCTTCGTACTAGGCTACATACATCTGCTACTTCCTTGCTGGAGTGTGACGTGATCTGTGTCATGTGCAGGTGTGATGGATCGCATACAAACCATGGTGTCGGAATGGTATATGTTTATACTTCTCATCAATGACAAGCCGGAATGACAACAAGCCAAACTGAAATAGGAGTAACAAGGCTATTTTATAAAATTTAAAGAGTAGAAAGATAATTATGTGAAAATGTGAGGTAATAGATACCCAAAATTTCTACTTGCTAATTGTGTTGCTGAATTTTCAAAACTGTACAAAAACAAACTAGCTTCATATTGAGACCAGACAAAAAACATGAATTCTTGGTTCAATATCTTTGCTACCAGGTTTGTTAAAAAAACACAGTTTGCTGAAGACCCTTCTTTTTGATGTTGCCTTTCTTTAAATAATTGTTCAATTTTGTTGAAACTGTATGACAATCTATATAAGCATATAAAGAGAATTAAAAAGTAAGACCAGTGGGCCCGGATGGTTTTGGCAACGGCAAGGATTGCGGGTGGATTACGTGTATAGCGCAACATCTTATACATTGTCCCATACTAGCAGCCTAAAATCTCGTATTTTATCTGCTTTTATTTTTTTAATTGTTTTCAACTGCTCTTTAATGTTTTATGTACTTTGAATTGCCCTGTTGCTGAAATGTGCTGTACAAATAAAGCTGCCATGCCTTGCCTTGCCTTTAAGTCTCTGAAATGAAGCATTCTTTGGAAGTGAAAGCAATAAAACTCAACAGTTGAAACTTGAACATGAAATAAAAAAGACTTGCGAATCTGGAGATTTTTTGCAGCACGTTGGGCGGCTTGGCTGTGGGACAGGGTTGTGAGGCTTGTGTTGGTGTCTTTCTAGAGGAACCAGAGGTGTGAACCACTAGCAGGGCCAGCAGCTAACACTGATGAGGGCCGACTGGCCTTTACAGAGTCAACGCTGGAGGCACTTGGCTTATCAGCTGGAACGCTGCCAAAATCACACGCCTGACTGAGGCAATTGTGTGAATGTGTGTGAATCTGTGTGTGTGTGTCTTTTATTAGTTGTTTTGTCTGTTGTGTTTCATGTCTTGACAGCAGAATTTAGAATACTCAGTCATCATAATTCTTTTTATATTTACTGTGATGATGATCAAAGATATTGATCACTAAATAGAGATAAATTAAGTTATTAAAGGCAGAGTTGATAACTATTTCTAACATACACCCATGGGCTCTGAAAAAGGAGTGAAAAATATCCATCATCTGTAGCTACTTTACCAATCACTGCCTTTGAGCAAACCAATGAAATTCCTCCTAGCCCTGCTGCACGTACTCCACCCCTCCACTGTACAAGGCTGAGCTCAGTGCGCGTCATCGCCACATTGCTAACAGTAGTCATGTTTGTATAATAATACATAATAATATCAGGTGTTTGTTTGCTGGTGAGTTTGTGGTCCTTGCCTCGGTCTGCTCTGGTCTGGAGCGGCGACGCAGCTCTCTGTGTGTGGTCACAGTCCCGAGGGCAAGGGGAGGAGATGCTACTTAAGAACCAACCCTGCCTTTACTTTAAATGATCTGCAGCCACTAACCAGTTGAGGTATATATCAACTATCTACTACTATTAATTGATGAAAAGCAAGCATATGCAAAACATATATATAAATATATATAATATATATATAAATATATACAAAGACATTTTCACTTCCAAAAGACTAGCAAAATAAGACAAAACACCAAAACCACAACAATGAATAGGGAACTATGGTGTCTAAAGATTAAAAGTAATGGAAATACAAAACCAAAATAACCTTGAAATAAAAAAATAATGTAATTTTTTTTTGTCCAAATTATTTTCTATTCTGAGCTTGTCATTTTCTTCTCATAACATTTTAGCTCTGAATCAATCACAGCTTCTGCAGGGCACAAAAACCTAAAAGTATCCGGTATCTGAATCCCACACACACACACACACATACACAGCTGTTTGGGGTTGCTAATGACAACATGCTCATGTTTATCATTGGACACAACCAGGTCACACTCTCTGCACAGGTGCATGGGATGTTTTTTTTTGCCAGACCGACACTGATACTTGTTCACCACACAATCCTGTATGCGCTCACACGACAAACACAGGTGTTCATACACAGTCATTTTTCTATTAGGTTTGCATATTATTGTAGCACAGAATGAATGTGTGATGTTCGATAAAAACAGAGAATACAAAACCGAAAAATGTCAATTTGTCATACTCTCGATTGCTCAGCACAGACACTCCTTTCTATTAACAATACAAACATGAAATGTTGCTAAGAGACAACCTGACTCAAAGATGCACAAAGGTAAGAGAGGTTAGGAGTGTTTTTGGTGAGTGACAAACAAAAAAGCTATTGAGCTCTGCAAATCTAATGTGTTGCCCAGTTGGGGTTATTACCAAAGTCCCCTGCTGTGCATTTACATTTCATGTGCAAGCTATTATTTTGATGTATTTAATAACTGAGTAGTCAATACATGCCTTTCTAAAATTAATGGTTGCATTCTTTGCACCTTCAAAATACTTAAACAGCAATATTTTTACAGACACTTTTCTTTTTAAAATATTTTGTTTAATAAGAGAAACAACACTTCTACTGTAATCCCCTTTTTCCTGATGTTTACTGGACTTCTGCTGTAGTTGCATATGTTCATATTTCATATAAAAAAACTTTAAAGTCTGACAGCTTGTGAGGTCATGCTGTGGCAAGAAGTGGATGAAAAGCCTCAGTAATAAATCAGCACTGCCATTTCACAATGTACAAACACAAGATTACTGTAACAATGTATCCGTACCAAGAAAATGTCAGGGAACAGAAAGGTAAGAGACGTAAACAAAGGTGACAGCTTGACTTCCTCTTCTTTTGCCTTGACCTATTCGAATGCTTTTGGTTTCCAATGAGGAGACACTGCAGACTTTCTCTAGCAGCATTGAGGAAAACAATGGAGCAGGTCATTCAGCAACTGCAAAGAGGTTTTTAATAGTCTGCAGGGTTAGTGTTAAGCAAGCCTGAGGGGCCAATAGACATGAGTGGGGAAGAGAGGGATGGTGTGTTAGCCAGCTGGTACCAGAACATGGCCAGCCATGTTGGAAGAAGTATTTCGGTGTTTTACTTAAGTGAAAGAAACAGTATCACACAAAATATAGCAAAAGTAAAAGCCCTAAATTTTACTTTGAAAGTATAAAAGTATGAAAAACAATTTGTACTTTAAGTCAAAACAATGAATGTACCCATGCTTTAAATATGTTAATATTTGTAAATCAACCCTTTTTTTATATAATTAAAGTTTTTATTGTTTTTTCCATGTGAGAAACACACCAAATTTAACAACATGTAGCACCACTAAACACACACCATACAGCAATCTGGGCCAGAAAGACAGAAAAACAACAACAACAAAAAACACACACACCTAAATAATAAGTAAAATAGGAAACAAATAATAATAACAATAATAATAAGATGGGACGGGTGGAGGGTGTTGGCTGAGATTGAATTAGGCTTGGTTATTGATTATTAACATTAATTATGGGGCACTAGTCAGTTTAAATTGAATAAAATGCAGGAAATGAGACCTGGTAGAATTCATCCCTACGATCATTAAGTGTTGCATAAGATCTTCAAATGAGTCTGAGTCATTAACTTCAGCCAGTCTGTAAAACAAGGCCTTACTTGGCTTTTCCAGTGTCTAAGAATGATTTGTACTGCGGTGTTAAATGTAATTCAACCCTTTTTAAAAGTCAGTTTTTCTGTGTAAAATTTTAAAAGTAGTTAAAGTTGTCAGATAAATGTAATGTAGTAAAAAGCACAATATTTCTTAGTGACTTGTAGCAGAGTAGAAGAATAAAGTAGCTTGAAATGGAAATCTGCAAGTTCAAGTACATCAAAATTGTACTAATGTACACTACTTGAGTAAATCAGAATTAAGGAGAGAGCTGCAGAAGTTGTTCTGCTCCCATCAGGACAAGAGTTCACTTAAATGTTATTCTTCTCCAATTGCTGACAGTAGTTTGTTCCATGTGTGTGTGTTCCTTTAAGAACTGTAGGGCCTTTGCACCTAGGAATTTAGTCAGGAAGTTGAATGTGAGCAGCACAGCCTCAGGGTTGTATTATCATCTCTCCATACAATCTGCTTTCATTTTCTATGTTCCATGCCTTTGGTAGCATTCTCAGTATATGAAAAAGATGCTAACATTCTGTTCTTATATCTTTATTAATTATTGTCAGTATGTTTTTTGATGATTGATAGCTCATGTTAGACTGACAGTGTGCTTCAGTAAGCTAGTTTGCCACTATTATGTTCGGTTGTGCTACATCTAAATATATTATAGTTTATTTAGATAAACAATATAAGTTATATTATGACCACTGTATACTATATATATAAATATAGCTATACACATATATACAGTATATATGTTAGCTACTATATATATGCAAGCTATTGTATATACTACCGCTCTATAGTGATGTGTAGTTATATTGTTTTTACAATTATCATTGTATAATGTTTATGACTCATCAATATGTAAGTAACTGGTCATTGTGTTTAATTTCCCAGTTTCACCCTTTCTAGGTCAAATAAATGGAGACGGTCTCCACTGCTTGATGGTGGATGGTGTCTAGCTGCTGGTCAGGTTGCACAGGGTTACGTGTATGCGGGACAAGATAGAAGTATTCAGACACTTGAACAAATTAAGACTTTTTTGTTTTTTTCGCTTCTCTCCTAAAGGCTCTGTGTGTGTGTTGTGTCTGTTTGTATCTGGATGAAAGTAAATGATGATAAAGACAGAAAAACAGAGAAACATATTTCTACTGAGAGAATGAGAGTGAGACACAGTACGGTGTAGTGCATTGATGTGCATTATTCATGTCACGTAAAATCTTTCAGCCAATTTTTAAAGGGCACTCTGGTGCTGAAATAGGTCATTCGCAGTGCCATTAACAGCTGCTCAGAATGTAGAGGGGCAGTCAAATCCTTAGGGTTAATAAATAACTCCTTTTTAATGCCTTAATGACTCTCATTCATGTGAAGTGGGGTCACAAGGTTTAAAGTTCATTGACTTTTGTAGACAATTTAGTGCCTCGGGCTGAAACTGGAATGTACGGCTAACTACAGCTGCTTTACTGATAGAAAGTGTAATAGCAGAAAATACTGATTTACCCTCCTCACAGATTCCCAAGCCTTTTAAAAGACACACTGCTAACTTTGTGTAAAACACATGACAAATGAAAGTTAGGATTTTTTTGTGCTGATAATGGCTTGGGCAGGTGGTACCTGTCTCTGCTTGAACCTAGTTTCCATTTTTTGCACATGGATGAGGTGAGACATGAGAAGCTGTATCCTCTCAAAATATTGGTATCATGATAAAATTATTGTATTTTAGCTGGGCTAAGTTTAACTGTAGTATAGAAATGCCAAATATATGTTTGAGGTAGGTTAAAAAACAGTTTGTCCTCTATATCTGCACTAACTACATTTGCATTTCATGTGTTAAACATCCCATTCAGTGCAAATCTGACAGTTCTTTCATAAACAAAATGATTGGATTTTATCAAAATTCTCCATGCTACAAAATAAATATTGCTAATATACCATTATCAGATCTTTTAAAAGCTCTCACAAATAGATATTGGCCGATATATTAATTATCTATTATCAGCCAGGCTCTATTCATAAAACCCACAATAAACCTTTTCTCTAATGTATTCCTGCCCATTGGGTTTGTGAGTGTGTTGGCTTGAGTCAAAAGAAAAATGGATTTAATTAAATGGAAAAGTCAAAAGAAAGGCATAACAAGCCGTCTAAATGAAGATGGTACACTTTAGACATGGCACTACGCAGCCAAACATGGTTTGACTGCATTACTGGCAAACGCTTAATGGAAGAAAATCAAAAACCTGTTACTGTAAGAGTGCGTTTCAATAAAAGCAAATTGATGTAGGTCAATGTAGCTGTAATGAAGAGGTCTGTTATACAGTAGGAGGAAATGTTTGAACCTACAAGTGTGTTTATCTTGGGACTGGTCTAAGTGTCTCTACTGTGACTAACAGTTCAGGGAAAAGCACTTAGGAGCCTCTTGAAGTCAGGTGGGACACAAGAACAGATTGCCTATTTAACTAATGCTCCATCATCTCTTTCTCTGCCTCTCTCTGTCTCTTAGTTGTGATGGCCATGTCCCTGTAGAGCTGAACCACCGAAATGAGGCAGTGGCAATAGATGTCTGATTGATTAATGCGTCGCTGGCTTGATCGCCTATCACAAGGATCGGTAGAGAAAAGGGTGAGATGCAGAGAAAGATGTCAGCAATCAGATATCACCACCTTTGGCTCTAGCCTTGGCTTGGCTCTAGTCTACAGAGGATGCAAGGTGATCTCCAGCTCATCCTGTTAGAACACAGACTGGACTGCAGGGCCCTGTGAGACTTGTCCTTTGAGCTCTTCCTTGCTGTAGATCTAATGTCTTTACCAGCTGTGGCTCACTGAAGTCTGCCATTGTTTAGCAAGTAAAGAGTCAGAGTCACCACAAATAGCTGGTTAGCAGGGCACAATGGCATAATGTTGTTATGAAGAGCCCTACTGCATGCTGGTTAATGCTGCTTTACTGTTTGATAGGCATGACTGCTCGCTCGGGTCCAGATCTGCTCAGCTTGTCCGTTTTGACAGAATGTGTGCCTAAACAAGCTACCGAATATTGTCTCGTCACATAATCAAATAGAAGCTTGACATTGGAGAAAATGAATATACCCAGCAAGCATCATTATATGTATATGATATGTATATGACAGAAATACCAAAAACATTAGGAAATTATAAATTTATTTGAATTTTTTTTATTTTTTATTAAGTGGATTAGATTTCTACTGTCTTATTTTCCAAAAAAAGAAAAGAAACCATGACTCTCTCTATGGCCCGCCCACTCCACGTGCCCCAGTGCAACTGCACTGCCTGCAATGTCTATATCTACGCCTCTGGCTGGGCATTCGAACTGGCTGGAGACTGTGTCCCCTCTCTGCTTCCCTCCTCTGGGAGCTTCTCTGGAAAACTACTATCACTATCACAATCATCAGCTGTCAGGTGGGCGTTGGTTGAGGACAAAAAATACTGAGCATTTCTACATGGATACATAAATGTCCACAAATAATTTGTTCAACACAATAATCATCCAAACCACAGTACAGCAAGGTTTTGCATTTATAGCTCTATGTATTATGTAAGTCTCTGAAACTGTCTTGGCTCAACTAAAATGATGCTTTTTTACATTTTTGTCAGCAACAGCAGCAGTTTGTCTGGAAGAGTTAACCACTTAACAGTTAATCACTGTGACTACAAACAAAGAAAAAATGACAACTACAATCAAACTTCACTGTCAAAATGTGACACAACACAAAAATGCTTTTAGGTGATCGCTGGTTAATTCAACTGTAAGACTGTAGATAACCGCCTCAAAAATGATTTGATTCAGAGAACACTATTTATAAAAAGCTGGGTACAAATGTCTGGGTGTGTGTGTTTGTGTGTAAACCATAATGAGAGACTTTGAGACTGAGGCCTAATAAAAACAGAGGATGATAAAATATTGGGGCTTTTCTTCTTCTTTTCTTCTTCAGAGAAAGGAGAAGTGCATAATGCATAAGAAAGAGGGAGGGTTGGCCAGAGCTGGCAATATGTAGAAGAAAGTAGAATGAATGAGAAGAAAGAGGATGTGTTTGCTTCAAAAATGCTCTGAATTAGCACATGAAGAAGAAAATAAAAATATACATTATACAATCCCAGCCCTTCTGAAAGCCTGCAGATGTGTCACTTCCTTTAAAGCCAGCGTGGAGGAGTGATAAAAAGAAGGATGGAGGAAGTGGGGGTGTTAAAGGAAGAGATATGTCCATATGACCATATTTTGATTGTCTCCTGTCAAAGTGCATTCACGTCAGACACAGACTCACACAACATCAAACACATCTTGTCACCATCATTCCCTTTTGCATCATGTGCAGCTGTATGAAGAACCAGATATAGCATTTTTCTTTGTCTTGTAGTCATGAAGCTCTCATCTTCTTTTTGTTTAGCTGTTTCTTTTCTCTGTTCATTTCTCATCAGATCTACATTGAGCCGAGCTTGAGGGGCAAGGAAGTTAAGTGTTTTCCGGGACTGGGTGAGTCGCTTCTCTCATAGATTTCAGCCAAGTCTCAGCATGCCGTGGCATCGTTTACAAAGAGATAAACACACGTGCATGCACGCACGCACACACGCATGCACGCGCACACACAAATACACACATGCACACTCATCCAGACCTTGCCAGCTTTCCCCATAACTTTGGCCTCCTGGTTTGTTTACTAGCTCACCCACTATGACTGAGTTTACGTAAAAGTGAGAGACTGGGAAGCTTCAAATAGCTAGAGGCCCAGTCTGTCATTGGCCTAAAGCCCCGCCCCCTGCCCTAGCTACCCTCCCCTCCACTAGCATCCATAACTCAGTGGGTCTTCTGTCAATAATCTATGTTAAATGGGTGTTTACTGTACTGCAAAGTAATATTTGAAGATACTGCCTCTTTAACAATGTTAAAATAATGATTTTGTTAGCAGTCCACATAACTACAGTCCCCATGATGCTATGACAGCATGGCAATGGATAATTAAATACTCACAGGGGCCATAGTGACATTTGTAATTACCAGTGATAGAATAAGTGTTAACGGGGTTAGGGTTAAGGTGTTCAAAATTTGCTGTACTCAAAATACTGAAAAAAAACAGCAGATTGGGATTGCCTCCACATAGCTCTCATAGACCGCCTCCCAATATGTGAAATACCTATGTTTTTTCACAGCCATATGCACTAAAATGCAATGATGACTGGACCGGCCTAAAACAAGAACAGAGGAGCTCAGGTTACAACACACACAGAGGGAGTGTGACTTCATTCACTGGACGCCCTTACATTATATCTTTACATAGCAAATATTTGTTTGCAACTACATTAATATTCAGAATATGTAAAAATATAAATGTATTAGAAACAAAAAGTACCTAAAGTATCAAAAGTTAAAGTACTTATTAGGCAGCAGAGTGGCCCCTGTCATTGTAGTGTGTATAATATACTAAATTACTCAACTTTTATTACTATAATATTGCAGCTATTTCAGCATTCTGAATAAAATTTGAATCTGAAAAGTAACTGAAGCTGTCAGATAAATGTAGTGGGGTGAATGTACAATATTTCCTTCTGAACTGTAGCTTTAAATGGAAATACTCAGTACAAGTACATTAAAATTGTACACTGTTAATAATGCAAATTACAAAAAAGACCAGAATCCATATCCTAAGTCATTAGTATTTCAAAGTATTTCACACAGTTCAATCAATTTGTCAAAAAACATGGCAATTATTTTTTTCTTAAATGTAGTATTGTTGTTAATTCAGTTTTTGTTCAACACAATCAGTGAAAGTCACTGGGCGACTCAATTTGCTGCAGCTACTTCAAATATGGCTACAATAACAGAAAGTAGAGGGGGTTGGATCGTCTATATGTCTTTTGGCAGCAGAGATTTCAAATATCGAAAAAATTACATTTGAAGAGAGCATTACAGTAATGAGTACCATAAACCACAACCAAGTTATAATCACATACATACACTAAAACTAAGTAACTTAGTAACTAAGGTTTTTTGCATACTAACAAATGATATGATGTCAACTTTGTTTAGATGATAACTTGTAAGAGTGACTTCAGGACATTGGCTATGCATTATTATAGCATTTAGCATTTAACGCTGCAGCTTACATGAGTGGGGCAAACACAGTATACATCTGGCGAGCATCATTGTTTTATTTTTAAATTATGAGGTGCAAGAATGCTACTAGGCAGTGCGGCAGAATATGTTACAAATTTCTTTTCAAGAAGGCAGATGAAATAAACACTCAATGAGAAAATTACATGGAGTTATAAATAACAGGGGAGCAAAGGTTAGCCAGGAGAAGGGGCGGGGTTTCAGCTGTCTATGCTGCCTCAATTAAAAGGTAGCTCTTGCTTTGACTGGAGTGATAAAAGTGGATATACTTTAAGCTTTGGCCTTCAAGGCCCTCACTGGCATGACACGCTTTAGTGTGAAGCCAAAGTGCTGCTGCTCCCCTGGCTGCCAACCCACCACTAACTAATGACCAGGAAATAACTGTGGTTTCACACACACACACACACACACACACACACACACACACACACACACACACACACACACACACACACACACACACACACACAGATTCGTTTCTGACTTTTAGAGACTACATTCCTTCTTTTAACTTAACCCTCTAACTACCATCCGGAACCAAACCCTTCCATTTGTTAATACAAACAGAAGTACAGAACTTTAATTTCTCTCTGTTTGCATTACTGCCCATGACTTCTGTCTATTCCACTCCCATCCACCCTCCTAGAGGCTAATAGCTTTAAAAGTACACTAAACCCAGTTTAATGTGACATTCTGCTACACTAACTGTTGTGATATACTGTGCTGAATATACATGGATATTTTACTTTTAACTACCATAATCTTAAAATGCTCTAATTAGCAGAATTAGTTCAGTTGTGCCAGAGCTAAGTGTGAAACGCTTTGTGTGTAATTGCCTCCCACTCCGCCTCGTTTTCTGTTGCCTATTTGTTGCCTAAAGTGGGAGAGGAAAAGTTTATTAATATGATATAATCTGCATGGTGAGTTTATATTAGGAGACTGTAGGAAAGACGAAGCCACACTGCTGTGGCTTCCACTGAACAATACATTTTACAGTATGTTTAAGCAGGAACTGTACCTAAAATAAACAACTTTTCCTCAACAATTTTTATCAAAGATTGTGAATTTACATGAATAAATAAAACAAAAAAATACAAGCTCCTGCATCACTGATGCCATCTCAGCTTTTCCTTAATACACACTGCTCTCCCTCAAATAGCTTGCCTCTCACACCAGGCGCCACTAGTGACTGTTTGGTTTGCTCCGACTAGCCCTCCAGTGAAACCACAGCCTTCTTCTCCTCCTGAGTGTGTGTCTATGAGGCCTTGTCAAAATGCCTCTGCGGTCTAATTTCATGTTTCAGTAATGGCTCAGCCGTGGGGAAACAGTTCTCTCTCCAAATGTCCCACAGACACTATGAAATGCCACAGTATTTTGTCAACGCATGCATGTGCTTATGAAGGAAAATGCTCAGACAGACACACACACACACACCGGTCCGGGACCTTAAAGTTTCAGGGTTTGTCTTTCACTGCAGCTTGAGGGAAAAAAAACTTTCTCCTGAGTCGCCTTTTCCACTTACGACTTCACTCCTGTTCTTTTTTTTCTCAGTTCATGTTACAATTTTCCAGAACCAGCTCCTGATGTCGCGTGTGTGTGTGTGTGTGTGTGTGTGTGTGTGTGTGTGTGTGTGTGTGTGTGTGTGTGTGTGCGGAGGACTGGGGTGCAGTTTTACTCTCCATCTGTCGGGCAGATTAAAGGCGGAGAAAAAAAATCAGGGATGCATGTGTTGGGAGACCAAGGAAATGAGCAAGAAGAGTGCAGGCTATTTTAGTGTGTCTGTGTGTGTGTGTGTGTGTGTGTGTGTGTTACAGTGAATGCAGGGCTGGCCCACTCGGCCTGTCTCTCATGTGTAAAGCATGTGGCCAGTTTGCCAACATGGCAGTAATGAGGCAGAAGCTCTCCTCTGATACTGGGTGCTCTATTGCAGCACAGATCTTTGAAGTGTTTATGGAAGCGTAGATTAGTGGCAATTAACAACGGCAATACAGTTGTCACGTTTGTCAGTATGCCAATGTGTGAATTCTGAATATTACCTGGTCATCAAACATCTTCAGCTTTTTTGTTTATAATAGAACCACAGCAACAGCCCTCATGCCCTTATGAATCCCACAGCTGTGATTACAACAGCTCTTTTCAACAAGTCTGTTATCCATAGAAAATTCAAAATAAACACAAATGGCTGGAAATAGCTCTGAGGATGGCAAATTGGATTATGGTGTTATAGTGAGTCGCAATCACCATGATGAAAGTAGACCGTGGGCTGATTATTCACCAACATTTTGTAAGACAAATATAACAACTAACAAATAATTTAAACCAGAAAGCACATGTATCATTGTTTAGTGAAATGCAATGTATATTCTCTGCTGTGCACCCATTGTGTGGACAACAGCTCTCCAGCAGAACAGGTGTGTTGACATCCAGCCTCGCTTTGACTCATAATAAGGTGTGGTCACCACAGGAAGGAAGGACAGGACTGCTGGAGGAATCAGTTTGTGGGAATTGGGATGGTCAGTGGCGTGCTCATTGTATGACTCGCTGACTCGCTGACTAGATGATTATGGGAGGAAATGTGAGTCTTTATGTGTGAGTGTATTTTTTGTGTAAGGCCTAAAGGGTATTTCTTTCAGAATAGGCACAGTTGAGCTATGTGTGTTGTAGCTAATCTTTGTGCTTTTTTATTTTTATGGGCATATTCAGGACAGCTGAAGACATGAAAGGGGAGTGATAAGGGGGAATGAAATGCAGCAAAGGGCCGCAGCTTGGGGTTTAGCCGAAGAGTAAACCTCCATATATGGGTGCCCGCTCTACCAACTGAGCTATCTGGGTGCCCTGATCTTTGTGCTTTAACACAACATAAGGTAGACAACTGTGGAATGAAGCTAGAAAGCCATAATTAAGAAAATAAACTATTGCATTCTCTCTATTGACTCACTGTCTCACTTCATAGTCCATCCTGCCTCTCACATGATAACCTGTCATAAAAAATTATGATACACAAATCTCCCTTGAACATACTGGTGTGAGATAATTGAATAACAGGTTAAAAAAAATACAGTAGGAAAGCTTCCAGCAGACACATTAGCAGCAAGGACCCGATCTTGACACTATAATTAAAATAGAATTGAATCGACTTTTGGTGTCAGTTATTGTCCAAGTTCAAGGACCTTTTTTGCATATTGTAAAACAATCTACATTCACATGAGCGAAACCAGGAAGAGGAAGAAACAATGTTAACAAAACCTGTTTAACACACTGCCAAACCCAAGTGTTATCTAGGTATCTACCAAACATCACTGATTGCTGATATAGACAGTATCTGAGGATAAATCTAATGGAGCATATGACAATTAACAGCTCAAGGGCAAAGAAGGCCACCTGTAACTATACCTCAATATTTACTCTAAAGTTTTGTGCCAGAATTCAGATTAAAAGCACAAATCAAATACACATCCAGGAATAAGGGTCAGTTTGTGTACAGCAATTCTTTCAAAATACACCTGTTTTCAAAATAAACTTTGCTCGGGTTTCATCGGGACATTTGACCTCAAAAAGTCACCCTACCAGTTTTCTGTTTAACTGACAGACGCAATACATTTTGAGTATGAGTCAGGTTCTCTCTTTCTCTCGACTGGGAAAATTGTCATTCTGCTTTTGTTCTCACGTTACACTTCCTTTTTTAACGTGTGTAACATAGCGGACACGTCCAAAAGACACAAGATTTAAATCCTCTTCCATTACAAACATTATGTCACGTTACATTGCTGGAAGCTTTAGCAGATCAAAACATTTTTAGAAAAAGGAAAATGTGTCCAAGCTTTACTTCTGCCTCAGTTTCTGGAAAACGTGTACATCACTTCACAGGATGAAGCCTCTGTCTCGAGTGAAAGTACTGATTCAGGTCTTAACATCGAACAGTCTGTGTAAAATCAGCAGATGCAGACTAATCTCACGAAATGGCGTATTAATGACACATCAATTAGTATGCCATCATTGGAGTGTTATCATGAAGCATACTCGCTTTTTAGCGTGTATATCAACACTGTTTGGCCTCCACTGACTTACATTACCCAGCGATTGTGTGTGAATTTACGCCTTAGTGAGGAGTATGAAAGGGTGATAATCTGCATGGTGAGGTTGGTCGGGGTAGTGAATGGGTAAAACACAGGACTTTCATCCAGGTGACCGGGGATTGTGTCCTGTGTGTCCCGGTTCCTAAATTCAACCTCTGCATTCTTCTTTCACTAATGTCAACCCCAATTGTGGTTTTCCTAAACTCAGCCGATTGTTCTTTTCCTAAATCCAACCCAACCTGCGGGTGAAGTTTCCTAAACACAACCCCTTGATAACACACCACGTGGTGTGTATGTTTACGGTCGCTGTATACAGTGTTTCAATACACGCGGATCTGTATACAGCGTAGACACACATGCGGATAGCTCAAAATGCGAACAGATAGTATGCCACTTGGCTTAAGAAAGTGGACATGTATGTTTACGCGAAATCATGATTTACTGTTGGCAAATGATGCAGATGTACAGTATCATCTCCTACTGATGATGTTCCTAAAACTTTCTGGCTCTCATATTAAGGTTCCTCTCTCTCTTTGCAAATGGACCAACAGACAGACAGACAGACAGACAGACAGACAGACAGACAGACACAGAGCCAGATGGATAGACAGATGGCCAGAGTTCAGCAGAGCATCATTAACATACACAGCTCTATGCCGTCAAATGAAGAGGCAAACAGCCACAGCATCATTATTACACTATAACTAAGAGTGGCAACAACATGCCCTAAAAAATTATGTCCATTATTTGACACCTATAACTGCTCTGCTAAAATTACCCAGGGACAGTCCATACAGGTGTCTAATGAAAAATCCTTTCAGGGGAACCCACATCTCTCTAGTAGAGGACAAAGTTATTTAAGGCATCTGTCTAGGTCTCTACAGAGAGTTACGTAGCAAAGCAAAGACTATTTGACCATTCCAGTATTCTGCGCTGTGTTTTAAAAACCTCTTGGAGATTTGATTTATGATCATTTAACTCAAACTTATCTCCAAGACGGGGATTCATCTCCTGGCTTGAATTCTCTACAGGATCACAGTTCAATAAATCGCCCACTCGCTTGGAATGCTGGGATTGCCAATGAGAGACATTAAACTTCAAGGAGTGTTTGTGTGTGTGTGTGTGTGTGTGTGTGTGTGTGTGTGTGTGTGTGTGTGTGTGTGTGTGTGTGTGTGTGTGCGTGTGCGTGTGCGTGTGTTTAAGGTTTGAGTCCAACTGTTATCTCTCGGCAAGTCTTTGCTTTCCTTTCCTTTACTCTGACACCATAAAACAGTTCTGCCTGAGTGTGTAATGCACCACGGAGAAGAGGAAGAAGTGGGGGAGGCTGTGCTCCCACAGTAGCTCGATGTGTTGATGAACAAACTGGCTGCACGTGTTGGAGCTTGCCTGTTCCTGGTGGTGACTGAGCCGTCTTTTATTCGCACACTCAACGAGACTATTTTAGTCACCAGCATCAGAGCTCAAAGGCAGCTTGCCTTTGATACATATCAACGCTACAGATCCTGGATAAAGTGACTCTTAAAAGTTAAAAAGTTTGTGATTCTTGATTTGGGAGGTGGTTCTTAAAAAAGTTTTCAGATGTGTAGGCAAACTGCTGATCAGTGTAAGGATGCCTTTATTGTGAAATAAATTGGTGCAGAGTTGATAAAGGTACAGCCCCATTAACAAAATATGTGTGTGTTGAGGGTCCAGTACCAGATTAAACACATGCTGGAAAACAGGCAGAAAGAACCCACTGACCCTTTCGATAAACGAATACACTACATTGTAGAGGTCTATTTACCACCACATGTTAGGGTTGTAGTTGCAGTAATGGTCTCGAGGCTTACCTGGAGACAGGTCTCCGTCACTCTGCTCTCCAGAGTCTGAATCCATCTTCCCCTGCAGGACAATCGGAGGCTGCAGAAGCTCTCTGGTTCCTCTTTCTCCTTGTTCTCTTTCCTCTAAAGGGAGTCTTCGGAGTTCTTCACCCAGAGAAAACAAAACTACAAATGCAATTTCTTGTATTTTTTTTTCTTCTCTTGGTGTGCTAAACTTCCCCTCCCAGTCTGAATCACTGCAGCTGCGAGAGGAATGCTACTGGACTGATTTGCTGAGCTGTCCCCTTTTTTTGTTGCTCTCCTTTCCTTTTGCTCTCCTCTCTTCTCCTGACTCCCTCAGCTTCCCTCTTTCCTTCTCCCTCTCATCTACTTTCCCTGTGTCTGGTGCTCCCTCCCCTTGCTCACTCTCGGTCCGCCCCGCTCTCGGTTTCTCCCTCCCTTGTCCCTGCCTCTTGGTCCCTCCTCCTCCTCCTCCTCCTCTCATTCCGTGCTGTCACACTCAGCCTCTTCATGCCTGCCCCACTCAAACTCTTTCTCTACCTCTTTCTGTATGCTGTAAGTGCCGTCTTCCTCTCTCTCTCTTCCTCTCTCCCTCCCTCTCTGTCTCTGGGTAAGAGGGCTGCCTGTGTGTTAGCAAAGCAATGGGAGAGACTCATTCATGGCAACTTGAAATTCATCTCCAGCAGCAAAAATCCCATGACCCCTTGTTACTGGCTGTTATAAAATCAGTCACTTACTATCTGTGGTTCACATGAAGTCAAGCCAGGTTACTGTTTTACTTTGTACCCTAACCATTAGATGGAGCTGACATTTAAACGTGACAGGAAAGTTCTGTTTGATTTGTATTAGTCCTTTCCATCACTGATCACTTCCATCCAAAGCACAGGCTACTATACGTATAGATGCGTCACTTGCTCATAGTGAATATATTTGTTGCCATTTGTTGCAGAGGCTAGTTACTTGGTTTTGATAGATGTTCAAAGATGCACCAGCATGCAATATTTCATTTCATATTTTCAGTGTGTCCTTGAGTGCCCCAGGAAAGAGAGATGTTAGAACACTTGCTGCCTTGAAATGCATTACCTTTCAACAAATATATAACTTGGAGAATTGTACAAGACAGATTTAAGTCTTAAGAATGGAACACGGTCAGAGTATATATATATATATATATATATATATATATATATATATATATATACAAACTATTTTCATTGAATTTGGGTGTTTTATTCAATTTTATAGCATGTAAAGAAAAATTGATAATTGAATGATGAAAACCTTGTAAAAAAGCACAGAAAAAAGTGACCAAAACATCAGTAAAAGCATTTTAAAAGTAAAAAAAAGTTAAAGAAACTTTGGAATGATTTTTACATTTTTACCCAGAAAAACAAAAAGTTGCATCATGGTCGATGGGGAAGACAACACAAGGGATAAAATGGGTAACAATAACGCAAACTTAACATTTCTTCTTCCCAATTTAATGTATTCACAATAAGCCTGCAAAACCGGTGTGTTCTTTGATTCTGCACTAAAAATTAAAATAAAAATTTTTATTTTCTGAATGAAAATAAAACAGAAATCATCACGTTTGGACGTTCGGACGCACTGGGTGACCCTTTTGGCATTTTGGGCCCTTTAGCCTCCCAAAATCAATCCACAATTAAAAATCTTGGTGTTATTTTTGACACCTCATTTACTTTTAGCAAACAAATCAGTGCAGTTGTCAAGACCAGTTTCTTCCAGTTAAGACTTATAGCTAAAATAAAGGCCTACCTTCCTTCAAAAGACCTTGAAAAAGTCATCCATGCTTTTATCACTGCTCGGCTGGATTATTGTAATTCTTTATATATGGGTCTGAACCAAAAATCTTTAAATCGGCTGCAGCTAGTCCAAAATGCAGCTGCTCGCCTTTTAACTACAACAAAAAAATGTGAACACATAACGCCAGTCTTGGCCTCCCTCCACTGGCTACCTGTCCGTTACAGGATAGATTTTAAGATTTTATTGCTTGTTTATAAGGCCTTAAATGGTTTTGCGCCATCTTACCTGGCTGATCTCTTATGCCATCATTCTCCAGTCAGAACGCTGAGGTCGTCAAATCAGCTGCTCTTGGATGTCCCTAGATCAAGGCTAAAAAATAAGGGCGATAGAGCTTTTGCAGTGGGCGCCCCCACCCTATGGAACAACCTCCCCATGCACATTAAAGCTGCACAGACCTTACAATCGTTTAAATCGCTGCTTAAGACGCACCTGTTTGCTGTAGCTTTTAACCCTCATTAACCTGGATTCTGATGTTTTAAAGTGTTGTTTGTCTCCTTGTGATGTATTTTGGTTGGAGTGATTTTTACACGTGTTATTTATGTATTTGACATCGACCCTGTTCAGCACTTTGGTCAACTGTTGTTGTTTTTCAATGTGCTATAGAAATAAAATTGACATTGACATTGACATAAACCCACAGAGAAGTACAATATAACTATGGCAGTTCCTCTCAGCTCTACAGAGCATTTTAATGTCTTTCAGCGCAGTATTTGGGTTTCATAGACTGTGATTTTACTGTTTTGGCTCATTCTCACCGCTCTTATCAACTTTTGTTGGCATGGCAGGTGTTTTTAAAAGACAAAGCTCTGATAAACCTAATTCATGCTAACTTCATGCACCAAGCGGCACACAGACAAACTTTGAGATTAGCTAGTGAACATGGTGGTGCAAATAGCCATATATTTACCTCAGGAGTTGGTGGAGACGAAAAACTAGGAGTCCAAAAAATTGGACTTACAGTACATTAATAGGGTGGCCAGAATCACAACTCCAAATTAAGAAAAACAAACGAGCAGTGTCTCTTGGTATTTATTTCCAGCACAGCTGCATTAGATTTGCAATCAATGTCAGGTTTTGGCATCAGATTAAAAAAAACAACAGATTATTTGTTGACTCACAATTTTACATAATCAACAACCACGCACCGAGAAGTTTTTCATAGAAGATATAACAGTTTCTCAGCAGCAAGGCACTGTGTTTTAAATAAAGGTGATAACTCACTAATCACAAAAAACTCTCTCCCACAGCTGAGAACAATAAACAAATAAAGGCATTCTGGGAAATACTGTATGTAGGCAGATGTATAACAGGTGTAATACCATCTTTAGGTGGGTTTCTCTTTTTGTCCGCAGTCTGTGAGACACCATAAAGCTCAGAATCAAAAGTGTGGGGCAAGGTGAGCGTGCAGTCGGTGGTCTGACAACAGTTGCAGGCGATACCATCTCCCAGGTGTGGAGCTGACTGGTGCTCAGCATCCACTCTGGGCACCAGATGGCATTGGGCTGTCTGCCCACCGCCCAAGGCTCATTTATCTCCGACCCTGTGCGCATGTGTGTGCGTGTGTGTATTTTATTTTGCAATATTGCAGTGACAAAAAAGATATGCCGGTGATCACAACAAGCTGATCTACTTTGATCCTAGCAATACCGTTGTTTATTGTGCTATATCCCTAAGACAGAAAAGCATAAAAGTGAGTCTACAGTATCTTGGTTTGCTTGCAAGAGTATTTTCCTTTTAATCAAAATTTACAAGAACCCAAGTGTGAAATTGAAGCAAAATAGTATTATTATACACAGGTCAGTCCCCCTGGCCTTGCATTCAAACTTTTTGGATCCACCTCAGTAATTCTGTTTCTGACATAATCAACATTATCAGCAGTTCCAAAAATGTGCCGTTAGTGATGTGGGGCCATTTAGTTTGTAAGTTGCTTAGCTTATGTAACTACACGCTACTGACAAATCTACTGTGTCTCTGTATGGTAGGACAAACCAACTACACTAATAGGAGACAATGAAAGATACCAATATTACCAGTGAAAGTCCTGCATTCAAAATCTTACCTAAAGTATAAGTACATAAGTATTATCAGCAAAACAATTTGATATCAAAAGTAGTAGTCATTATGCAAAATATGGCCCATCTTAGAGTGTTATAATATAATCTCTATTATAGGACAACTTTCACTATCTAATTTATTTGTTAGTAGCATTTTAATGTTGTAGCTAGTTGAAATACATTTAAGTACATTATATGCGGCTGGGTTGTTTAAACCATTATTCATTATTCATTATATATCCTTTGCAGGGTCACAGCCAGCCACACGCTTGACAGGTCACTATTCTGTCACAGGGTTGACAACCATCAAACTTACCATCAAATCACACCTGCAGGCAAGTTAGATGCATCACTTTACCTAAGCATGTCTTTATACCTTTATACCTAATAGCTGATATATAGATAATTGCTGAGTTGGACATTTTGGAAATATTTTTAATTCCATAACTTTCCCAGACAAACACAAACTGGTGCTGACAGACTGGATGGGCAGGAAACGAAGAGAAGCAACAGTAATGATGTTACGTAAGACTAGCCGCTGTAGCAAACTTTGCAGGCCTCAAACAGAAACCTCCGTTATGGCTTATGTTGAAAGCGGGCAGAAAAGGAGGACTAAAAAAAGAAAAAGAAGAACTTTCCTCTGATGTTCAATAAGAAACAAATGCGCTGACTTTGCAAAGTGGGATGCATGAAAATGCAATGAGGTGATCCAGTGCCTTTACTGGCAGAGAGCCTTCCAGTCTGGGTTGTATTCAGACGGACCGGACTGATGAAAAAGATTCCCTCCTGTTTAAATTACAGTCTTTACTATTTAACGACCGTGGGCACAACTCCAGCTACGTGTGCAAAACTCTAACTACAGTCTGCATAGCAGCAGTTCACGTGGACCAAACTCAAGTTTGTTTTTCATTGCTTGAACAGAGTTTTCAAAACTTTACACACTTATCTCATGACTTTAACCACAATGTGCACAACACTGTGGATTTACAGCATTTTGTCCAAATGCTAACACAAATGTTAACCTCACATTCAAAACAGAATGGATTTCAGCCTGGTGCATTTCAAACACTGCTGATTGCAATGGTTTCTTATTTTAGACATGTTAGTGAACACATACTGTATTTACAGTATATAGAGAAAGCTCTCATGAAGCCTTTTTTGGAAATAAAGAAACATGAAATAAGAAATACATAGTTATACATTGTACTGCTTGAGAGAAACAGTGAACAGGTAAAAGAGCAAAGAAATCAATACGCAAGATATCTGAGGTTACATACACAGTTGTGAAAACGTGAAAAAACTACCTTTACTATAGTAAAACTTATTGTTTTTTAGAAAGTAATGGAGATGGAAGTAATGGCAACACCACAGTGATTTTTATTTAGAGGTGATGCACGTGCATGGCAAGCGAGGACATCCAATGTTCTTTGTTATTACGTATCTTTAGTTTAAAACCTTTTTTCCAGTCATTACATTAACTACTACTGGCAAAATAAAATGATATATCTATTGAAGCAAACTGCTGATTTTCAAAAAAAAAAACTGGTATGTTATAAAATAAAAATGTTCATGTGAAGGAATTTCACTCTTTTCTTAAATACACTATTGATTAGTGTGTAGTCACTTAAATTATTCAAACTATAAAGATGAAGATTGTTTTGCTTGGAATGAGTTTTGCAGCTAATGTGAACTGTTTGGCTTAGGTGACTGTTTGTAGTGCAGACTGTAGTTAGAGTTATGCACATGTGGCTTCAGTTGTGACCACTGTCGTTAAGCAATCGAATGTATTATGATTTAATTATTATGATTAGTAAAAGCAATGAAATATGCAGTTCAAATGAGTACACATTCTGAGAAACATGAAAACAAGCATAATAGAGAACAGTGTCATTGCTACCTGTAGGAGGCTACATTTTGCATTGACAATGTACCAACAATGTCTTTCTGGTAGATGTTCCCATGGCAACCAACGCTTTATTTAATGAAGCAGTAATCCAGCAGGGAACAGAGACACAATATGGCCACTGGCATTTAAGATTTTTAGCACAACATAATGTGTGTGGTTGTGTGTGTGTGTGTGTGTGTGTGTGTGTGTGTGTGTGTGTGTGTGTGTGTGTGTGTGTGTGTGTGTGTGTGTGTGTGTAATCAATCAGATTGTCAATCACAGCACAAGGTAGGACACTCCAACCCTTTGGCTGCAAGGCTCTTTCGTCTGAGTTATTTTAAAAGCTGTCTGGCATCCTGCGTCTTATAAATCTGTCATGGAGCAATAGAAATACATGGAATGAGAAGGAAAATATACATCATGTGACTAACAAAAACCACAAATGAAGAACCATGGACTTCCTCAAGAGGAAGAACAGACTGACTACATAGAAGTGCATCAGATTATGCAAGGCAAGCTATTGATATGATACCTTAAAACATTACACTAATACCCCCTTGGTGGTCCAAGGAAAATGCAGATCTGGGTTGTAGATTTCCAATATTCATATTGTGTATGCATTTTTGAGGTGTCTTACCGTACACTATTAAAAATGTGTTTCACAGTGTGAAAATGTTCAATTTTTAAAAGACATTGGCCTGATGACAGACACACAGACGATCTTTCTTCCAAAAGCAGGCAAAGCTGCCACAGTTTGAAACCACAAAATATTATTCAATTCGCTTTTAAAAATATTTCAGAGACACACACACACACACACACACACACACACACACACACACACACACACACACACACACACACACCATAATCCCCAGTAGACTTGAAGTAAAATATACCACAGATCTATTTAGCAGATGCCTGACATCCCAAAGTTTGGAGCCTGGAGACTTGGAATTAGCTTAGTATGTACTCTGTACACTGGAGCGCTCCACATTGTCTCCACTACATAGTTGAAACTGCCTAAATCTTGACAGAAAAAAAAAATCACAATTTAATAAATTTATTGTAAATACAATTTAGGATTTCAGCGAAATATCTGAAAAACTATTGGATTTTTTGTTATGTAATTTACTAAATACATTGCTCCCCTTGAATTTGTTGTGTACTTTAACGTTAGACTGTATACGTCCAAAATGGCATACCTCACTAGCCTCAACTTTGCGTTTACTGCTAGTTTGCATGCTAGCAAGCCAAATTAAAATGGTAAACATGCTAAATATTATACCTGCTAAACATAAGCATGTTAGCAGTGTTATTGGTATAGTAGTAACATGCTGACTTTAGCATTTAGTTTGGAGCAAGGCTGAGCAGAGCTGCTAGCAGCATACATGGCTCAGAGGGTTCATCAAAATGTTAAAGCGGATAGATAGACAGATAGATAGATAGATAGATAGATAGATAGATAGATAGATAGATAGATAGATAGATAGATAGATAGATAGATAGATAGATAGATAGATAGATAGATAGATAGATAGATAGATAGATAGATAGATAGATAGATACTGATGGTGATTGAAAACAATCACTGGCTGTTTAGCCTTTAGTCATCCTCTAAATTTAACTTTATTAGCAGAAATAGACTAACAAACAAAGTGTCGCCTGAAGGATCTCTGGGTTGTGGGAGAACAAATTGATTGCCCACCTCCATTTTTAATTACTTCATTCTCTCCTAACTCTCAATAGACACATCAAGCTTTACAGAGATGATGACATTTATTGCAAAGGTGATCGTTTTCCTGGTAAATTTACAAGCTACATCTAACAGAGTGCAGAGTGCAGAGCTACTGCAGTGTACTTGAAATGATTTGCATCCTGATTGAGGACAGAGAGGAGACTGTGGTTAATGAAAATAGCAAATTAAAAACAGGAACAGGAACAGCCTGTGACACACACACACACACACACACACACACACACACACACACACACACACACACAGTTCTGACATACATTAAACTTGTTGCTGAAATGATGAAATGGTCTGTTGCAGATAGTGATTAGCCTCCCAATCACGTGTGTGTTTTTCTCTTCTCATCTCACTGTAATCAGCACACACAGCTCCCAGGTGGTTGTGTGTCAGTGAAATTGAGATTGACTTTCACTCTCTTGCATCACTGATAGTAAGACAGCTGATGGTTGACATCTCTGGAGGAACAGCTGAAAATCTACTTGTATATTTGTGTGAAAGCTGATTCAGCATGTTGGTACTCAGCTGTTTGATATCTTTTACAGTTTTTGTGTAATCACTGTTTGAGTGGTGTGCTTCTTTCAGGCTTTTTCTACATTTATAACGCGTTTGTCTATGACTTTTTTTTTTTTTACAAACTATACCATGACTTTTTTTATCACTTTCTTCAAGATACTATATTATGACTATTTTGACATACTATCAAATTACTTTTTTATCCCTTTTTTTTGACATACTATATAATAAGTTTCATCAACATACAATACCATAACTTTTTTTTATCACTTTTTCTAACATACATTGCTGTGACTATTTTCAACTTACTATAATAGGACTTTTCTATCACATTTATCGTAATACTATACAATGACTTTTTTTCGACATGGTATATTGACTTTTTTATCAGTAAAATCCAGTGTCACGTTGGATATGTTGTTAGCAATGCTGCAAACAGCACCCCCAGGAAGGAAATGCCGACCTTCACCCCTGGATCGATTTGTTTGCATGGCATTCCAGACCTTCTTTGACAGTCTATACTATGACTTTTTTAATCACTTTTTTCAACATGCTATAATATGATTTTTTTTTTTACATCCTATATATGGGTTTTCATCACGTCTTACGACTTTTAATCATTTTTTCCAACATGGTATAGTGACTGAAAACAGTCAATATACCATTGTCAATATACCAATTGTCCAGCATTTCTTTGATATACTATGATGTTTTTATCACTTTATTCGACTTATTATTCAATCTTTTTTTAAACTTTTTATCACTTTTTATTGACTTTTTATTGATTTTTGTGAGTACTTCTCAATCTCGTGTTTGATCAGAGGTTGGCAATGCTGCAAGCAGTGAGACGGCACCGCAGACACTGACAGCTGGATCGATTCCCAGTCAAGGCTTAATGTTTTTGGGTGGAGTTTGCACGTTCGTCCAGAATGTCTTATTGTCTATATTATAACTTTTTTTTTTTTTTATTACTTTTTGTCGATATGCTATTCTATGACATTTTTTGACATTGTATGCCACAACTGTGTGATAGACTTTAACCACTGGATCTATTTCCAGGCAAGGCTTAACTTTTTCTTGGAGTTTGCGATTCGTCCAGAATTTCTTTGATACACTATACTATCACTTTTTTTTCGACATACATTACTATGACATTATATCACTTTTTTCGACATGCTTTATTAACACTAATTGACATATTATACTATAAATTTTGATCACTCTTTCTGACAAACCATACCATGCATTTTCATCACTTTTTTGACATGCTATACCATGACTTTTTTTGACATAGTATACTAGGACATTTTCATCACTTTTTGACATGCTATACCATGACTTTTTTTGACATAGTATACTAGGACATTTTTATCACTTTTTTCAATACTGTGACTTTTAAATTACTTTTTCTAACATAATATACTATGACCATTTTTTTGACATACTATGACTTTTTATCAGGTTTTTTTCAACATGCTATACTAAGCCTTTTTTCGACGTCCATTACTATGACTTTTTATTACATTTTTAGGACTTGCTATACTATGACTTTTTTGACATATGACTCTTTAACACTTTTTTCGACATGCTGTACTATGACTACAAACTATACTATCCATTTTTATCACTTTTTCGACATGCTACATAATACTATCACTATGACATAGTATAGCTACTATGACTTTTTAACTATATTATACTATGACTTTTTATCACTTTTTTCCCCACATGCTAACTATAGCATTTTTCGACGTGCTGTGCTATGACTATTTTCGACATATTATACTATAACTATAACATTGTATACTGTGACTTTTTTGATATACTATATTATGACTGTTTTGTCACTTTTTTTGACATACTATACTATGACTTTTTCCCACTTTATTTCAACATGCTATACAATGACTGTTTTTTAACATTGTATACTATAGCATTTTTACCACTTTTTTAACATTGGCTACTATACTATGACTTTTTATCACTTTTTTTCGACATGCTATACTTATACTATTTTCGACATTGTATACTTTGAATTTTTTAATCACTCTTTCCGAGAAACCATACTATGCATTTTTATCATTACTCCATTACTTTGTTTTCATGTTCGTCCAGAATTTCTTTGACACACTATACTATGACATTTTTATCCTTACTCCTCTATGTTTTTTTATCACCTTTGTCGACATGCTACACTGTGGCTTTTTTGACATAATATTTTATGACTTTTTGAGACATTTTTATCACTCTTTAAGACAAACTGTACAATAACTTTTTATCACTTTTTTTCCCCACTGTTCAGTCTCATGTTGGATCAGCAGTTGGCTATGTTGCAAGAAAGCACTGCAAACTTTTACCCCTGGATCTAATCCCTGTCATGGCTTTAACCTTTTTGGGTGGAGCTTGCATGTTCTTCCGGACTTTCTTTGACATACCATACTATAACTTTTTTGTCACATATTTTTGAAATGCTATACTATGACTTTTTATCACTTCTAACAACCTTAATAATTTTTTTCCAACATGGTATATTGACTGTTTTTTCACTGCCATTTGCTGTCACAGTGGCTCAGTGGTTAGCAATTCTGCAAACTTAACCAGCAGAAATGACTCTGACTGCTGGATCAACTACCAGTCAAGGCTTTCCCTGCTTGGGGGGTCTTTGTATGCTCATAGTTTCTTTGACACACTATACAATGATTTTGTCATCAATTTATTTGACTCAACACTACTATACATTTGTTTCACTTTTTTCAAAGTGCTATCCTGTGACTTTTTTTTCGACATGCTATACTATGTCCTATTATCACTTTTTTCGCCATACTATACTATGACTTTTTTGACATAGTATAGTATAATTTTTTTAATCACTCTTTCTGACAAACTATACTATGCATTTATATATATGCATTTTTACGACATACTATACCATGACTTTATATTGCTTTTTTGACATGCTATACTATGATTTGTTTTTCGATATAATGCGCATTAACTATCACATATTTTCATAATGCTATACTATGACTTTTTTGATCATATACTATACTATGACTTTTTATCACTTCTATTGACTTTTAATATTTTTTCAACATGCCTTTTTTCAACTATGACTTTTTATCCGACATACTACACTATGACTTTATATTGCTTTTTCCAACATGCTATACCATGACTTTTTTCGACATAGTATACTATGAAATGTTATCACTTTTTTTGACAAACTATTCTATGAGTTTTTTCAATATAATACACAATGACGTTTATCACATACTTTCATAATGCTATAATATGACTTTTTTGACATACTCTACTATGACTTTCTATCACTTCTAACAACTTTTAATCATTCTTTTCAACATTTTTGGCATTTTAATGCTCTTTCCAAAATAATATACTATGACCTTTTTCAACATAATATACTATGACTTTTTTTGACATACTTTACTATGACTTTTTAATCACTTTTTTCTGACATGCTATACCATGACTTTTTAATGATGCTTTCCAAAAATACTATACTATGCATTTGGATCACATTTGTATAGTATGATGTTTTTCGACATAGTATAGTAAGACATTTTTATTATTTTTTCAACATGCTATACCATGATTTTTTTCACTTTTTTTCACATAATATACTATGACTTTTTTGACTTACTAAACAATAACTTTTTAACACTTTTTTTGCCATGATATACTATAACGTTTTTGACATAGTTTACTATGAATTTATGTATCGCGCTTTCCGATAAACTACACTATGACTTTTTCCCACTTTTTTCACCATGCTATACTATTACTTTTTTTGACATACTATCATGTATTTTTAACACTTTTTTTCTCAACATGCTATACATTGACATTGAAAAAAGTATACTATGAATTTCTTCTTCCACAACAAACAATACTCTGCATTTGTATCACATTTGTATACAATGACATTTTTCGATATAGTATACTATGACATTTTTAATCACAATTTTTCAAATGATAAAAAGTCATAGTATAGCAGCTATACTATGACATTTTATCACCTTTTTCAAGATGATATACTAACACTGTCTTTGACATACTATGAATTTTTTATCACTCTTTCCGACAAACCATACTATGCATTTTCACTTTCACTATGACTTTTTTGACATCCCATACAATGACTTTTTATAATTTTCTTTCAACATGCCATACATGTCTATTACTTTTTTTGGACATACTATAGTATGACTTGTTATTGAAAAAAATTTAACATATGAAACTATGAATCTTTTTGTCATGCTATACTATTACTACATATACTATCATTTTTTAATCACTTTTTTTGATAAACTATGACTTTTTATGACTTTTCTTTGACATACCTACACTATGTACTATGCTTTTTTCTTATATTTTTAAAACATTAAAATATTCCACTTTACCGAATACATTATTGTTATTATTAAGTTATTATTATTTCATTATTCCAGCGATCCAGTTTAGCTTTAGCAATTTAGCTTTTCAGTTTTCACAAGCATTTTCTATTTTTTTGTCTATTCCTCAGTACCTCCCCCATCTGTTTCTCTTCACACATTTAAGCAAACATGATTGCAAGTAGATTCCCTGCTGAAGCATTATCCATGGTGTTTAGAATGGAAGCAATTCAAAATGAAATGTATTGCCACATTTGCCCAGAGGCAGAGCAATTGAACAGAATGAAAATATGTGTTGCTTTATTTAGGCTGTACTGAGATAGATCATTGTGTTGTGTTATAGTGCCCCCTCCTGACCAGTATTTGCAAACACAAAAAGAGAAGAACCGGTGAAAGATATCTCTATTTCATTCTCTCTAAAGTAATATACAGTATATACATTATTCCTGCTTCTTTATATGTTTCTTAAAGTTGGAGTTTACTCTTAATTTACACAACTTTAGAAATGCTCTTTTCATAACATTCTGTGTTCTAATAATAAATTACAAAATTTATGTAGCACATTTCCAACACAACATATAGCTAAAAGTGCAAAAAAGAAAAGAGCACATCATTTTAACAACATCTAAAATATGAATGCATTTATAAAGAGGAGGGTAGAGATACAAAAAAATAAAATAAAATAGGGTTTTGCACACTGAACGTTATACTGCACTCCATTTGGAAAATGTTTCAAATATTTTTTAGTATCTATAACCCTGTATAGGTTATATATAATCACATTTAGGAAAAACAAAAAAAACACAAAAAAGAAGACAGCAACACAAAATATTTGCACAATAATTTATATTTACTTAAGTATTAGCTTGTCTAAACTTACATTTTACATAATGCATAATAGTTCAAAAACAAGTTCAAGTACAAAAACAGTAATTTTTTTTAATACATACCAAAATATAAAATTTAGCTTTGTACAGTCATGTGATAATATAAATGAAGTAATGGAGATCATATACAGTATGTGTGTATATATATATATAGTCTCAGAGTTTTTGCCAGCTTCCTCTCTTTCTGGGTAAGAATCTCATGCTGAGATGTTCGGCCTCCGGCTGATGCTCTACAAGCTGCATTGAGAGGTTGTTGGTCTGTGGGAGGCAGTCCAGGGTTAAGCCCTCATGGGGGGAAACAGAGTACTGGGAAAGCAACGTCACTAGGATGGACTTCATCATCAACATGGCGATGTGCTTGCCAACGCAGGCGCGAGGGCCCGAACCAAATGGCTGAAAGTAACGGCGAGGAACCTGGAAGAGGCCAGAGGGTAACATATTAGAGAGGTAGTAAAAGCTTAATAGAATATTAGTCTATAACATACTGAAAATATTCAAGAAAGAACAAAACAACCTTCGGTATTAGTCATAAAAAAACACTCAAAACTCATCAGGACTGTGTGGTTGTGGTTTGATCAGATTTAATTAACATTGGCAATATAAACCACCAAGTGTCATCACATTCTCATTCAATTACTTAAATCCTGATTCACATTTTTCAGCCAAGCCCTGCCCACTTTAAACAAGTGAGAAAAACAAGGACAAAAGAAGAAATGCAGACATTTCTCATGAAATAGCCATAATTCTACTAACTTTAATAGAAAATTGTCTGTTCACATGAGTCTTTATTTATTCACTTTGAGTTATTTTATCTGACACTTTCTGAGTCCCAAAACCTCAGTTTGGCAAAACATTATTCATCAACTTACATTTTTTTCAAAGTTTTTCAGACTGAATTCATTGGGTTTGAGGAAAACCTCTGCCCTGTGCATGAGGCCGACGTTAAGAATTATATTTGTGCCCTTTGGTACCCTGTAGCCATCTATGATGTCATCAGACAGGGCTCGACGCATGGTGAAGTCCACCACAGGGTGGAAGCGCAAGCATTCGTTGATGAAGCTTTCCAGCACCTGCAACTTCTGACAGTCCTCGTTCTGAAGCTGTCTCTCACCTGCAACGAGACAATGGCCATGAGATATAATTATGGTGAAATACTCACTAAATCCAGCGAAAACTCTTAATCTCTACAATATTTCAGTATGAGTATGTGTGTCTTTAAGTCATGATTTACCAGCTACTTACATACAACAGTGTCTATCTCTTGAAGCAGCTTCAGCTCCACATCTGGATTCTGTTTGAGGAGCAGCAGCATGAAAAAGAGGCTGATGGACAAAGTGTCTGGTGCTGCGATCACCATCTCCAGCACACACTGTCTCACATTATCCGCAGACAGTTCACCATGGTTCTGAACACACACACACACACACACACACACACACACACACACACACACACACACACACACACACACGTGAATTAGCCACTTTACTTCAGTCATTTCACCACTAAAGGATTTCTGACATATGGGTTGGAGGAAGTGCTGAAAAAGCCTGAAGAATAAAAAAGGACAAAAGGACTTGGGGTTTTCTTTGAAATTGAAGAACTCAGACTAGTTGCTAAAGAAGTGGCAAAGATTGAATTTCTCAGACTGACCTGTGCAAATATGAGCTCTGCGGTGAAGTTGATGTTGTCCAGCTTATCTGCTTCCTCCATAGCTCTCCTCTTCTGTTCTACAAGGCTTTCTATTGCATCTTGCAACTCCTGGCTGTGAGATGACGGATTAGAATAGTTAATTTTTAAACAAATCAAGTCCACTGATGAAGGATGATAATAAGAATGATAAAGTGATTGAGTTACTCACGCTGCTGTCTTGTGCCTCTGGTGAATCCAGTCAAATTTGAAGTAAAGGTCTGGTTTGATCAGCACAGTTTGCCATGTGTCAAAATACTTCTGAATCTTCAGCAGCAGCTGTTTTTCTGAACACAGGGTTAACACAAAGGTATCAAGAACACTGCATTTTACTGCATTAAACCACATGTGTTTGATCCATCTTTCTAGACAAAAAGGTATAGCTGATTTACAACTTGCACGATAACATAAATTAAGAGATGAATGCATGCCTACTTACCATTGACAGGTACACCCAGGAAGAGTCTGTTAGAGATGTCGACCACGGTGCAGCGCAGCAAACTGAGAACATCCACATGGTCTAAACTCTCCAGGTTGTCCAGGTGAGTCTGTGTGGAGGAGACGCTAACCTCGACTGTCGGCTGCAAGCCCGGACCTGTCAGCGCTGGTCCAGAAACGTTTTTTGTGATTGAGGTCAAATGAAATATGATTCAAGATTTAAGATTTCTTTATTTGTTATTGTTATGCTCCACATATGTTTCACACATCCACCATATATATATATATATACAAGCTCATAATTTAAAGCACTTAAGATTATGCTGAAAAAGAATAAAGTAGTTTTAAGAAAATATTTTACAGGAACAGTCTCTTTTTGTGCAGTTCACATTCTCTGGTTAAAAAGAAAAAGAATAAAATAAGTAGTTTTAATAGAATATTTTAGAGGAACAGTCTCTTTTGTGCAGTTCACATCATTTTCTCTGGTTAAGCAGTCTGATTGCTGTGGGAAAGAAGCTGTTTAACAGCTGAGTAGTACTTGATCTAATACTTTGGTATCTTTTCCCGGACTGCATGAGTGTGAGCATGTCACACAGCCTCCTTGTATCTAAAATCACTGAATAACTGGATCAATCAGTTAATCTAAAGGTTGAAATGCTACCTTTGGTGAAGTAGGTGCGTATCTTCTTCCACAGAGGTACGTTGTTGTTAAATATGATGCCTCTCTCGTTCATGCCCATGCAGCTGAGTCCCTGCCTGCTCCCAAAACGTGAAGTATAATGTCCATTCTTCAGTACATGGAGCACCGCTGATGCTCTTATGTTGAGAGAAAAAAAAGAAGACATTTCTGATAATCAATTTGCACTCAAATTGATTGAATGGGAAATATATTAGTAAGCAATAACAGAGATAACCAACCTGCTGAGTATGAGGGTCTCCTCTCCATTGATCCAGACTCTGACAATGTCTCCGTACTTGTTATTGTAGTAGTTGCTGGCTGTGCCTATACCGGTCCAGATGAATCTCACAAATGACAGAAGTGGTCCCAAACCCAGACAGAAAGAAGGACCTGTTGTTGTAAATGAAATAAATGTGTTTAGGCTTATACAAAATTCAGTTATGAGTTCAAAACAGCAACAAAATTAGCACCAGCACAAAGAAAGAAATTGCAAAGTGTCAAACCATTGAACCTACCTGGCACAGTTCTCTTGTCTTTGTTGCTCCATGCAAACAGGAGCAGACAGATAACCAGGATGAGGGTTCTGGTTGCCATGGAGAAACCCATAGATCCCACCGCAGTGGTGTTTGGGGACATGGAGTCCAGGTCTGCCACTTTGGCAACCAAACCTACAGGAGTCATCGCCCGTTCACAAGCAGAGATCAGATCCATAAGAAGGCAGATTTAAAACTTGCACATGACTGCACAAACGCGACAAACGAGTGATGAGAGCTGCCTCACCACTCTGGCTTTGGCTTTATATGAGGTCTGACTCTGAGCTGGTTACGAGCCAGGTCAGGGTAATGCAAAAGTCACAACAGAGGAGGGAAATGGTAAACAATACACTTGGAACCTTGAGGGGTTGGATTTGTGCCTGCGCCCTTGAGCGTACAGGATTTACTTCAGTGGGTACATGTGGAGCAATCCAGTGGGTTCATGGGTTGTATTTGACATTTTGGTGATGAAAAGCAAGTTTTGCTCTCCCTTTGAACATCAAAATAATCTGATTGCAGCTAACCCTAACCCTAACCGTATAAATAAAGAGCACCTGGCCTGTGAGAATATGTGAATATAATATATTTCAATAATATGTTTCATCACCAGAATTGAAAATCAAGTGAATTGGGGGAATCAGATTTTGTTTTTCAATTTAATTTTGAATTACGTTTTTTAATGAAACGAAAGAGAAAAGTCAAATTAAACAATCAAAACTAATAGGACATTTTAGAGACTTTTTTCAGTCTCAGATTTATGACTCAGTATATTTATAGTTTCATTTGTATTTAAGTAATACTAAAAATTAAAGGTATTACTTTTTGTTGGTTGGCCTTTTTTTGCATATTGACTTCTATGATGTATGAGCTCTGTCAACTTAACTCCTACCTGTACTTAATTTTAAGCAGGTGGATGTTTTATTTTATTTTATTTCGCAATTTGTGACAAAGCGAATTCTGTTTGTCTCTGCCTTTGTTCCATCAGCTCATTCTGTATAAAGGACTCTGTGAATTCCTCACCGCCCACATTTGAGTCCAAGAATGTGCATAGTTGAAATGGCCGACTGTGCTGAGGCCCTGCCTTGATAAAGATGCCCTGTATGATGGCTCGGACTAGATTGTTCTGCATGATTAACCAGCGACAATCCCCCCACCCTATCCCGTTTCTCCCCAAAACAGAAGTTAATGTAACCTTGTGTCTGTGCTTTGTGTTGTGGTCAACCACATCTTTGTCTCCACCACATGTGTAGGGAGTTGTTGAGAAGTGAACAAACACGCTTGATAGAAAGCTAAATGGAAAGTGACTAAATGTCAGAACATGTATGATGTCTGAACAGAATTTCTTATGAGGCAGCACATGCAGCACAAGCGAGTGGAGCAGACAATACATATAGGCTTTATGCAATGTGACCTGCCTGAACAACCTTGAGGGATTAATCTCACTATTCCGTTTTTAAAGGAGCATTGCAGGATTAGAAAAGAGATGTGATTACAGCTAGAACATGAACTCTTCAACCACTTCTCTCACAAGACACTTTCAATATAAAAAGGTCTGTTTCATTTTGCAAATATCTTTTATCAATTGGCTTTCTTTGATTTTATTAGGCGTACCATTTTAAAGATTTATTTCCAATTTATTGTTTGTTTTCTCTCAATGACTTTGCCCAAGTGTGGCATGCCATGTTTACCTCGGGAAACTTCATAGATAGCAGTGTAAAGAAAAAAAAGACTCTTGGACAGAGAAAAGAAGCGGTTGGGAGGATAAAGTTTGTAGGAAGACCCTCAGGTCATCTGGCTGTCCTTGGCCTGCAGCAGCAGGACGGACATGGACCCGTCAGCCCGGTGCTAAGATGAGAGATAAGGCCACTCCCCCAGCAGCTGCACCGCAGAAAGGAGGAAACAGGACTAGAAAAGTTCAATAAGAGACCAGAGGAGGAGAAGATTCTGAGGGCATACCGACATATTTACACCATATGGTTCATTTTAATGGATCCTCACTTTGGCTGAATCATTTAGCAGCGTTGAAAACATCACAGTGTTCAAATATAAAATATTGGAGGTATTGGAATCAGAGATCCATGCAGCTCTGCTTTTTGTCCACAGTCTTAACTGGTCGAGCTCAGAGAACAGTGAATGAGAGACAACAAAGGAACGACCTCATTGCTCTTAAGATTGTACAGTACGTGCGTATACATCTACACATCTGCTGGAGCAATTCAAGCTGTCCAACAACTGACTGTCAGTGACCTATAGCCTCAGGCAGTAGCCCACACACTACAGACCCCAACAAAGCTCAGGACCGGAATCTAACAGTAATGTTGCATGTCTACCCTCTCTCTCTCTACCTTACTCTGTGTGTGTGTGTGTGTGTGTGTGTGTGTGCGTGCGTGTGTTTGAGCGTAAAAGTTCTATGGGGCATAAAATGGTTGCAGAAGCATGTAGGTCAGCTACATAAATTCTACACTGCTCCATGTCACCAATGAGGCTAATTAGCCGACTTATTGAAACAATATTGTTATTGAAGTACTTACTTCAATGATTACAGAAAATGGGCCAGCTACACCTACACTTCAGTCAAAAGAGACAATATCAAGTCCCTTTCACAGTCAAGAATGCTTCAAATGCTCTTTTTTCCTGCTGTCATTTTATTCAGTATAATCCCACTTTCTGGCCCAAATCAAACCAATAGAAATGGGTCATTGTTGCAGTTGGTGGAGTCAAGTTGTAAGGAAGTGACATGGATTATTGCCTGGGGAGAAATAAAGGGCCAATACTGGAGATGGGGAAGAGAGGACATGAACCCACTCAACAACAAACTAAAATGATGTTAATGCATTTTGATGTCATGTATTTTCTATTCATTCAAGATTAGTTTGGTTGTAATAATAATAATAATAACAATAACAATGTGTACAGTGTGTACACGTATGTAAACATCAATGCCCAGTCAGTTTGTCTGGTGTAATTTCATGTGTTATGCATGTGAGTGCTTTTGTGCGTACATCATACATTTGTGCATGCCTGTATGTGTGTGTGTGTGTGTGTGATGTCAGTCTGCCCACGGCGCTGCAGTAGAATGGGTTGTGCTGAATATAAATCAGGTGACCGAACAGGCGGGGGTTTCTTCCCAGACAAGCCCAGAAGATTGTGTAATGCCCACTCCTACATTACTGGTTTGCAAGTGTGTGCGAGCACACACACACACACACACACACACACACACACACACACACACACACACACACACACACACACACACACACACACACATATACACAACCCCTTTTCCACTTGGCGAACAACACAACAGGCACTGTATTTACCAGTTTGCCTTCAGATAGACCACCCGCTTGGAGCTCAGACACAGAAGCTGACTGGACTCTATTTGGAGCTTTCAATAATCTGGACAGGACCTCAAATTCCTTCCTGTTAGTTTTAGTTTAGTTTGATTTTTGGTGGCAGCCTCTTGGACTACAAGGTCATAAAACTTGGACTTTCACTCTCCCATTTGACTCTTGCCCTTTTATATTCACTGCTGTATTAGAATTGTATTCCCTGTAAATGCTGAAGGTGGTGGGTGACCCTCAGAGAAGAGGAGCTGAAGTGGTAACGATGTGGATCCCGACCCCGAGCATGACTCTCCCTCAGCGCGTGGTGCTGTACGGGACCTGCCTTGTGGCTTTGATGAACTCTGTGGGCCTCCTGGTGCTCTTGGTCCAGCAGAATCAGCAACGCGTCTTGCTGGAGCAGACAGAGGTGAAGCTGACTGAGGTGGAGCAGAGCTCCGTGGTGGAGTTCATCCAGGAGCTGCCGAGAGGAGCGGCAGGGATGCGGGCGAGTGCAGGGGAACATCCCCAATACCAATACCAGTACTCCAGGAATAAGAGAAGTGAAGAGCTGGAGAAGGAAAAGGAGCTACAGCAGGAGCTTCACCAGGAGGAGGGACAGGAGGTCAGCCAGGAGGTGGGGGAGGAAGCAGAGAAGAAGTTGAAGGATGAGATGAAGCGCAAGCACCGACACGGCCAGAGTTACCACAAGGCACACGTGCAGGATGACATGATGATGATGATGACTTACTCCATGGTCCCGGTGAGATGAGAAACCTGCTGGTGGATTGGATATGAATATATAAGTGCAGAAACATTTGATTTATAAATACTGTACGCAGTCTGAACACAGTCTGTATCTTACATTATCTTGGTATCGCCAACTAATGCTGCATCACCAACTGGTCGAAATGGAGACTGGTCCTTGGCTCTGTGGCCATCAGGGGGTCTGAAGCTTCCAGGTCCAACCTGTGGTCGACTAATTGCAAATTTGTTTTATTATGCTGTATACAACACTGGCACTATATGAACTAAAATGCCTACAATATAATGTAATCCCAAGGCCTTCAAGTACATCTTCCTACACTGTATTTACTTGTACTTTACAGTATTTCAGAGGAAGTGGAATGTAGGCCCTGTTACTTACAGTGATTGTATTGCTATATTCATGTTTTGAAATGTTGTCTTTCTCTTCAGATCAAATTGTTGATCGACATTTGCAACAGCACCAAGGGAGTGTGCATCGCCGGTATGTCTTACTCATGTACTTTAAAGTACCTGCTCATGTACAAATTATCACTTTTTATTCTCTAATATCCTTGAACCTTTTGTTGCAGGACCACCAGGACCGCCTGGTAAGTAAAGCGTTCATTCTGGATCCAAATGAAAAATCTAGCTATACTCTATGTCTCCTTTGTGGTTTAGTGACCCATATCTTAGCTGAATGGGTTTTCCATTGTAAGGACATTTTTGTATTACTGTAGGTTTGCCCGGCCTGGATGGTATGCCCGGCCACAATGGGACTGATGGCATCCCCGGTCTGAATGGACTGCCCGGGGCTGATGGGAAAAGAGGAAAAAAAGGTAAGGAATAATGAGGTTCTATTCTGTTTTTACTTACCATCCATTTTTCTCAATGCCTTGAGCAATGGTGGCCATTTTAGCGAAGAACTACGGGTACAATGTAACAGTCAAAGGGTTGAGTATACCCTGAGGTTAGAAATACCAAAATACCAAGAAGCAGCATTGCCACTTAAAATCATGTACACACACACACTCAAAACATACCAACACATTACATACACAACACATCTATCAATGTATCCTAATGAAATCAGATTTGATTCAGAGCAGAGGACCAAAGAGGTTGAAAATGCTGCCTTTCTTACATTCTCAGCTAATATTATTCATCTCTGTGGATTCAAGCTTCAGCTAAATGGACCGTAAAACTCCTAGCCAATATTCTCCCACTTCATTGCATGATTCACCCTAGGAAATCAATGGAATAATTCATGGTTTTCACAATAGAGAAAAATGTATTAACTTTATAAATGCAACCTTGGAGCTATTTTGCATAATGTCCTCTGTCAGGTGAGAACGGGGAACCAGGGGAAAAAGGAGAGCCAGGAGAGGCTGGTCCGCCGGGAGAGAAGGGACAACCATCCAATGACATCATCATTGAGGGCAAGTAAAACTTCTGACTCATTATTTATAACTTATAACTCAAAACCATTTTGCATCCCTAACTTAAATTAAAATGATGTTGTAAAACTTAAAAAATGGCCAGATCTGGGACACAAATTACGGTAGGCTGGGATGAAAAACATTCATCCAGAGGGTTTAAGACCCTGACACACCAACCCGATTAACGCCCGTCGGACGGTCTGGCGAGGTTGGTGACTCGAGTCTGTTCGGTGTGTTCCATGCCGTCGTCCGTTGGAGGGGCCGTCGGCCTTCATTTTGGCCGAGCTCACATGCTCAGTCGGAAGGCGGGCACTGCTGGCAGTCGGACTCAAATGACCAATCTGATTGGTGGAGTGCTAATCCGGAAACGAGGAATCTCTCAAAATCTGACAAAAATCTTTTAAACTGACCTTTGTCGATCTGAAATGAAGACAGATTCAGCAACTGCATGGCCTTTTTCTCGCTTAAAGTTTTTTCAGAAACACGCTTCGATTAACTATTTTAGTAAAATATAAGATTCTATTCTGAACAAGCCGCCATGGCAGTCTGGCCAGACCCAGGTGACACATTTGTCCAATCAGCTGCCGTCTGCAGTCAGCATCGTTTTGGTGTGTACCGAGGCACTTTGTTGGGAGGTAGTCAGTCCGACTGCCTTTTCTGTCAACGTTCAACTGTCAAGTTAGTGTGTCATGGCCATTAGATGTTGTCCTCTCTTCTTTTTACAGGTCCTCCAGGCCCTCCTGGTCCCCCAGGACCACCTGGTCCACCAGGACCTCCTGGTCCTCAGGGTCCTCCCAGAACAAGGCACCACAGAGCCAACCTTCAAGCTGCTCATACCCTGGGTATAGAGGCCGTTGTTGACTTATATCAAACATATACTCAGCAGTTGAGTTTGAAAATTCATTCTTGACTTTGGAAACAGTAGCTGGCAACGTCTGAAGTAGTAGTCTGAAGCTTTCAAATGCATCACACAATCCAGTTTTGTTTCTGAGCAGTTTAAGGACTTGAATGAAAAGTCCTTTAAGTGAGGAATTGTGAATGTCTACTTTAGCTACATGTCCAAGAAAATCCACGCAGGTCCATCTGGCAAAGAATATAAGACAAAAAATCTCCAGAACATCTAATACATGGTCCTTGTTGTGAGATTGTTTTGTTAAATACACACCGTGTGTGACCGCAGTGAATAACATAAGATTAAATTGTTTCTAACAGGGCTGTTACACGCAATTCCAAATGATGAAACCGCATCGGTAAAGGAGGCTGTGAAACTACATGGGAAGCCTGCTAAGAAGACTGGTGTGTTTTCAAAGAAGTGTGTCTACATGTAGGCTACTATATGTGCCATGTGGCAGAGATGTAAGCATCTAAGCTTGGTGTTATTTTGTTTCCCCTCAGATTGCATTATTAAGTCTCTGATCAACCCCAGGAATGTGACAAAGATGGAGAACACATTTGGCACATGGATGAAAGACACCGCTCAGCTAAACGATGAGCGAATTTGGGTGGCGGAACACTTTTCTGGTAGGTTGGTTACAAAGGACCATCAGCGTGGATACAGGGATGTTAGAATAAAGCATGCCCTATACTTCTTCTATAGGAGCTCTAATGAGCTTTACATTATTCTCTTAGTGGTGAACATTTTTGCTCTTTGTTTCCCAGGTCGTGCTCTGAAGGAGTATAAAAGCATTGCCTCCTTCCAGAACAGCACCAGCGACATTGTGGATGTCAGAAAGTTCTACCAAGGCTGCGGCCACACTGTTCACAATGGTTCCTTCTATTATCACATCGCTGGTACTTCCAGCATTGGCAGGTAAGCTGATGGTACGGTGTAATGCAGAGTTAGAAGCTTTGCTATCATTTCCATTCCCTCTAGTTAACAACTCGCTACTTGTTTGTTCACAGATTTGATTTCCACACCAAGAAGCTTCACACTCTTACTATTGACAACGCATTGTACCACAACCTCGCCTACCTGCTCTACAACTCCAAGACCTACTTCAAACTGGCAGCAGATGAGAATGGTCTGTGGCTGATCTTTGCTTCCAGTGTGGATGAGAGCATCACTGTGGCCCAACTGGACCAGAAGACCTTCTCCGTCACGTCTTACATAAACACCACCTACCCCCGCACCAAGGCCGGTAACGCCTTCATCGCCTGTGGTGTCCTATATGTCACAGACACTAAGGACACCAGAGTCACCTTTGCTTTTGACCTGCTGAAGGGAAAGCCAGTCAATGTGACCTTTGACCTAAGGTCTCCAGGCGGAGTGCTGGCAATGCTCTCCTACAGCCCGAAGGACAGACACCTCTATGTGTGGGACCACAGCTACGTCAGGCTCTACGTGGTCCACTTCATCTCTGACGAGTAAAAAAATTTAAAAAATAAACCTACTGTCCGAACGCGGCAGACAACCTGCAGACATGACTGTTAAATAGTAAGAGAAAATGCTTGCTGACTACCAAGTATTCACTCCATTGTTGGATATTGGTTATTTTGATTTTTAAGAGATACATGCGTCAGTGTCACCGTTACTTTCCTTGTAGGGCATTCCTGTAAGTAATGGGTTGTTGAAAATTCTGTTTCACTGAAAGAAATCAGTTTTTGGTCAGTAATTATTGTAATATTGTTAAAAATAAATACTGCTGTATTTGTATCTTATTTTCCATGTGACAATTTGGAGTTACTAACAGTGTGAAAACATTTCATCATTTTGTATCAGAGTTCATAATTTATACAAATTCAACTTATAACTTACTTTTGTGTCAAACTTTGTTACATTATCTAGTGTATTTGCATGACAATTATCTTCTATGTATTTTTGTATAAATGTATATGTTATTCCCTTGATATTCTGTACATGCAGTATAGACAGTCCACCCGCCTTTGTAATAAAGCAGCACAGTCCCTGCTGGTTGCTTATTCCTCTGGACAGAAAAACAAAAACACAGCTTCAACTCACCCTGATGAAATAAAAAGAATTTATTTACTTTACAAAGGTAAACTCTGTCCATGACCTGTTCTCTCTCTCTCACACACCTCCAGCGCCTAGCAAGCATCTACCCATGATATTGGCTTATTTTTCATCATCACGCACGCACACACACAGGTAAAACTCTTATCTCTCACACTCTATCACACACACACACAGTGACTCACATGGTCACACACACACAGATTCTCTCTCGCAAACACAGGTAAAACTCTTCTCTCTCACACACACGCACACGCAACATACGGTACACATAATGAGCAGAAAGGAGAGAAACACAAATCTCTTTAATAAATACCATACATACACAAAAGTTACAACTAATCCAGCTGGTATGATACAAACCAAAAAATAAAGAAAAGCTTTCATGTTTGTACAAGCTGTTGTGGGATTTATATATATATATTTATATAATTTATATATTAAAACTATTTCAAACGTTTCACTACTAGGCCAAATAAAGCCAGACATTCATTTGTATGTAACATTTTCTTCTTCAATATCCTATTTATTTGAAATAAACGATTAGTGTCTCCAGAATTTGAGTGCAAATATCTATTCCTTACGGATAAAACAGTAAAAACAACTAGCGAGGTAACACACACTAACATACAGTAGACTGTGTTGCACATCTCCCAGTCAGATACAGTAAAACCCCTTACATTCCTAAAATGAAAGGCAATACGTTAAACAGGAATGGTCAACCAAACAAACACAAACATATAAATAATTTAAATACAATTTAAAAAAAAAAAAATTATATCTTGTGCAAAACCAGAAGTGAACCTTTGTGTTTCTGCTCTGCAGGGTGAGGTGGGTGGGGAGGGGGTGGGGGGCATTCAGGTTTGTACCAGACAGATGGAAACATTGAAATCACAGTCACAGGAGTAAAACACATCATCGTCCAAACAGGAATGTTCTAGCAGTGAGTCAGCCACACAAACAGGCATTTGAAGGCAGGTGGGCGGGCAGGCGTACAGATGACAAACACACACACACTCACGGGGCCAAACCGAGCCGGGTCGAGCCCAAACCAGAAGAGGCCAGAGTGGGTGAAGGGCAGCAAGTGAAAGGGGGGTGGGGTGTCACTATAGGAGCAATGCACCATCAACTCTTCCATAAGGGCTGAGAAAAGCCGGGCAAAAAGGCAGGGGGGTGGGGGCCAAAAACCATTGAAACAAAATGCAGATTCCAACAACTCGATTCACACCGGAAACCACTGACTTAATAACAAACCACAGTGCTGGTTACAGTAGATGCTAAGAGATTTCAGCTGTGGGCACAAAAGGACGACAGTTAAACACTTTTAAAATGTTTGCTTGAGCACTTTTACAGAGCACTATCAATAGACCTGTGATTGCACCGCGTAACGAGAACAGGACATGCATAGCTTCCCTATGGACACACTCTAAGAGTAGAGATTTTTCAATAAAATTACAATAAAACTAGCTTTAAAATCAAGTATGAGACCTTTTGCTTGTAACTTTGCCTTCAGCCTTTGGGGGAAAAAATATTTGCAGCTCCGTTTGCCATTGTGCATATGATTTACATCAACAGTACACCCATTACACTCTAAAAGATGCCAAAAGCATGGTGATCCTTTGACTAACTCTTCCCCAAACAATTATACTATTAATCCCTAGCAAGTGTTACGTAAGCTTTTTGTGTTTTTTCTTTCAGCCTCTTTTCTCTTTGGACCCTCAGAAGTAGAAGTCGGCGTTACAGGATGTCAACCAAGCTGCTGGGGATATTGTAGCGGTCAGGGAGGACCCTCATCTTTAGGGTGCCATCTGCTCCACAGGTGAAGATGCGGTTACCGGGCCGGGTTTCCACTTGCATGACACCGGCACCAATGTTGCGGAAGATGGACTGCTTGGAATGCTCGGTGCTAAAAGAGTGCATGAGTCCATGGCCGGATAACTTCCACACCTGGAGACAGAGAAAGCAGAGGGAGAGAGGAAGGAACACTGGTTAAGTTTCTACCAGCCTACTGTTCTTTCAAATTCAATTTTTAGTGCTGTGACACTTTCTCAAAGTTGTAAGTTTTTTGTCAAACAGCATCCAACTTCTAGAGGTGACAGCTGATTCCAAAACTGACTGAAATGCTTCACCGTAACCAGAATTGTATCACAAGCATTAAGAGGCTAGGTAAGGCTAAGCCTCCCCAAAATGATTAAAGCACCCATATTATGGTCATTTTCAGGTTCATAATTGTATTTTCTGGTTGTACCAGAATAGGTTTACATGGTTTCATTTAAAAAAGAAAAAAAAAAACCATGTTTTTGTTGTACCGTACATCTCTGCAGAGCCTGTTTTCACCCTGTGTGTTTAGGTCTCTGTTTTAGCTGCAGAGTGAGACATCTCACTTCTATGCTATCTTTGTTGGGAGTTGCACATGCGCAGTAGCTAGGTAAGATCACATCTGCTAGATAACTCTTTCTCCAACTTTGGTCAGTACAAGGCAGGATTAGCTGGGAGACTTCTTCTAGACGAGGGCCAGGGACATGGAAGTAGTTCTTTTGGAGATTATGGTGAACTAGTGTGTGTTGTAGTAGTGTTTTGCCATTGAGAGCTAGCATGCTACGGTTAGCCACCCCGCCTCGACAAGTGACGTAAAAAGCAGTGGAGATTTTGAACAGCTCACCCGGAGACTGAAGGCAGAGGACATTCAGAAACCTGTATCACACTCAAAACAGCATGGATGTTTGCATGCGTGTGAAAGCACGAGAGACACAAAATAACACCTCAAATCCCTGAAAAAGTGATTTTTTTTTCCTAATATGGGCACTTTAAGGTATCTTGGTGGAAAATGTGGTGCCACTTTGGTGACTTTATCAATAAGAGAAAATTAAATACTTGCAGCAAATGCATAGAAAGAATAATGCTTAATATGTAAATACGCTATTTTACACTCTACAGCCAATAGTGTTTAAATCAGCATCCAAAACAACATTTCACGTGGTTAAAGCAGATGAATCAGTCTGCATTTATCTATAAATTAATATATTAGATTAAGTATATGTAAGTATGAGAGAGGATTTTCAGATTTTACCAAGTAGGTCTGAACCTAGAATAAGACATTAATCCTCTGTACACAAAATATGACTGCCAATGTGTTTTCTCAGGCCAGTGAGTGAGTGAGGGTGCACCTTCATGTTGCCCTCTGCAGAGCCAGTGACGAAGAAGTCCTCAAAGGCATCCAGTGCAAGGGCCTTGATGGCTGAGTCATGGGCCTGGAAAGTGTGTAGCAGCTGCCTCTGGCGGATATCAAACACACACACGAATCCCTTTCTTCCTCCAGTGATGAGAAGCTGCTGTTTAGAAGCATACTGCAGCACAGTGGCCCCGTTCTCATGGCAGGGGAAAGCTGTAGGGGTGGGTTGGAGGACAATGTTAAGCTGGATCACAAAACAACTTGATATACAGGGGAAATAATTAAATTAGGCTTTTTTAAAGATTTCTTTGGGGCATTTTAGGCATTTATTTTCATATGACAGATGAAGACATGAAAGGGAAGAAAAGAGGGGAATGACATGCAGCAAAGGGCCGCAGGTCGGAGTCGAACCCACGGCCGCTGTGAGGAGTAAACCTCTATATATGGGCACGTGCTCTACCAAGTGAGCTATCTAGGCGCCTTAAATTAGGCTTTTTTGACGCATTTAGAATTTCTTACCATGGACCATGGTATTGCTAGGTGAAATCAGAGTATCCCACAGGCAAACATTTCTGTGGACAAAGTAAACCAAGGATGACATTTGTCAGTTGTAACCAACCACAGACTGTATACACCAACAGAGAAAGATTGACACAAGTGTCTAATAGTAATGTTCTCCTTTGCAGATGCTGACCTGTTATCACTGGACTGTCCGGCAGTGGCGATGAGACTTGAGGACGTGATGAAGGCAAAATCACCACAGGTCTTAGTGTGGCACTGCCAACTCTGTCGGCAGGAACAGGACAAGAAAATAAACAGTACGTATCCATTTTAATGATTCATATTTAGTTTGTTGTCTAAAGATGTGTATGTGTGTATTGGGGGGGTGACCTCACCAGGTAGGGTTTGGGGTTGGAGGATGTCTGGTTGACTTGCCAGAGACTGAGGAAGCCCTCTCCGTCAGCAACTCCACACTTCAAGCAGAGTACAGAGCAATCAAAACAATTACACCTAATAGACTAAACACAGATATGGTGCAGTGTTGTGTTTATGTGTACAGTATGTGTGTGTGTGTGTGTGTGTGTGTGTGTGTCTGTACCTTATTGCCCTGGGAGTTGAAATAGAGCCGGGTGACTCTAGCGTTGCCTGCTTGTCTGAAGCAAATAAGCTGCTGTGGTCTGTTCCATTCAAACATTCTCACACTACCGTCCTGAGCCCCTGTCATGTCTGACATGTGCACACACACACACACACAGAGAGAGAGACATAGAGAGAGAGAAAGAAAGAAAGAGAGAGAGAGAGAGAGAGTAGGAGAAGGAAGAAATGAATTGGGTAATAATCAAAATTAAAATTTATAACGGCAATGACCTCCTATGCAGAGGCTTCAATGTAGGCACTTACAATACTGATATATGGGATGGGATGTCATTCTCTTCACATTGTTTAGATTCCTCTTCATGATCTGAAAAACAACAAAACAAAATGTTTATTATAATGCATGATGTCTAGATGACAGATGTCTATGAATTAAGGTATAAAAAACAATCATCTGGGATCTGTGGAAAACTTGCAAATAGGGCTCACAGTACCACTCATCAGTTTACTGACAAATGTTCACTGATGATGATGTTAAAATTGACAAGCAAATAAGTATTTATTCTTCTTTATTAGAAGAGTTTTATCTTGTTTTATTGAAAAAAATAAAGAGTTCTGTTCTATACACAAGTGCATCACTGCTCACTGGGTCAAAGGATGTGACCAAGAACATTTGAATTTTAATATGCAAAGATGACCGGGTTTGCAGTGTGTATGCTTGCATATTTCAGCGTGAGCGAGCTAACTTACATTTCCTTTAGACAAAATGTTGCCTTATTTCTTTAATGATTTATCAATCACAGTCCTATTTATTACCACTAATTTCCTAAGTTCCTTACTGCTGAGTAATACAATGCTATAGACTCAAAGACCAATGGCTGGGATCGTAACTAAGCAGACCCTATTGCCCACTTTAGAAAGCCTCTTCAGTATTCCACTGAACCTGTATGTAACTCTTTGTCTCTCTTGCTCAGTGTATCACACACCACCACCACAATTTATCAACATGGCTGGGACATGGAGAACCCTCGCCGCGTGCAAGTGTGACGCAAATCTGTACCTTGGGTCATCGGCTGAGAGCTGCTGCTATCTGTGTCCATCTCTTCAATACAAACACACAACCCTCTCTATATCATCCTCCATAGACTCAGCAGGCCAGATGTTTAGTCGGCATGGCTCAGTTTGGCTCAACATTGATAAGAATTAAAAAATACAAACTTCTCCTAAAAATGTGAAGGGAGCCATATACTGCAGAATTAAATCAAAATGGCAAATTGCCTTTTTAATTTTGCATCATATGTTTTCATGTTTACATCTAAAACGTAACTTATGCATCTAATGCATGTTATGAAAAGAAAGATAGCATATATTCTATGCCATCTATAGGCTCCAAAACAGAACTTAGTTTCCCTTTACTGGCTATTACTGAGATCTGCATACCCATCACTGTCTGGGCTGGCTGTATTTTTGTACATCTGTGTTTTTTAGTGCATAGATAGACTCGTACCACACTGGCTCCCATGCTGGTCTGCCCACTGCCGAGCCACGGCATGGATGCAGAGACTGGCATCTGCGGTGGTGCAAAGGGCACAGAGCTTGACTGGGCAATGTTGGTTTGAGAAGAACGGTGATCTATGTCGTCAGAGCTGTGAAACAAAACAAAACCGTAACCCACAACTGAGAGTAGAGCTGTTTGAAACCTATACGATGCATAAAGTCTCTGCTATTCACATATTTCACAGGATATCTGCAGGGTTCAGGAAGTTAAATTTAAGACTTTAATACCATAAAGAAAGCAATTTAATACCTATTTACAATCATATTGGCCAAAGTATGAAAGTATGATGGAAAACCAGTAGGGACACTATGGCCTTGAATTATTTATCATTATATCTATATATATTTTCGATTACTTCCAACAGTATATAATAATTCCTTACAATGTAATCAGTTAAATTAATGTGACCTGTACTCAGAAACGCTGCAATGCAAAATGCAACAATGCCAACCAATTATTTATAATAAATTAATTTATGTTTTTTCTACAATTTACATTTATTTTGCCTCTTTTCCAATCTGACCCCTCTAACATTAGGTATCTGGCGTTACTAAGACCGATCCAATACTTATATTCATTTAATGGGCTTCACAGGAGTCATTAAAATATGTACAGATCGGTCCTGATACTGATTCTTAGGATCAGCTCGGGACATCCCTAGTTAGGACTGGAGATTTTCTTTTACTTTTGTTTGTGTACAACCCGAACATGCTACAATATATATATATATATATATATATATATATATATATATATATATATATATATATATATATATATATATATATATATTATATAGCATCATGCCAAATATTGATGCAGAACTTGAAATTATGATTAAAATTATTTCTTTGAGGACAGACAAATGCCACCAATGAACTACCCTTAATCTCACCTGCGAGACTCCTTATCCATGTCGTCCCCTATCCAGGTGTAGGGCTGGACAGCCACCAGAGTAGACACATCCACCTCCTGAACATCATGAGTTGAGGCCAACACTATCTCGTTGGAGTTAGCCTGGAAAAGGGACAGAGAGGGGCAAGGAGGGAGGAACAGCATTAAAGGTGGACTTGGCAAAGGATTCCTCCATTTTCCTAGAAAGGAAATTATATATACAGTATATGCATACATTTTAGAAGAAGGTTCCTGGAAAGGGTTATGTAATTCACTACTGTCCCAAAACAAGTCTTTTTACCCTTTACTTAGTACGAATTTAAATAGTTCTTTCCAGAAAACGTCCTAAGAAATAATTCAGGAATAATGAACACACACAAACTTACCTTATTGATGGCAAATGCCATGATTATATCAGACTCCTTATGAATGATTTTAGCTTTGCCTCCTGGGTAGCCCATATCTGCCTCCACCTGGAAAAGCCAAGACAACCAATACAATAAGGTTCAAAGGTTAAAGCTAAAGTAGGGGACTCCTAAGCCTATTCTTCATAAATTCAGTTTCTTCCTTGAGGAGTAAGACGGAAAATATATATACTTCCAAAACACTTGCTTGGGGCCATCAAGTCTCAACTCCAAACATAATTCCCACTTTATGTAAAGGTAGTGCAAATCCACATTCACCGGTGGAGATGAGTAATCACATGTAAAAGGTAATTAAATATTGAAAATTTGACTATTGATTCGGGATTTCCTTGTGACAACACTTTCCATGGTTAGCAAGCCTTTCCAAGCCCTGACAGTGAGCATGCAAATTAGTAGTTCTACTGTATGTGCCAACTCTCTTAAGGAGAGCTTTTGTTTCGGGCCCAGCAGAATCAGTCCAGCTAGAGAGGAGAAAGGAGTGAGAAACACAGGGAGACGTGTTATTGCTAGGCATAGGATGTCAGGTTATGTGAGTGATGTCATACTGTAGTTGTGTAGTGAAAGGAAGAGATTAGACGTTAAATTTAAGCCTTGGAGCCTGATTTTATGCGAGAAAAATGGCCAGAGTAGTCACTATCAGGCCAAGCTGGGGAGGAGACATTGAGAGCTTCACCCAAAAGGTGCTACCTCTAACCGTAACATGCAAACCCTGTGCAAATGGTGCACACTACTTTTTTAAAAGTTGAATGCACTTTTGTGTTTAATGCACTTTCATGCTCCTTCAAGCTTGGCTTTACAGTGACTCACCCAAACAGACAGACAGAGCCAGGGCCGTGGCTGGGACAGTAAATGATACTACCTTATATTGACTGCTAGCTCCTGCTATGCAGTTTGGGCTTATACGATCCATATGGTTCTCTACAGACTACATAACACACACACACACACAGGCCATATAGACACAGAACACACCAACACGGCACAAGACAAAACACATGCACAAACACAGAAAAATAAAAAAATGGAATGAAAACAAAATGTAAAAAGGTTGACATGATCTTTGATGTACACATAGTGATAAAATATGAATACCTCTAAACACAGTATGTAGCCGGATAAGTGGAAATATCAACTATAGATCTGGGCACTACAGTTTAATTAAAAATAATCTGGTTAATCGGGTTAGCAAATTAATTTTGTAAAATTAGGACACCAAGCATATGAGACCATAATCCATGGGATTACTGTCTAAATGTGGATGGGCAGCTACAGTAGCAGTCTGTCATGAAAGTGATTACATAATAATGGCATCTAACTCCCAATTTCCACCGGTTGCAGAACGGCGGTGGAGTCATTAGGTTTCCATTAAAGTCAATGTGTGTATTTCCACTGACTAAAGAATGGCTGCGTTCCAGCTCCGGCGATCCGCAGCCCTCCGGAGCGGTTATGCTGAGCTTCTATTTTTTTCCGTATGCCGGAGAGCTCCGCAGCAATTCAGCACATGGCAGATAATGCGGGACAGGAGGTAGTGCACAGAAACAAAATAAATCATCCGGTTCATTTTCAAAATAAAATTGAATAGTGTTCACGGCAGATCATATTTCCTTGCACTACACCATGAAAACACAGCACAGAGTTGTTTCCTCTCTACTCCTCTGGATGGAAACAAACTGTTGTTGGTTTTATGGTTCTATTCTACATAGATTTGCGAAATCTCGTGGGTCTTCAGCTGTCAGTCATGGCCGCAGCCGTTCCGCAACTAATCCAGACCTGATGGGTACTGACGGACGGCGGAGCACGGACCCGACACGCAGCGTCAACAGCCATTGTGCAACCGGTGGAAATTGGTTATAAGAAGGCAGCGAACTGTCCAATATTCTAAGGAGTCAAAGCAATGATAATGACAATAAATCAAATATCAACAAGAGAGATACATGCTCAGTGAGCACTTCTTTGTGTATTACAATTATATTGATTTACTGAGGAAAATGATCAAAGTTTAAGGCCTCAGATAAAGAAATCTATAAATCACCATCTCCAATCTTAAGTGTCATGCAATGCAAATGACTGGATAGTTTGTAACTTCTGTTTTGCATTCTTATGGGTAACAAGCGATAGGCATGCTGTGCAAAAACAATTAAAGTGAAGTTAAAAGATATACTGAATTGGCCCATATAGAATGTCCCTGACTTTTGAAATACCTTTCATAAAATAAATAGCAATATTACATTCTTATTTAGGTCACATATTTGCACACATCTTTTTTGTGACTGCATTTTGTTGGCTTCTGGTGTCTTCTAACATGACATGCTGTCACTACATTTCTTGGCTGCATGTCAGTTGTTTGATGACTATTACATATCTCATCAATCATCATGATAATTTTTTAGCTAGTTTTTTCAACAACTGTCACAATGTCTCTTAATTTGTAGATCCTGGCAATTTAGAGTTTAGTGACAATAACTAGAGCCAGTCAAAAGGGTAATTTTGTTTTATAGATCACTTTTAAACCTCTCGTAGTTAAACGTGAGACAAACCCACTAATAAAAATGAGAATATAGTCTTATTTGTTTTTGAGGCATTGCTTGTATTTAGGCCAATACAGTAATTGTGTTAGGGGAAATAAAAAAATTAAAAGCAAACATTCTGGTGTAAATATGAACTAACACGACTTGTTAAATAAAACAACGGTGGGTTTAATCATCATGGCTAATGAACACCAAATGAAGAAAAAACAAGCAGATATTTGTACATGCATGTGGACTACTGACCTCACTCTGCTTCCTTTTCTTAGTAAAGATGTAACGGATCAAAGTCTCCTGAAGAACTTCCTGTTTGACCAGGAAATGCCAAAGACGTCGGGCTGGAAAGGACTGATGGTTCTTTGTCCTGAGAGAAAATATATGGACAAACATAAGTTGGTCACTTATGAGGGCATCCACTCATGTTATGGTTTATTTTCAATTGAATGGAAGACAATATGATCTGATACGGCACGAGTGATTGAAATCTGTTCTGTGTTATGTAAAACACACTTAAGCATTGTTGATGTGGAAAGGGCAAATAAAGCCAACATTATTTTATTAAAGTAGTTTCCTTTCCTCTGTATCATCTAATATAATCCACGTACTTAAACCATGTGTACTTTTGTGTGCTGTACAGTATTTAAATAACTTGTTTATTGGTCTAATTGTTATGTGCATCATCTTTGATTGACCTATTTGTTAGTGAAAAAAGTGTACCTAGGTAGGCTCCTGAGCTACACTAAAGTTCTTTTGGAATAGGAGTTAGTTTGTGTTAGCGTTAGCATTGCAGTGGTAGAACAGTAAACCTTTCATCTGCTAAAGTTATGGTAATGTTAGGATTGCCATAATCTATTCTGAAGTCAAATAAAATAATGTAAAATTCTCTTGCTTCCAGCCCTAGTGTGTGAGCGTGTGTCTATATTCTTGCATGTATGATTTAATACTCACTTAAAGGGTGTGTTGTCTGGCTCCAGCATGGCCTTGTGTCGGAGTATGGCGGGGCCACCTCCTGCGCTAAGGTCAGTAGGGTAAGTGTTGATGTAGTTGGGAGGCGGTCCGTCAAAGCTGTTCATTCGCTCCAGCAGAAGCTGCTCCCAATTCTCTATAGTCTTTAACACAGCGTTGCTAAGAGGGGAGACGACTGGCAGGTCTGTGACACAAACACACATAGATTTACAGCATATACTCCGTACAGGCAGCAGCAATGACAATGAATTGTTCATTTATGTATATTTATACAAATGTTTATCAAATAATACTAAAGTATCTTCATAAAGAATAGATCTTAATGTATATTAGATTTAAGGATCTGTTTGGGATCAATGGGGAGTATAGTGTGTACCTGTGAAGTCAAGGCCAGTGAGAGGGAGGAAGTTCTTGACGTTGTGATGAGCCAGTTTCACCATAACCAGGCGGATCAAAGACCAACTACGTACCACACAGAAATACATGCAAGTTTAAAATCTAAAGCCAAGTCTCTTAACTACATGGCAGAAAAATAAAACATGGTAGGCCCCACCTGTAGGAGTTGGGGTCAGAGTGCTCCGTTATCTGTGTGTCAGAAAGGAAGGCGTCGTCATCATCTTCATCATCTTCTGCGCCGCTTTCGTCTGAGTCACACAGAGCATTGCTGTCTGACAGCGGCAGGAAGGGCTGAGAGGGTGGAAATAATGAGGGAAGAGGGGAAAAAGTAAATGAAAAAAGGCAGATGGAGAGTGAAAGATTGAGGAATAACTTATTAATAGCCTTCAGAGTATGAGTCACAGATCTCATTAGTCGATTCCACATATGTAGAATTTAATGCCTTACTTTGGCCACAAAGTAGTCCCACATGCTCAGCTCTGGGGGAATGAACTTCTCTCTGTATGTGGGTCTCTCGGTGGGCACAGGAGGTGGGGTGGCTGGTGTTTCCTTTACAGGGCGTCCAGGAACAAGCATCCTCATGTTGAACCTACGTCTGTATCGGTCCACATCCTCCGCTGGGGGCTGAGGGGGAGCCACTGTGGGGAGAGAAGAATGAAGAGATGGTATCTTTCAAACACATTGAACTCTGATAACATCAGTTTGCAGCAGACTGCAGTACGCTGGACTTTTGTACAAATGATTAAGTCAAGCTGAGATTCATGTTAAAGCCAAAAGAAGGTCAAGAAATAGATCAGGAGGAATTGAACTGCACCCACATCTTACACAGAGGACAGTAAACCCTCCATCCACAATAGAGCTGAATAATAAACTTTAACTAATAAAACTTTTAGTTCTATGACTTTGTTGAGTCATAGCACTCAAAAGAAAATGTATTAGAATTGAAAAAGAAATTTCAGAAAATCCAGAAAGCACAAATACAGACGTTTAAGATGGAAGCACAGGGTAGGACACACTAGGTTGTGCACAAACCTGCACCATTATCCTGGGAGACAAATTCTGGCATCGCACCAGACAAAACAAGACAAGACAAAAACCAGAGTAGACAGTGCAGTTAGACACGGATGCTACACAGACCATAACATAATTGAAACAGTGTACATTTGATGTAGTGTGTGGCACAAAATTCACATTGAAAACACATCAAACAATCATGGCAAATTTGTTCAGCAGTCATGTGCTAAGCGTTTTCTTGTATCCACAGCACTTTAAGGGAGACAAACACAATGACATTGGTGACTGTAAGATGTTTATTTTATTTTAAAATGAGTGTTTATTGGAACATGATAGGGAGGCAACTGTAGCCCCTTGCACTGCAAACCTTATATTATCTAGACACTGCCCGGATAAGATGTATGTGAGAACACAAATGTCTGAATCAGTTGGACCGGACTTTAAACAGACTTTACCCTGCCAGCTTCCTGGCACACAGACGGCGTGATGTCCGATTGCGTCCATACTGTACGTGAATAGTGCAGGTCACTGACCAGAGAATTCACAGCAACAGAGTGGGCATGTTGATGAAATTTACAAAAACAAAAAAAATCCAAGGGTGAAGAAGAAGGTGATTTACACGAGCAACAAAAATGTCTAACTGGAACATCTGTCGGTAAGGGCGGGTACTGATTGTATAATTATTGTTTATGACCAAATAAAAAAAAACAGCTATGTGACCGCAGTGTAATCTGCGTCATGTCCTACCCTCTACCCAGGTGCCAGCCCTTGCCTGAACCAAACAGGGAATTTCCTGTGCATGTGTGAATGTCCCAGCTGATTTGTTGGATTTTGTCCGGAGTTCTTATAAAGAAAACGTGTAACATTTGTGTATGGCTGAGTCTTTAAGACAAGCATGTAATTCTGCACGGGCACTTAAAAGAGCAGAGTTTTAACATTTGTCAAAGTGATTCCTATCAACGGGCTGGCATTTAAGATCCCCCTAACCAGCACTATAAAGGCTCTTGGCTGAGAGCTTTCTTAGACTCCGCAGTGATATTGAGTCTAAATGCCAGCCCATAACTTCCTCCCCCACAAATACAATGTGAGCACAGATTATGTTGGCCTTATGAATATGAATGAACAATGTCAAGTTCAGTCAACACACTGGTATTCAGCACAGCTACTCAGGAAATTGTCTGCAAAAATCACACAAGAGCTACTATCAGTTTATGATACAGTTATTACCTCTACTACAAACTACTGATTTACAGGAACTTGAGTCCATACACATTTCTTTTTTAATTTAGCACTACAAATAAACAAAACAGAACTAGTTATGCAGTTGCAGCTCTACAATATTATTTCATTGTCTAATAGCCTCTCAAGGTGTACCTGGTTCAGTCTCAGATTCAGATTTAGTCTGAGACGGATGATCAGCCTTGGCCTCTGAACACTCCTTCTTAAGCCCAGCTGTTGCTTTGATGGCACAATAGGAATGACACAATGAGATGAGCATGGAGGACATTAACAACATGTACATGCAATGCAGTACACACAAAGACACACACACACACACAGACACAAATTCACGCAGCTGTTGGCTTATAGCGTAGAACACAGATGACAATGTATTCATAGCATTAGTGAGCTTTGTTGTTTGTTATGGGCATTCAATAGTAGCTGCACGGGGGATAAGTCAAGCATCTGCAACAATGCAAACCTGTACAATTACCATGCACCGCAATCCTGCAAACCAGCACTGCAATCCACCAGCCCAGTTACTCACAGCTGGCTTTAGTTGCTGGTGCCACAGTGCCCAACCCCTCTCCCCTTGAAACGGGAGGAGGGGGTCGTTTGGGGCGCTGGGTTTCAGTGGGGGTGGGAGTGGGGTTTGGGGTGAGGCTGCTCTGCTCAGGTCTTCCTGCCTCTTGAGAGTCCTCTGGCCTGGCTGCCTCAAAATCAGCTGGCACTGGGACACAGGGCAGAGGGCACACTCACACAAGACACTACAAAGCAGCAGCATCTTAGGAGCATCAACAGGACACAGGTGTATGTATATATAACTACGTGGACAGGTCAGTGTGATAGGAGCATTGCCTTAGATCACAAATAAGTCAGAATCTAGAAAGTCAACAGATTACAACGGAGTACAACGGCAAGAAAAGAGTATATGGACAGGGACAGATTTTAAAGACCAGAAAAGTAGACAAAAGACAAAAAATGATGGTGATGATGGATATAAAGGTATTAGTAATTAAAAAAAATAAGAACAAAGTAATAATTCTACCTGGTGGGGTCTCAGGCCTCTTTGGCTTAATAACAACTTTGGCCCCTCCCCCAAAGACAGCGGCCCACATGCGGTTGTTGAGGGGATGTGCTGCAAGGCGGAAGAGTTCATTGCTGCTGTGAGTGCCCAGACCATGAATGAGCAGAGCAAGATAAACAGCCATGACCCCTTCACACAACAGCACGTTGAGCCTCGGCTGGTCCTCCTCTCTGGCAGACGTCAACAGAGAAATCAGGGATGACACACCTGCAGAGAGAGGACACACATACACACAATATGGCATTTGAGTAAAAGATAGACACTGCATAATACTTCTTCAACAAAACAAAACACTATCCCTGCACAATACAGAACCCATTTATGGAACATTTTAGAGCCTGACAGATTTTTAAGGCCGATACCGAATATTTGGTTATTTAAAAATCCGATATGCCGATATATCGGCCGATATATATTTTTAAAAAAATCCAGAAACACACTTTCCTAGTTATTTATGAGCTCTCACTAAAATAATATGATAATAATTTGTTTTATTGTCAGAACAGAGGAACATCAAACTATATCAAAGTTCTGATAAATAAAATGTGTAAAAATACAAACTTAAGATATAAAAAAATCTGTGTTGCCAACAGGAACGTTATAGAGCGCCCTCTGGTGGACAAACCATGCAACGCCAACGCTCATAACATGGTCAGTCGTCGTTTTTATTTTTTCAATATTAATGTATCAGAATCATTTATTTGTCATTAAAAATGATTTTGATGAATGAATTATTTTTTTTTTTAATTGGCTATTATAAAAGCTGATACCGATAGATTGGGTAATGCCTAATATTGGCCCGCCGATATATCGGTCGGACTCTAGAACGTTTGCAAGATGGCGTGATCAGTCTATGTCTTTCCGTTTCCTTCCCAGAGGCAATGAAGCTCCTATTATAGAACACCATCTGCCTCTGCATAAACACAGACTGTCTGCTTTGCTCTGCTCTCTCTGCTTTTCATATTATCTCTGAATAATGTCTTTGATGCTGACACATACGTAATTTGCCATGTCTATGCATTATGTGAGGCTTCTAGAAAATTATCTTTATTTATCTTTTTTACAATTATTGTGAGTATAAAAACCAAAATTTTACTGAAGAGCCATCCCCAATAGCAAATTTGTCACTTTTAAAAAAAAAAATAGAATTTCTTATTTTCTGCCTTTGGTAAAGAGTCTAACTCAATCTAACCCCCAAAATGCCAGTGGTTGGTAACACAAGGACTGGTACCTGGCCATTGTGCAGGAGCAGAGTTGGGAGTTATATGTTCTTCAATGCTTTCTGTACGGAGTCGTTTCCTCTCACTGAGCAATAGGCCCTGGTACACCATCCCTGTGAACTGGTTGGTTTCTGTCTGGCTGCTGAAAAGCCAACAACAGAAAGGTAAATCAACAATAAAAACATGTAGAGTATGTTCAACATTTAGGGAACACAGTCATTGGCTTTCTTTTCTAGCAAGAAAATGAGAGGATACATTTCAATCTCTTTGTTTGTGATAAATTTGGGGTGCGGTTAGCTAAGCTTAGGATCAAGAGCAAATTCCCCAACATGTTTAACTTACAATCATGCTGTATAAGAGACAGAAAAAGGAGCAGTGCGATTATACTTTGGGGAATAAATAGTGAAACCAATACACACCAAAAAAAAAAATCCCCTATGGTGTTGTTAAGACATTTTTGTTTTCAGGAAGGCAAATAAGGCTCAGTTAACCTGTAGCTGTGGCTGTCACACAGTGCTTGATAGATGCAAGCAGACAGAGATGCTGCTAGAGTGTGCAGAGCATTCACCTGAGGGTGAAAGACAGACACATATACATTATTAAACATTAAAATTAACAACTTCAGATGACTGTAGAAAAAGGCTGCAGAGCCTATACTTAGTCTATATAAAGTTAGATTCTTATTTGACTTCTGACCCGATCATCCATGATGTCAGGATGCGGCGGGGTCTCCATTAAGGTGACCGTGTGGAGGATGTCGTGAATGTGGTTGCTGAGGTGAAGAACTGGATTGGCTATGACCGTCTTGGTGGGGGCAATGCAAGCTGATAGCAGAGGCAGTGTAGTAGGCAGAGGCAGTGGAGACTGCAGCTGCTTAACTGTGGTTTCCTACAGAGTGAGAAGGAAAGATGTAGATTTTATTTTAGCTGAAGAGAGATTTTTTCGCATTAATCCAGTAGAATTACATAAGTGTTTTCATGAGTGTGTATGTGTACCTGCTGGCTCTCCTGCAGAAGGAATAGAAGCTCCATGCGAACAGAGGTGACTCCTCCTCCCTTGGCTCCATGAAGGCTACAGTAGGACAGAAACACCCTCAGCAGGGCCTGGTTCTTCCTCAGCCACGCCTTGCGCCTCTCAGAGTGCTGCTGCTTGGCCTGAAGACGACGTCGCTCCATCTGGTGACGTTCGTAGGCCCCGGCCTCTGTGCGCTCCAGGGCATCGTCTGATATGTCCACTGATGCTGTACGCTCTCTCCAGCGCTCCACCTCCGAATCCTCCTCCTTCCCCTCCACCTTTGTGTAAACACAGTTTATGCTGAATAACCATGGTCAACAAGGAAAAAAACAGCACACAAGCAAATATAAAATTGCATACTTCATATCAAATATGATCAAAGTGTACCTTGTAGTTGCAGATTGTATGCATGGCTGCTATCTCCTTCTCTAGCCAACTGTAGAGCTGAAAGCGGAGCTTTCCTCCATCCACCTCAAAGCCTGTTGCCAAAGTACGCAGTTCGGTCATCAGGATCTTCAGACAGGCGCGGAACTTGAGCTGCTCTGCTATCACGTCCACCTCTGACTCACCCTGAAATATATGAAAGTTGAGTTCAGTCATCTTGCAGACTCACTGACCTTACAGGAGCATTTCTGTGAAGTCAGATCAGACTTCACCAAAAATATCAATTTTTTAACATTGTAAGGCTTTTTTTTTTTTTTTTTAGCAAATTACCAATTTGAATTCCATTAAGAACCTTAGAGTCAATACGTCATTATTTGTCATATCTATAGCAACGACTGAAGTCTTACAGGAAGTCTTATCTCTTAATACATTTGAACCGCTCCTGGCCCAGTGTCATGCCAGTCCTGCTACTTTTGTCTGAGATGTTACCACTAAATGAGTTTCATTTGAATGCCAACATTGTGGGTTGTGAATCACGTGATGCCTCTACTGTATATCCCAGTTAAGTCAGCATAGAAACTGTCCTAGTCAGAACACTTTTATTTACATGAGTCTGTTTGCTGTTCTAGTTGAGGACAGACATGCTGACGTTTATGAATTAAAACTGAACAATAACTTTGCAATACCTTAGAATTTTTCTATCTTTTTAATGTACTTTTTAATAACGTTAGTTTGTATTTAAAAAAAGAGAACTCCTTAACCCTTGTGTTGTCTTCCCGTTAACCATGAACTTGTCCTTCCAGGTCAAAATTGAAAATGAAATTTTTTTTGTGCTTTTCTGATGTTTTTGTCGCTTTTTCTGATTTATTTGTCACTTTTTCCATGCTTTTGGCTTTTTTAAAAACCTGAGCTGGTTTAATAATAGGTTTTACACTTATTCTTGGAAATCATGGTCAACAAACCTCATTTATATCAAATTATACATACATTTTTAGTTAAGAAAGGCAGAAATTTTGAATTATTTTGACTAATAGGATCACAGATGGGTATATATCAAAGTTTAGTCCGGATACTGTTTTGAAACCATTAAAAATTTATCCAAGTGCCATATCTCACAAAGTATTGATAGGCATCTGTACTCTGAAAGCCTTCAGACTCTGATCTCTGGTGTATGGACTATGTACAAGGTAAAATACAGTTGGAAGTAATAAATATGGATCACAATCAATAACCAATGTTTTTTGCAAATAACAGTGTATTTAAATATTTATTTATGGTCTCATTTAGATAGCGCTGTAGCCATGACTGTATCTAAAAACTTCTGTATCTGTAGCCTAGCTCTGTCCCTGTGTTGGGAACAAATATGGCGGTAAGCATGTCGGAAGTGAATGAATACCCATGAATATAATTCCTACCTGTGGGACTTCGTCTCCTTTGGTCTCAGCCTCTGGTTTCTTCATAGTCAGACCATCATTATCCTCATCTTCATCATCTTCTTTATCCGCTTCCCAGTCCAGCTTCAGAATGTCTTCCTCCACCTTGACCAAAGGCTGGCTCCAGTCCAACCCACCCGCACTATCATTTCCTCCCCAGGCATTGGCTGCAGGTGAGCCCCATTCCACGCCTCCCTGGGTACCATTTTCCAGGGGTTGGCTGGAGTTCAAGTTGGCTTTGGATGAAGCTCTGCTGAGGGGGGAGGAGCTAGATTTCTTGGTAACTTTGGGTATTTTAGAAAGCACTTCCAGAGCCAGAACTGGGCATCCCACCTATACAAGATTTAGATTTGATTAAAATCATGACTTAACATTTACTAGATAAAATTCACATGTTTTCTTTTGTAATTAACATTTTATCAGTCTGTAATAAAACTGTAATATAAGAGATAAATACTATAAATAGATGCAATACTAGGTCCCAACTGTTTCAGAATAACTGGATTGGACTAAGTGGTCATATTTTTGATGAGCCCACCTTGAAGTGTGCATTGGCAGTAGTGAAGAACAGTTTGCGCTCTATAAGGTTGATCTCAACTGCGCTGCTTTTCTCAGCAGTGAGGCCCACAGTTGTTGCAGCACCCTCTGGATTTGCAAAGTGGCGACGGATGATCAAAGGGTGTGTCCTCAGGTAGTTATAGAAACTAAACACCACAGGGTTACAAGCTTTCACCATCACATCTATCACAGAGGGATGAAGAAAAGGAGAAAGACAAAGCCTTTACACAAAGCACATAATGCAAAAAAATGAACACAAGTTTCACAGGTTTGAGTGGATCTTGCTGTGCAATACAGAAATGTGCAACCAACTGACCAGGGTTCTCATCATCCTCTTTGGGGATTCGTTCCAACAATGTGTCTAGGGCTCGGGTATAATCCTTCATGATCCAGTAGGCTATGCTGCGGAGGAACGGGTCAGGGTGCAGTCTGGAACAGTGGTAACCACTTCCATCCTTGTTACAGCCCAGGACCTTCTCATACAGGAGGCTTTGGCAGGTGGATGAATTCTCAAAGTCAGCCTCATACAGTCTTGCTACTATCATGGCTAACTGGAGATCCTCCATCTTCTCCAGCAACACCTATACAACACGTAATTAAATCTGCAGTTTAGTAAGAAATAAAGAAGTAGGAAATGTAACGTATTTAGTATTAAGTAAGCAATAAAAAGCAGAACTTTAAGGAATTTTGAGGTAGTAATTTGCACTGTAAGCAATATATGCAGCTGAAGCATTCAAAGCTCATGCTTCCATTTTCTTTTTTTGCTATCTGCATATTTTGACTGCAGCATAAAAACCCTGGCTAAGGAAACTGTCCAGCCTTTTATTGCATTTTATCAGTGTAATTTAGACTAGTTAGTTAGTTAGTTACTAGTTAATTAGTAGTGGAGTGATTAAACATACAAACACACCTTACTCTATATTGTATTTCCATAAAACAAGGCTATGCCAAGTGTCCACTGTGAGGGAAATGGCAATGAAGTGTTGAAGCAGACTCAATAGTAATAAGCTATGTCTGTGTATCTTGGATGATGTTTTGTGTAAAAGCGTGTGTGCCGTTCACACCTCTATAGCGTCTTTGAGTGATCCAGCCAGTAGGAAAAAGGCAGCGGACTGTTCAAAGCGCTGCTTTCCCAGCAGGGAGAAAGCATTTTTCAGAGCTGCTTTTCGCCAGCGGTCTTCAGTGAAGTTGTTCTTGAAAAACTGAGTCATCTTCTCATCATGCTGAGACCTGAGAGAGACCAAAACACAAAGCTTAGTATCACATAAAGGTTTTGTGAGAAACTTTGTTGAAACTAAACAGTAAATCAATAAAAAAAAGAATTACTGTATGTGTTTAGAAACAATGTCCTACCTGAAGAGCCCCCACAGCACAGCTTTCTTCTTCATGGCCAAGAAGAATAGAGCAGCATCTAAAGGATCGTTGTGTCTTTGGAACGCAGCTTTACCTACCTTATTACACACAAACAATATCGTTACTCAATCAACAATCGCAGTTATCACTTATTAGCTGGAATGATGTTAAATGCACTTCAAAGACAACATAGGAAACAAAATATCAAAACACTCACTGCAGATCATCACATGCCAGTACAAATGCTGTACTTATTTTGCTACTGTTACAGACCTATGTACAATAGTTTCGCTTTGCTCTTCACAATAATCATAGGTGTTTATCATTATAACAGTGTGAATCCTGTAAAAACAATGTATAATTCAGTTGGTTAGTACGGAGAGTCACACTGCCTTTGAATTTTGCAATCAGCATAGGTTTGATGGCTGAACTACAGGGGGTCTATGTATGAAAGAAACACCTGACTTAAATGCTTGATTTGTAAATATACATTTTAAAGATTTAGTGCATAACCTTTTGATATTAATGAACTTCAGTTACATTCAAGCCATTGACAAATGAGTTGCTACAAAGCTCCACACAACTCTCTCTGTATTTCTCAGTATGGTTATGTTCAGAAGATTGTGTCGTCCGGTGACTTTACTGCGCAGAAACTCAAGAGTAATTACCTCTTCTAAAGAGTCCAGCATGCTTTTTTAATCCTGCGTGTCCTCCTTTGCTACGGCTTGTTTTGTTGTCATTACTTACTGTGTTCATGATACTGAAATCCAGTGGAACAAGTCCGCAAAGCACTACAAAAATGACTTGAATATAGCCAACACTACAACCTATATGAAACAATAAAATTAAAATAAAAGTATTTTATTAAACTGTCGGTGCACCTGTTTATTGTCCACCAACCTTCCCCTTGTGCAAAATGTTTCGCAAATGGTCTAAAATACCTTTGTTGTCCATAGCCCATAGTCCATATTTCATTTTCAAGTTGTTAGCATCACTGTCCTTATGTTAGAATCTGTCAATGTCTGATTTTGTCCTAGTACCTTCTCCACCATTTTCCTCAGAGTGTTGATGTTGCGTATCCACCATCCTACTCCAACAGCTCTGAGCTCAGACCACTGTGGGTCGCCTCTCTGCATGGCTGGGACCATGTTAAGCAGCTCTTCTTCTGCCTCCGAGTGGAAGGCCCATGCAAAGTGACATGTTGATAGACCTACCACAGAGATGAGTGTGAGATGTCTGAAGTTCATTCCAAAAATTAAATGCACAAGAAGTCTGTATCTCATTACCAGAAAACGTGACAATACAGTTTTTTATTTTTTATATGTGTCACAGCAACAGTATAATGAGCAATGTGGTTTACCCTGGTGGAGAAGCTGCATGCGGTAGAGGGGGGGCAGAGAAGTGAGCAGGCAGGTATGAAGACGCATGGCCAGCAAATACCTCAGTCCACACTCATCGAGAGCCTCGCCACCTACACAAACACAACACCAGGGAGCTGTCAGCTTTGTCATTGTTACAACCGCTCTATTATATATTATATAGGCAAAGCCCTTCAAAACTCCAGTATCACTTGAGTTCATGCGATCCTGTCAGAGACTGTGTCTCTTGACCCTGAACCTTCTTACCCTCTCTGTGCGTACTTGGCCCTGGAACAACCTGCTTATGTCTTCCTCTCAAAAGACTAAATAAAAAGAATGGAAAATTGAAGAGAAAGACAAAGATAATGGAAAAAATGCAGTGTCTGTATATATACAGTTAAAGAGGAACATAAGCAATGTGTGGCGTATAATCACTCTTGTTTATGTTAATAAAGATCTGATGGCTGGAGATTAACTATATCCCTGAACACACAATCAAGGGAAATTATGCTTAGCTTTTATGTCTACAACCTTTAGTCAACTTTAATACAATCTCTTACCAAGGGTAACAGTTAATGGACCGGTAGACACTAAGGCCGGCCAACATGCATATATCTCATATACAAAGTCCAAAATAATTAATCTGCAAAGGATTCTGTAGCAAAATTGTCATGTAGCGACAGCTACAGAATGAAGGCTCTTGCTAAAAGTTACATCAATGGGGAGGATTCTTGTACATGGAATAACTCCTAAATGTATAAGAGCTTAGATTGCCACGGGTGACTGTCACATGAATGTGAGTATTAAAATCAACACTTGAAAATAGCTAGAAACTAAAATGATTAAAAGCAACAAGTTGTGTGGACACTAGAAAAAAGAGAAGATGTCAGCAAGCCATGATCTTTTGTTATGTCACTAGTCACTATAAAAGAGAGATAACTGTGATGAGAATCAATCATCAGAAGTAACCTAAAGACATTGTGGATGGTTAATTTAGTGATGTGTTACATTATAAGGCAGAGCGCCGTATTTTAACGATCTAAGCGCACGACGTGAAGCGCCTGGCGCAGGTGCGTTTAGGGCGTGTTCCAATCCAATTTTGCTAGTTAAACAGCGGAAAAAATGTCTGTGCGCCAGGCACATGGTTCAAAAGGGTTGTACTTAATTGTCTTAATTAATCATAGGTGTGTTTTGATCATAACATACAATAAAGCAATCAAGAGTGTCATCTTCCATTACCTTTAAAAGCCTTGGTGCATTGCTACTGTGATGGATTTGCTAAGCAGGAAGGAGGGATTTTCAGGAGAAGAAACTGCTGTGCTTGTGCTTGAAGTGAAAGAGTGCGAGCAGATGATATCATAATACTATTTCACATTGAAATATTTTCATCATTAATCATGTTTGTGTGCTGCTGCACTTCCCTGTGTGTGTAACAAGCATATTGTGCATGCGCTGTGCACGACCCTAGGCGCATTTTAATAATGCACTTTTGAAATAACAATAAAAAGTCCTTAAGCCCAGTAAAACTTGGTGCAAAGCTTGTACTTACTCTGTTATACAATCCACCTTCCATATCACAAATATGATTGGAACTTATATACACACACATATGCTGACCTGTGTACTGTTGATCAGTGGAACTGGTGACCTCAGCACTGGTGGTTGCAACAGTATCAGCCAAGGCCACCAAGAACATCTGCTCTAGTCTGGTCAATCCTGGTAGGCTGGAGTGCATGAGGTGACTGGACAATACCTTGACACAAAAAGGAAGAAAGAAAGCAACCAGAACCTCAGAATGATATGAATAGTAGAATGACTAAATAGTCTAGATTATGGTGCAACTTCCCTTTTTTTCTTCTAAAAAATACAGCAATACCTGAGCATGCTCCGGACCAAAGTAGGTAGGTCCATATTGAGATAGGTTGATAACTCGTGACTTCCTCTCCGGCTTGTCGGTGGCAAAGTTCACAAAATCATCTGTGGTAACTGTTTGCACCTGTTAGCACAGTAGGAAAGGAGTCAGTCATTATTGGACGACACCTTTAATAACCTAATCAGAGCTCATTTAACTCTACCTACCTGGAAGAGGTCAGCATACTGGTCCTCTGCGGACTTCTGGGATCCCTCACCGTCAGCCCCCTTAGTTCCCTTAGCAGCCTCTTCCGCTCCCTTGTACGAGGTGTCGAGGTCAGCCAATATGAGGGAATAGAGGGGCAATGGAGGGATGGAGTTTATCTCTGTGTAGTCCCTGCCCCCATCACGGCCAGCCACAATGGTGTCTTTTGCTGTGCTGCCAGTCACACTGATGGTACGGGACAGATGTCTCCTGGCTCCGCCCTCACCGGCCTCTACATCCCTCACTACAGCGACTTCTCCGGCAATACACTTCACCAGGTGAGCAAGGATGGCCTGATATACAGAGATATACGGAAAGATTAATGGGTAAACAGCATATACAACAATGTGGATTAGATGTGCTAGATCACCACATATCCTTGTTTTTGTCTAGACCAGGGCTTCTCAAAGTCCGGACCAAGGTCTGCATACGGGACCGAATGGCAAGTCAACCTGGACCCAGCCCATATGTTGTGTTAAAAGTTTAAGAACCACTGATCCAGTCAGTCTCTGTGGGCACTGTCTTTTTGGTTTAGTTTGATCCAGTAAAAGGTGGGCCTCGCTGTACATTAGCCTACAATACATCATAATGATGTTTTTAAATAAACGAATAAGAGCTTTGGAATAATCATTTTTGCAGTAGCAGAAACAAACTCACCTTTGCACGGCGAACTTTGCCAAGGTCCATGAGTTCCAGCAGCTGGGTGGGATGGTACTGGGGTAGAGTCGGAGACAGGGAGTGAGCAGCTTCAAACAGTCCTCCTTCCTGAAGTCCTGCCGGGGCACGAAGGGCCTCATCCACTGCAGCACTTCCTTCAAACACACTCTTAGACCGAGATCTCCCTTCAAAGACCGAGGAGGAAACCGTTCCAGCAATGTCTGCAGATGATAGGATGCCCTCCTCTCCCTCCCCAGGCTTCTTGTCCTGATGCCACTGGGCATACACATGCATTTCACAGTCCATGCCCACCACCAGTATGCCATCCCTCACCCAGGACAGGGAGACTGGCAGACACGGCGTGCCATCAACGGAGGACAGTAGGTCCACAGACCGAAGCAGGATCCAGCGTGAGCGGATGCCCTGTTTGATACTGCCCCCTAGAGGAAGGGTGATGACAGCTACCCCCTCCTTGCTGCTAGTCGGCTCATTTACCACGCCTGAGATACGGCCGTACATGAGAATGTTGGATCCAACTCCCACAGTGAGGATGTGAGATCCATCCTCCTTTGACAGCCAGTCCAAGTGAACGTAGTGCTTAATGTTGGGAGAGGTATGGTCTCTGCTCATGTACAGGTCAGACCTGGCATAGAGAAAATGATTAACTTATGAGACACCCGTACTGATAAACATACAGTGGCTGACAAAATATGATACAAACACACAAGAAGTGCCCTCCTGACCTGCTGTAGACAAAGAGGTTGGAGTCCACACTGACTCTTGGATCCAGGGTTGATGAGGGTCTGGTAAAGTCGTCCAAGTGAAGAGTTTGCTCTAAAACCCACTCTGATCCCCCAGTAGATTCACACTCATAGATGGACACGTGCATGGAGAAGTCCTCTCCAGAACCCTGCAGCTGAAGACAAGAAGATACCTTTCTTAAAATGTAAACAGAGTGTTTAGGCATTTATTTATTTTTTCAATTGAGTTTTCCATCAGCCTATGGGTCTGCCTTTTTGCAGTGCACAGTTATACATTTCTGTGAGTTGTTTTCTTTCATTTAGATCAACTTGTATGTGTTTAAAAGAGCAATATGCCTGCCCTGCACTAATAAAGAAATATTTTGTTAACTTCAAGTGATTATTCCTGTTTGCAGGATTGATTTGATTGACAAGTCACAGACAATCCACCTGGCATTTCATAATCAGCGCTGCAGCAGATGTCATGGACGCAGCTCACTTAATCACACAGCAGAATTGTTAATTGCAAACTGTGTTGGACATAAACTGTGTTCTTTTGCCAGAATAATAATACAAATAATATAAAAAGTGTCAGTTTGGGATTTGGGAACGCATATTTGAATGATATTGATACATTACTTGGGCTAAATATGTATAGTATGTATAATGTGTGTTTACCTTATTTAGTTCCTTCCTCTCTATTCTCAACTTTCCATAAATGTATTCAAATGCTAATATTTGGAATTGTTTTCTATTTTTGGAGGATCCAGGCTATACTGCCAAATTATGTTTACTGCATTTACATTTTTATTGCAATTTTCCACCTCAAGGTGATTGCAACATTTAAATGAATTCCCACATTACTATAGATTTTTGGTACTGAACAGTACACTAAAACACCATTAAAAAGCTAAATTGAAATTTCCTACCTGCCCTTGTCGTGGCTTTTTAAAGGCTATGGCCAGCCTGCCAATGTAGGAGCAGGACACAGCAACAGGCCGTCCAGACACACACACAGCACTGTTGTTGTCTTCCTCCTCATTCATCAGGGCCCAGGGCTCCCAGCGGTACGCACGGTTGTCCCGGTCCTCCTCGCTATACCCGTCATCACCCTCCACAGCACAGTGCCAGAACCGCACGCGAGAGTCAGAACAGGTAGTAACAATCAGGTACGGAGCCAGGCACACAGGATAGATAGAAGAGGAACTCAGATGACCTAGCAAAAAAGAGGTACGAAATTTTTTGCATTTTCTTGCATTATAAACTGATTTCTTGGTTTGTATAACACATAGGGCAAATATATTTACCAGGTACTTCTTAAAAGGTGCCCTGCCACAAGTACTGCATTTCATGACTTTGTGGTAATGTCTGAAGTTCTACCATGGCCTGTGTAACATTTTTTTGTGTTTGTCAAGCCATTCTAGCGTGGTATAGAAAGCCTGCAGGAAGACTCAGCTCCATTTGTGCCAGTTCTCATTAATATACAATGAGCTGAGCTGCTTGACTCTAACTGGCTAACAGCTAGCCAATGAGAGCCTGGCTATCAGTATCCTTTACCCAGCGCAACTGGACGAGTTTATGAATAGTAATGAGCTCAGGCAACATGACGTCAGACTGACCAGCTGATGTAATTGACCCTATTTCTCCGCTTATTTCTTTTCAGTTGCTAGAGCTGACAGAAGAGGTAGCAGTTAATTTTCACATTCACAACATTACACATATGGACCTAACATATTTAAAAAAAATCCAAGTAAAAACGGTTTTGTGTGGCAGGGCACCTTTAAAATCTATCTGGCCTAACTTAAAGAGGGAAACCAAAGTAATAGAAGCAACTTTTTAATTTCTTTTTTAATTTCTAATTCAATTGTCAACATGCGCAAAAATAAATGAAGACCATTTTGGGACTATTTCACCTAGTCAACATTGGGGGAAAAAAAGGGTTTTACACATCCCTTTTAATTTGGAAAAACAACAACATGATGTGAATCATTTGTGTGACAACTGAGTGCCCATCCCAACCTGCAGAAGGGGTGGCCCTGGTAACCTCCACCCCGTGGGGCAGGTCGAGCCTCTTGCTGTACACCAGCTTGGAGCTGAGGATAAGTTTGCTGGCTGATTGCAAGTTGGCTGTAGAGGCTGACCGTGGCAGTGGTCTGATAGGTGAGGTCTCTGGAGAAGAGTCAGCATTCACAACTTGACTGGGAACCATTAGCTGGCTCTGGAAGCTAAAGTCTGGGCTTAGCTCATCTGGAGAAAGAGACACAGGGATATTATAGCTGGCCTACACCTCAGTAAAGGAAGTTTGATATAAATAAAAAAGGTAGGCTTCACATTTAAGATGCATGCTTGCACAGCTGTGTGTACCCTACACCTACCAACACAGGCCTGCACAGACTTGAGGTGCAGGTGCCACATCTGCAAGACAGAGTTTCTGTTGAGATCCTTTTCTATCACCACCAGGAAGAACTTCTCAGAGAATGGGGCAGGCTGGTAATCTGGATATAGTAAAATGATATTATCACGTCTGGGGAAACAGATGTCAAAAAAAGTTTTAATTTGAGCTAGGTGCTATACCTTCACCAGATGGAAAGGCCGGTGTGTATGCCTCAGATTCATTCTGAGGCTTGTAACCTAGAATGAAGTCCTCTTGGAAGACATGCAGCAGCTGGGTGTTGGCACCACACTGGATGCACATGGAAAAAGCATAAAACAGGTTAATATGTCTATTTATCAGAAGGTTTCAGGATTTAAGAACTGTGAAAACCATAGAGCAGCTGCTAACCTGGTTTGTAATGACGTCCAACTCTATGATACATCCAGGTCTGGCAGTGGACTGCTGGCTGACAATGTTGAAAACTTCACCCACCAGTTTCTAAACAGAGACACACATGAAAAATAGTAAACTATCCATTTCATGTACTGCATAAAAAAAAATTAATGTGGTGAAAAATATAGCACATTAAGATTTGAGGTACAGGGTAATGTAGGCTGGTGGTTGTTATGACGTGAGATAGAAGGATTAGCTTTGCGAAGAACATAGATATGTGTGCTTGATGTAGACACAGTTTTGCTTGTGTTTTGGTCACATTTTTAAATAAAGGCAGCATAAAAAAGAAATGAGAAGCTCACAGATGTTGATAAGCTAATGGGCCTTATCTTGCACCTGGCGCAGCGAGGCGCAAAGCTCGATGCAATTGTCTTTGGTAATTTAACACCAACGCAGTTGTCAATTTCCTGTCCAGTGCCCACGTTGCTTAAATAGCAAATGCACCTGCACCCACGGGCGAGCTGGTCTTACAGGAAGGTGTGTTCAGGAAAATTCTTGGCATATTGTTATCTTGAGGTGGCGGGACGTAAAACAACAAAAACCTGGTCTAAAATCAATAGCGCATCATTTCATTGTTATTTTAATAGTGCATTGGTAAAATGCACCTAGACTCGTGCAGAGCGCGCGCACACTATGCTTGTTACAAGCACTCAGGGAAGCACAGCAGCACAGAAACATGCAAAAGATTACATATCAAAATATTACAGTGCAAATCCGCCATCATTATAGCAATGCGCCAAAGTACAAACGCGCCTGACTTTTAAAGGGAATGGGAGATGACATGATTGGTTTATTGTACGTTATGCCCAAAACACCTCTAAGAATTAATGAAGACACTAAGTAAAACCTTTTTAAATCATGCGCCTGGCGCACAGCCACAGACCCTTTTTTCCACCATCAAACTAGCAAAAGTGGAATTGGACACGCCCTAAACGCACCTGCACCATGCGCTTCATGCCGTGCGCTTAGATCGTAAAAATAGTGCCCAATATCGATGAATGATATGTTATATCGGAATTTGTGAGGTTTCATGCTTGATGTACACCCAATAGTGACCCACAAGCCTGCTTTGGACTTGACACCTGGTCCTTTGTGACTAAAAGAGTCATGGTGTGAGAGATGAAGACACAGATACTGTACATTAAAATTCCCTGAAGAGAGACTTCACACATAGATGATCACAACCTAATGAGCAAAACATTGTTTTTGTGTGCAGTGATGGTTGAGTGTGTCCACTCACAGACGTTTCAGGGTCTGACAGTTCATCCAGCAGTTTTCTGGCATCCACCACAGCTTGATAGAGACGCAGATTTTTACCATCTGATGCCACAAAACAGGCACTGGCGCTGTTACAGTAAGATCCTGAGGGACACAACACAAAGTTTGTTGGAAAGTCCTACGGTGCTAAATGATGTATTAACTATTATTTAGTGAATAATACAGAAAAAAAAAACATTTAATATTTGTTAGTTGAAAGTTGAAGGATACTTCATATACATTCAGCATAAATCTATCAATGGAAGACATCTCCCAAGTTAAAAACAATTACTTTATGGATTCTGTCCTCGGTTGACAAAGAGCCAGAATCTAGAGAAACTAGATCCAGGTTGGATCTTAATATGAAAGGTATATTGTTGGCACAGTCATGAAAATATGTTTATATCTTGATAAGCAATAATAAGGCAAGGAAGTTATAATTATCTTTTTAGTACAAATCTTCCATGCAAAGCTGACTTAGCTTGACTACTGCATAGCATGGGAGGTATGCACTTTATATAATGTGCATACATTTTGCACAGTTTAGTCCTGACAGATAGCAAATACCAAAAGCAGAGGTTCAGATGATTCAGCATTCAATAGTGAAACTTCCCGTTTTACATTAAAGTTCTTGGTAATTATTTACTCAAAAACAAGAATCACTCAGGTTAAAATTGACATTCATATTAATGCATGCATGGTGTGTTTACCAAGAACAGAGCTGGGTACTAGTGTAGGTAGCCAAGCGACATTGCTGAAGGCAGAGGTGTGCAGAGAGTTGATACGGGCCAGTTCAGAGACTCCTCCAGTGCAGGACAGGGGTCCAATGTGGTCCACCCTCCACAAGATAAGCTCACTGTAGATGGCATTGGGGTCGTGGAACGTCCTTGTAGCTGCATTACGAAGCTGCTTCCTGCTAATGGAAAAGTAATGCATTGTCAGAAGTCATGTTTCATGCAGATGACAACAAATCCATCATTTTTTAGCTATTTTTGAACAGCTATGGAATTTTAACCACGTGCTCCCAGCGTTTTCTTTCCTCTCCTCTTTTGCTTTTTGTTATGTACTGCCTCCCTGCTCTTTCTTTGCCTTGCCATACCGTGGAAGTCCCTTTGGTTGGGGAAAGGTAGGAGGTTGCTCATCTTCCAGGCTGCCAGGGGCTGAGGGAGGGGTGAGCAGAGCATTATGGTGAGAGGAGGTCAGCAGCAGTGGCAGCACTGTGTGGCAGGCTTGGTCGTTCAGATGAAAGCGGTGGCCACAATACCGGAACTTGTGTGACACAGTCAGTACGTTGGAGAAGGCAGAGCGCTCAGCAAATGTTACTGCCCACTACAGACAACGGGAAACAAAAAAATTAGAAAGGGAAGGCTGAATACACACAGACATTAATTTACATGAAATTATGGTGTTGGTGTGAAATTGTAGAAAGGGGATTAAGAAATACAAAAAAAAAATAAAAAATGCGTGCATTGACCCTGCAGAAAAAAAATGCATCCCAAGCTCTCAGTTTTGTTTCTAACAATCTTTCACCTGATTGAGAGATCCATCAACATGCTTTGAGACCATCATGACAGCAGGACTGATGCCACGGAGAGGGTTGGGAGAGGGGGCTAGTGCGGGTGAACCGAGGCCGGCCGAGGCTGAAGCAGAGTGGGAGACACGTTGGACCATCCTCCCCTGGTCCTGTGCACTGGTATTCTCACTCTCAGTCAAAGTAAAGGCGTACATCAAGATGTTTTTACTCAGTGAATTGGCATCACCTGTAGGAAATGCCACTTGAATACGGGAGGCGAAGGACACCTAATAGGAGAGATGGATCAAAATAAAAACACAGAAATAGGACCACAGGCACATATTCTCTACAGTCCTCCAACCCTATTAATACTAATGTGGTGCCAGCTCTCTAGTTAATCAGCAGCATCATTAACAATATGACATTTGGCTTGCTAGTTTATGCTCACACAGCTTATTGCATATTACATATATATACCAACAGCACAGTACATATGGACTTTATGTGTACATAGCATTATAAAGCTCTTATTTTAAAATGCCAATGGGGGTTGTCTTGTTGAAGACAAAAAGTTATATGTCTACATACAGTACTGTATCATTGCAGCCTTTGCAATGTATTTACAAAAAATAAGAACCTGAGAAATTTCCTGTGAGCTTATTTGTAGGTGCTAAAATAAAGCTAATCAAATTCCAATCCTTTACTGTTCTCCACCGTCTTTCTCTTCAGCCTCTTTGTGTTGCAATGCCACCCTCCTTAAGAACAGCCAGGCTCTACAGTTTGAGCATCTCGCTGCATATATTTGAGTGCACTAGTAAGCAACTCTGAGTTGGGGGTTGACAAAATACACAGATTCACTAAACTCCAACGCTAAATGTTTTCTCTTCTTCTTTCTCTTCAGCAAAGAGCACAACATTTAGGTAGTAGGTTCTCATTTTTTTTTTAATAAAAGGTCACATGGCATGAAAATGTCACTTTAAGGTTTTTTAACATTAATATGAGTTCCCCTAGCGGCTAAAAATGGCAATAGGTGTAAACCGAGCCCTGGGTATTATGTTCTGCCTTTGAGAAAATTAAAGCTCAGATTGACCGATCTGGAATCTTGCTTTTTATGACGTCATAAGGGGAAAGGTTAGCTCTCATTTATCTGCTTTGCCCACCCAGAAAATTTGGCCCGCCCATATGAGAGAGAGAGAGAGAGAGAGAGAGAGAGAGAGAGAGAGAGAGAGAGAGAGAGAGAGAGAGACATCATGGCTTTTAAATGAGCAAAGTGTCAGTTGGTCAAGGCTAAAATAAATAATACTCAGGAAAGATCACACAATTTGTCCGTTTTTTTAGCCCACATGCACAGAGGCGCACATAGGAAAGAAGAGGAACATTCTGAGTCTTACATAACTCTGGGGGAGTACAGTTACACTGCTGCCAGTGTGTATGCAAGTGATTCACTATTGAATGTAACGCAGAAGAAAAAAAGTTTCTCTTGGAAAAACAAAATGTTTCTCACTTGCTTGTGGAAATTATAAGCAGGATGCAAAAACATATCCTGCTTATATTGCATCCTGCCCAATCTTTTTGCTTACCTGAACCTGTCTAAAGATGCCCTGGTTGAATTCATCCAAGTACTTCACATGCCAAACCAGGAAAGATCCATCAGTAGGGTGGATGGTGAACAACATATCTGGGCTCTTGTTCCACTCTGTGATCAGAGTCTCCATCTTCCTCTCCAGCAGCATGGAGGGCAAAGGTATGCTGGAGCTGGATCCTGGGGAGGATGCCTTGGTGCTCCCCTGCTCCCCTGGCTCACCCTCTTCACCGTGCTCTGAGGACCCTTTGTCAGACATCTCGTCCGGGTCTAAAAAGCCAGAAATAAATATGTGTTCACAACATAATGTTACTTTTATGCTAACGTGTGTTGGCCTGGTTGTGGGTTGTACCAAAGTCAAACTTTATAGGAGATCCTTCAGGGTCCAGGGGGTCCTCAGTAGTCTGGTCCAGCTGCTGTTCAGAGAATTTACGGAGCTGCAGCATAAAGAGGTCCATGGAGGAAGTGAAGCTGAGGTCCTTATTGTTGAGCCAGTGAACAACGAAGCCTCCACCACCAGTGCCATCATCTGGGTTGAACACTGCAGAGTCAGGCAGCACAGATGGGATATCTGACAGAGGAAGAGATATATGGATTATAGATGAAATTAGTGAAAAGGCAAACAAAACTATTGTTCAAGCATAGACTAGTTTCACAACTGCATTGAGTTGTGATTAATTTATTTTTAGTCACAAAAGCCAGTTCTACCGTATCACTTGCTGTTGCACGATGCAAATCATATGCAAAAACAAATTCTGTTTTGGATTGTGATTTGTTTCTGGTTTCACAATGAAGCCATTTCTTTAATTATTCAGTTTTAAACCAAAACACCCTTATATGGTCAATAGTGCAACTATGTATGGATCTATGGTAAAGAAATAAAGCTTCAGAGACAGTTTCAACAAAGACACCCTACCTGTGTTGGGGTTAATACTGGCTGAGATATGGAAGTGACACAGGGCATTGGCATGATGAGTTATGTGGCGGTGAGTGTGTGCATCCTGCGTGCCAAGCTGAGAGGGCAGCAGATCACTGTGTGCCACCAGAGCAGAGGATCGTCGCCGGCCCCGGCGCAGATGCTTCAGGTGGTGGATTGACTAGTCACGGAAATAACACACAAGTTTATGTTTATCACAAATGCTACATATTTTAGACTTTATATAATTAATTATTTCTGGTCATATCTGACTAAGTGAGTACATAAGTGTACCTCCAAAGCATGCTGGATCTTGTCCTTATTGCCTGCCAGGCCTGGCAGGCTGGAGCTGAAGGAGTGTGTGTTGTCAGAGATCTGTCCCCCAAGCAGGCTGTCGTCTGGTAGCACAGTCTCTGACCACAACCTACACACACCATCCTCGCAGGATGTCAGCAACACATTGCACACCGAACCCCTAGAAAAAAAAAAGAGGAGAATGCAACTCTTACACAGTCAATAATTACTATTTCCAAGGAAAGGCTTACGTGAAATATAAGGAGAGTCTGGATAACATTGATGAAATCACTGATTCACTTAGTGGAACAGACCTCTGAATGTCTGCTTCCACCACCGATTTAACTTTCTTAATCTGTACACATGGCACTTGTGGACACAAAGCAACTTGTGTTGATGGTCAGCTACAGGCACTCAACGACAGCTTCACACCTGGCAGACTATCCGCTTTGTGTGACAGGTTTCTAAAGGAAGCTTTTCAAAATTCAGGAACAACAGTATCGGCTGGTGTTTTGGGAGTATTCATGCAGGTGTGATGTTGTTTTTACAGTGACAAGCTTAATACGCAAATTACGTGTTATTAATGATACATTTCAGAATTCATTTTCATTTTTCTAAGAGTGTGAACCATAGGTAAATCACAAAAATGTGCAGTCCTGCCTTATCTACACTTTAGATAAATAGAGCTTTTTCATATGTCGCATTTAAGAACATATGCTGAAATCATAGTAAACCTGCCATAAAATTATAGCATTCTAGGTATTCCAATACTGGGAATCAGGGTATTTTTACTTCCAATTCTTATTCACCCATACAAATATAGAACTGTACAAGAGACAGAATGAAAACAATGTCGTCCCTATTAGCATTGTACACTGTGATGAATGTTACAACCCTGTTCAGGAAACCGAGGCAAAATCCCTTTTTTTGAGCCATAAAATTGTGTCATGCTTTAGTAGACAAAAAACAGGTACTAATAGGTCACTGTCCACCCTGACCATGTGATTGTGTGTGGGCTATCTTACTTGGGCATGTACTTGCTGGTCTTCCTCCAGGACACACCAGTGACTGAACGAGGATGGGCCAGGTAGACAAAGGAGAAGTGAACAGGGAGAGGCTTTTTATCGGAGGGGTCGTGGACCACCACCGCAGAACGCCAGCCCGTGGTGGGATACCACACCTTAAGTAAACAGTCATCCTGCATATGCAAACACATGCATCAACATACATTATATGAAAACACCACTGTTCTAACAATTTGTCTTTTTGCAACATGTTGAATCATTTACCTTCCCAACTGTTGCAAAGTACTCCCCATCAGGAGACCACTTGGCAACGTGAACAGATGCAGCAGTCCTGAGAGAAACATAAACATGTATCAGCTATATTCACTTCTCCATGGGAAACTTTGCAATGAAGAAACACACAAGTGATTCATCTTTAAGCTGTCAAGGAGTGTGTATGGTTACTTTGTGCATGGGCTATTGGTGGTCATTTCAAAGCGTGCACTTCCGAGTTTTAGTGGCTTTCTTGGGAATGCACACGTCCGTCAGATTATAATTACTAACATGGTATTACATGTCTATGTCTGTTTACACAGCTTAAAAGGATAGAGCAGACTCAAAACAGTGGCTTACAACAGTGCATATAAACCTTTGAGGCTGTGTGCAATTGAGTTTGGATGATCAGTAACTGTCATACGTTCATATTAGTAACAATTAAGTATTACGACATCCTTCAAGAGGAAAAGTTTATATTTTGTCTGCACAGAGCAGTGACTAACTCTTTACAACATGACTGAAAATCATCAGCTGACAAACAAACAAAACAAACAAAAGTGCACACATGTAATATTTGACTGTTCCCTCAACGCCATGAATAAAAATCTTTCATCAAAAAATTTATTTTTCTCTTACAATTACCTCTGGCAAACTTGGCTTAAGAAAGTTTTTCATCATCATGTTTACAGGACAACAAAGCAAGAGTTGATCGAAGGAAGAAAAGGAAGACACAGAAGTCTGCTTGACACTTAAGTCTAATCAAATTCCTGGTTAGCTAGTGTTAGAAAAATGATGTTACATATATACTTTTTACATATATTTTTTCTCTGATTAGTGTTAAAACTGTTTGCATTACTGCTGTTGATATCTGATATCTGGGAACCACTGTCTTGTCCCTGTCTCGAGCATGGTGTGACGCTGGGAAAAGAATAGGTGCCCCTGGACTGTGAGAAACTGTCAACATTTTTGCTTTGTTGTGACTACGTGATTTATCACATTCCACATTATATTACAAGAGCTGCTGTACAAAGTCAGTCATTTTTCTGTACTGATGTTGTAAGTACTGTAAAAGTGATTCTACTTGCAAGTAAACAAACTTTATTATAACTTCAGTGGTTCCTGTCTATTCTTGATAATGAAATTAGTTTAGCAGCTAGCTATCAGGATATTTACATATTTGCCTCATCAAGACACCACTACGAGACCATCTACTTCAAAAGTCAATCTCTGGTTAACAGTTATTTAGTTATCAGTGTTTATTTACAACAAATGACAGTAACTTTGGATTTTGATTCTGCTGTTGACCTAATGAACACAACCAGGAAGCACAAGGTTTTTTTTTCTCCATGCCAATCATGTGGGTTGCTTTTACACTATGTTCAAAAGCAAAAAACAACAAAAAACAAACAAACAAAAAAAACTTACTTGCACTGCCAGATACATTTCCAGTCACTGAGGACAGGGTGGGGCTTGTCCTCATTCAACTGCCCATCCTCCTCCTCTATCAGGGCATCTGTCAGTGGAGGAGCCCACAGCTGGAGCCGCTCAGTTGCTGCTAGGATACGGTTCCCTGAGGACACAAAAGCACTATGTTACACACCTTTCACCTAATGTTGACTACTTCAGTACACAGAGCCACATGCACACTGTGACTGTTACATAATGCACGTTGTTCCTGACAAACTACAGGGGGCTGTAATAGGAGCTGTGCCTAGTGTGTATTAATTTAGTCACTAAATCAGTTAAACACAGAAAGCATTGGCGTACCTTGTGGGTCCCAGGCCAGGTTGTAGGTGATGGCATCGAGGAAGAACTGTCCTGTCTTTTGCCACTGATAGTTAAGTTGCTGTTAGTGATAGGAGAGCGACACACAGCATGCAATGTTATTGGCACACAAGTGTGATTAAGCTCACTAGGTAATGATTTAAACCACTACATATGTCTATAATACCAATATTCATTCTAACCTTGTGGCGTTTGTTTGGGTTGGTAGAAAGAGGTTCAAAGATGCAGACTGTGTTTCCGTACGATGCAGCAATCTAAAAATAAAGAGCTGTGTTCATCATCACAACATTACTCACCCCATCAGTGCTTCAGCACAGCCATTCCCACAGGAGAGGGGAAGGTGGGGGAGTGGTACAGGACAGCAGCATAGCAGGGAGATGAGAGCATGGGCAGCACAACACACAGGGCTCCATGCACTTTTTTTTTTTTTTTGCTCAGTGTAATTAATAATGTCTTCTAGCTATACAGAAAAATAAAAACTGCGTGTGGGAGTGTGTCTGAGAGTACCGTCAACACTTACCCTGCCAAGCTGGTGGGAGCACTCCACACAGCCCACCTGTATGTTTCCATTTTGAGCTCCTGGGATAATCTGCACACACTCAAAGTCACTGGCCAAGATCACTACATCACAACCTGAGCCATAGGCCTGAAAAAGAAATGGACACAGAAGAAGGAACCAAATCAGATTGCGCCGCAATCAACACACCAGACCACAAATATCACTGCTAAATGCATCAATGCTGTGACAGCTCCATCCAGTTTTGATTGGTTTCCATGCAAATACATTTAAATTGAACATACAATATGATGTCATTTCAATGGCTGAAAGCAGACCATCATAACACTCATACATAATGGTGTTAGTGCACCATATGAATATTGCATTACAGCATAGCAGTTACCTTAAACCACGGCCATAGCATTGGCAGTTTGTGTTGGTAATACTAGCACAGAAAACACATAACATAAAAACTGTGTGAATACTTACATACTCATGTGCAATCAAACACAGCACATGCTAATTACCCGCGCTTAATGGGAAAACCTGTTTCAAGATTTGGATTAAGAGCAGCATGGTAAACTGATACAATGGTGTTCACTGGCGGTTGGCAACCATGTGTAGAATGGCAACAGCACCTGGGAGACAGGCAAGTTGGCCTCAAAGCGACAGTACAGTCAGGATGACGGGTTGTGTCTTTCATTATTCAGGAGTACAGAAGGAGAGGCTGGGAACCACCCAGCGGGACAGCACTACAGCCAGTGGTATAATATAAAGTAACAAAAGATACGTAACGGAGGGGTGCCAAGATAGCTCAGTTGGAAAAGCGGGCCCCCATATATAGAGGTTTACTCCTCGATGCAGTGGGCCCGGGGTTCGATTCTGACCTGCGGCCCTTTGCTGCGTGTCATACCCCCCCCCTCCCTTCATGTCTTCAGCTGTCCTGTCAAAATAAAGGCCTAAAATGCCCCAAAAAAATAATCTTTAACAAAAAAAAAAAGTGACTTAAATCATAAGTAAGAGAGTTTTGCGCTTTATTATTACTGCAGCATTTGCTCCCGCACATTTTAGCTGGAATTAAAAGCAGTCACCGTCACACACTGGCTAGGACTGCCCTGGACCTCTCTTTCTCACACAGACAGTGCACACGCACACGCACGCACGTGCGCGCACACACACACACGCACACACACACACACACCTGCCTTAAACAGGATGTCCTATCATCACTGCTTTGTTCTTTTGGCTTGTGTGTGTTCTGTATTTCTTTCAACATCCACAAATCAACATGCATGAGCACACAAACACCCAAATTACAGAATTACATTTCCCATCTCTAGCATCTTAACAATGGTGTGCTTTGGTCTTGACACTAGATCTTAAGAGTCAGCATGATTGTGTTTCTCTACCAGAGTTTCTGCATGTTTCACCGAGTTATATTTAAGACCTTTAGTACCACATCGACTAAGCCCAGAATTCAGTCTTTTCAGGCTAAGTATCGCTAAACCTAACCTTCCCCATAGCGGAACAATAGAATCTGTTTTATGTATCTTACAATCTGAAAGAGATTCGCACCAATAACATGAAAGCTGAATGGCTGCAATAAAAGGGTTTAGTTGTAATACAGCGAATTTACATTTGGACTAGCAAAATAAATAATAAGACCACAGAATGAAAAAATTAGCATTATGGTAGCGTTACATGGACATAGGAAAATAAATACTTACTAAGATAATACTACTAAGAATTTATTTCAAGCAAAGGAGGCAACCCTTCAAACAAATAAAATGAAGGCCTGTGGTGGACCCACATCAACTCTACCGTCCTTACATTTGTTGGCGCTAGAGCGCGTGTAGATTTCTAGGCTACAGCTGGATGCGCATTCTAATCAATTCAATGGTTAGCTAGCTGTAAGACTTGCTATATTTGATTCAGCAACAGACAGCATTAAAGGTGCTCTAAGTGATGTCACGCATGTTTTAGGCTAAAACATTTGTTGTCACATACAGCAAACATCTCCTCACTATCCGCAAGCTGCCTGTCCCCAGAACACACAGTAAAAAAGTCCCACCTTTAAGAGGCTACTGATTCTGTCTATGAATGTACTTGGATGATCTACACCCTAGAATCTGTAGCACATAAATCTGCTGACTTAATGAGTACATCCCTGAAGCAAGGTTTCCTTCCTGTCAGTCATGTAAGCGGTTTACATCAAGGATCTTGCTGCCTTTGTACAAATATTACTTCTCTGTGACACATTAACATTGACAACGCAGTTGCAGCTCAGGTGAGCAAGGAAACAACTGCAATGTAATTGTGTTGTTGTGTAAAAATAGATGTCCTTATACTGCATTTTTTAAGTTAGCCAGAGATACAGTATGTGAGAAAAAGGTTATTAATATAATATTCTGTTTTACTGTCCGATGTTAAAAGAAAAAAAAAAAAAACATCTCTCACTGAATCATCGATTTGAGCTGGCTTCTTTGGCCCAAATCTGGTAAAGCCTATGTATAATGCTTTAAAATGGTTGTTCAGAAAATTCTAAAAAAATTTAGTCTTGGATATATGTCTAGTCATGGTGATCCACATGTCATGTTTAGCTATAGAAATCAATTCACATCTTGCTATTTATGATCACCTTAAATGCTATTTGAATAATGGCAACCACAGTGTGGCAGGAATGTAGCTGCTTTTAAGTGTAAATGTATGCAGTCATGTGCAGTGATAATGAAAATAGATAAGAGGAAGTGAGAGATCACTTCTGCCTTTCCATATAATGCCACTCATTTCTCGTGCCTTATGCAATCACGTGAGCATGTTTCACAGCTGCTACCATGTATACCATTTTCATGTTTGTGCTAGCTGGCTGGCTTTGAGCTGTAGTTATAAGCTTTAGCTACATATATTTAAAAACAGGAATTGATCAATTTGGGCCTGTGGTATTCTGGTCTCACTGTCAATCTGTGTTAAGGCGTTATCCCAGGCAAAGCCCATAGCACAGACTTGTACTTTGATCCCACTGTTATTCTCTGCAGTACGACTGCAGTGAAGCTGTGGGCATTAAAAAACAAACTCCACCAAGTCAGGCTCTGTTCAGCCTGTTGGTCATAACATATCCAACTTAATCAATGTATTCAGCTAGACCAGATGCAACTGCAGCAACTTTGTGGATCTCAAACACAGACAAGAGTTATAATGTTCTGTTTGTTTGTCTATCGTTAGCTGAATAATAAAAGTACAGAATACATTTCTATTAAATCTTGTAGACAATTGGGCCATGGGCTAAGGAAGAGTTTTTAGCTTGGCTCTTGAGCAAAAAAACTCCATGTCATCATCTATAACGCAAAGTACCTTTTTGCTTATAATTCTTGAATTGTAAGACAAAATAATATGTATATGCCTTAATTTCTTGATTTGGTAGAGGCTTCCCCATTTCTGCCATATTTTGTTATTTAGAATTGTGGTATAATAATAATAAAAATTGATGAACTTGGAAAAGGTTAGTCATTAATATTTTTATTAATTATGTCATCAAATGCATTTATGGCATCAATTATTTTAGTTCTTTCTAGCCTAGCAAACTTTGCAGTTCTTTTCACATGCTGAAAAACTACAACACCACACCGGATCTAGCTAGACCAGAAACAAAACAACAGGCACACCACACACACTTGTTTGGGCTTGCGAACCGGGCCAAAGAGTAGTAACGTTACGTTTTGAGTGGATGGCGAGTGTGAGACGCCGAAATGGATACCAATAAGATTCTGAATGGAAAGCTTACTTTTTTTTAAGTTGCCAATTTTTCCATTGACAAGACCAAAGTGAGCTGTGTGTTTTGTCGTTGTGAACTGAGCTATCAACGCAGCACGTCCAGTCTCAAATACCACTTTTTGGCCAAGCACACAGCTGATGCCAATTCTCCCTTAAACCAACACCACGTGGTAGTATTATGCCATTAGACTAGGTGTTACTACAGTCAAATGTAAAAGTAGGTCATGAGTTTCTTTCAACACAAAATTAATTTCAAACTTCCACAATACATTGAAACTTGTAAAATTCCCAGACAGGATGTAACTGATCTTAGAAAATCCAGTCCACCTTCAGCCAGTCTCACTGTCTTACATTATATGACGATTTCTGTATTCTGCTGTAGGCCCAGATCCAGAAGAAGAATTTTCTGTTATCAAAATGAGATTCAGAGAATTTTGGAGCCTTAGTGGGGTTATGTAGTCTCTCTCACAGTGCTTTGTAGTTTACACAAGTCTTCTATTTTTAGTGAATCAAACATCAGAAGCTCTGAAAATTAAACCCACTAGGCAGTCTGAATACATTTACAACATCAACCACAGGTAGATGCAATAGATATTAAAATACTGCACTGTAGTCTCTAACCATGTTTTTTACAACCTCTGAAGAGCACATTATCTGTTCTTCAGTGTACAAAGTAATCAACAGACACAAATCACACTAAATACACAAAAAATATACAGTTGTTTGTGTCATATTTGTCATTCAACAGACAACAGAGCTTTTAACGTTTTTATTGTGAAAAAGAACAATTTTCTTTGGCCTAAATAATGAACAGATCTCTAACTTTATGCCATCTTGTTCCTTCATATTTTAACAAGGGTTCTCAACATAAAACTATATCCACCATCCACTGGTCCACTGGACTGACTGGCAACATCAGGGCACCTGTGTTTCACCGTCCATTATTCAAACTCCATTTTAAATATGTCTTTCAATTTCTGTCAATATGCCAATGCATAAAGTTGAGCATGCAACATAACATAGGCCATCTTGGAGCACAGAAACAAAGAGCATGAGGATGAAATGATTCCATATCCAATGACACTCTAGATTCATGCTTGCTCATTTGAACTGCATGCATGTGTTTTTGTACTCGTGTGCGAGTCAGGCTCTGGCCTATGAGCCCTAGGGGTCAGTGTGAGTGTTACTGCATTGGACATGATGTCTAGTGTTCTTCAAATACCCTCTCAGACACACAAAGGAAACACCAGGCATAGGAACTGGGGCCTGTGGCAACGTGCAAGGCCTTAGCTTCACAACCAACTCTGTCCCATGTTGTTGAGCAGATATAACCAGATGTACAGCTTGCCTGTGTACATTCAAACAGCCTTATTCTGAGGTCAGCTTAAGGGGAGAGGGGGACAACTCCTCTCTATAGTTTAAACAGGACAATGAATTAATTATTGCACTAATGTACAAAAATAACAACAAAAATAACACAACACTTCACTAACACGTAGCAGGAACAGACCAAGACCTGGCAGCCATTAAGCAGACTCAGTGTTCTTAGTATGAGGAAATACTGCTGTGCAACATAGCTGCTCAAGAATTTATGGTGAGCCTGCATTGGCAGAATTTAAAATATGCATTCACATTACTATTGGTATGAACTTGGGTCATAAAGACAACATGAATCTGGTGCAGGTGACTGACATGACAGCTATGACCTCTGTAGTCATCGAACGAGGCAAAAATAAGGGCATACTAGCATCAGTTCCATTTTGAACCAATCCTAAACTGAACGGAATGAATGACAAAGTAAAAAGAATATTCTCTCCTTTTAATCTTTGTGGACAACAAACCCTAAGCTTCAGTTAAATGCTATTCTAAAGAATGTATCTCTGTTGTACATATTTATGGATTTTAGGGGTGGGCCCAATCGGATGTTACGAAAGATCATCTAGCTATTAACAAAGTCATCATCATTCATCTTCTGCTCTCAGTACAAGAGCTGATTATTTGCCATCACACAAGAGGCCTATTATGTGTTCTTCCCATGTCTTGATTTCCAAAATGGAATATTGACTTGTCTTCTCAGTCCTGTCAACTTGAGGCACAAAGAGAAATGTTGACAGACCTCCTACAGACAAAGAGTATAGATAGACCAAAGAAGTCAATAAATAACGGACAAGATTTGGTTTAAGGTAACATTAGTGTGTGATCAGCATACGTATCAACACATTAAGTCTTGACTAATCGTATATATGAACATATAAAGGATAGATCATTTTGGTAATAAAAATGTAAGGGAATTATATTTTAATAAAGTAGAAATTATGACAGATGGACCACGTTTTTTGAATATGTTATTTTCAACAAATAACAACAACAACAATACACTGCCCATTCAGCCCTCTAGCTCATGTATCCATATATGGCTCTCTACGTCATGGCAGCCGCAGCTGATGCTAGTATGACAGCGAGCTAATGATCCGTGAGGAGGATTTAACGCCAAATGGTAGCAAGCTTAGCTAGTTTTGCAACCAAACCCAGCTTTTTCTCCTGTAGCGGTGCGCAGTTTTGTCAAGCCATAGTCACCTGAAGTGTGCACTGCGAAATGCCAGAGCGTGTCCCATTGCAAATATTTGCCAATAATGTTATGGCTGCGCAGAGGGATTCCCTTGCAGTAACGTTACTTCTAATGTAACCAGATGCAGCTAAAGGTCATTTGAGTGGCTAGCGTCAACTGTCTTGGAGCGATAAATAATATAACGTTAAACGTAAAATAATAGATGCAGACATTACCGCTCAGCTTCTAATTGAGGATGTTAGCTTGTCAATGTCTGACTGACTGTCAAGGTAAATGAAAAAAGGGGGCTTGTGATACGGATGCCCCGAGAAGGCTCGACTTATTTGTGAATGTCTCAGTGCGGCAGTATGGCTAGCACACTAACGTTACCCGGCTAGCCAGTGCTTCGGCTCGCTAGCCAGCCCGTTTACAACCAACACAACGCTAGCGAGCTAACTATCCAGCTAGCGCTAGCTAGTGGTAGCTGCATTGGGTGTTAACTTGAGAAATAATATCAAAATAAAACCTTACCGTGAAAGGAATGTCATACACGCTTCCCACCGAATAGCAGGAATCTCCAGGGTTTACCGCTCCCGTCAGCACCTGATGCAGATGCATTTTCCTTGTATTTTAGCAGCAGATGGGTTATTTTTAATTATTAATAACGAGTCCACCCTTTCGGTTTCTCCATCTAGCAACGACTGGGAATTCCATCAGTAACGTCAACGTTGTCCTCGGCCTGGCAGCGTTGTCTTCCTTAACAAACGGTAAGGTTGCTGTCAATTTGTGTTCGACCCATATAAATGTAATTTCACCCGGTCCTGTCATGTGTGTAAACATGTAAAACTGGCCGCCCGTCGCCTCTTGCTATCAACACCATCCCTACGATTAATCGTGAGAGCCGAGCCAGCGGGATCTCTGCAGCGAACCTGACATGCGCGTTCCCGACGTTGTCCAGGCACGACTGAATGTCCATAGAAATTTGAAATCTAGATTGGGAATATCAACTCCTGACTTTCACATAGAGCCTCAGTGGGATTATTTTTGACAAAAATACAATAATAATGTCATCGTATCTATTATTTTAACATGACTTACAAACCTCTTTTAATTATTAACTGTGGTTCTTTTTGGGGAAATGTACAGCTGATCTGGTACTGTCTTTCTATGTTTACGGCGTGCCAGTTAGTGGAGCATACCTCTATCGGCTATTTAAGTTCATTGATCATAAATGTAGGGTCCAGGGTAGAACCAAAGTGATTGGGTGGTAGGCCTACTGTTATTTTGTCAGAGACCGTAAATTAGTTACCGACTGAGAGAAAATTGTAGACATAAAATACAGCTGGGAGCAGCCATACTATAACCGAACATGTGGAGCTATTGTGTCATTATGTGGTATAGTGGTCTCCTTCTCTTGTTATTTAAATTTAAAAAGGTCACATAAATGGTTGTTTTGTGATGCATACAAAACAGTGCAAGCAAAACCAATAATTGGTACCAACATAGCCTACTTAGTTTAAATTTTTTAATTGCAACAATTCACTAGCTTGTATCTTCGGGTATCAGGGTATGTAGAACTGAAACAGTTATTTGAAGAATGGATTAGCTTTATTATGGATTCATTTTTGATAATCAAATACAGTAGGTAATTTTTCAGGCAAAATGCCAAACATTGGAGGGTTCCAGCTTATCTAATGTAGGGTAATAGTTTGCTGCTTTCTAAGTCATACATTACAGTACATTAAACACCTTTGAGTTTGGGACTGTTAGTCAAACAAAACAAGCAATCGGAAGGTGTCACTGGTTGGTTTTGGGAAATTATGATGGGCATTTTGCCAATGTCATAGGAAACAGCTGCTGTCACAACTATAACATAAGATATAAAATGCTGTGACAATGATGTCCACAACTGTTTTACAGAGATCAGAGCATGAGTAAGCTAGACTTGGCTGAGGTTCAACTGTCACCTCCTTATCTACCCTCATTCCTCTCATTGATGAGATTTAATGGAGCATATCACTGTAATACTGTTTATCTTCATTCCCTTTTGTACCCCCTCTTACATATCCATTGTCACTCTTGCTCCTTCATTGTTTCTACATAAATGATGAGAGGACTGACAGGGGTTCATAGTGGTGATACACAATCAACCATCATGGCATTGGCCTAGTTGTTTAAGCCACACTGACATCATCAGGCAGGGCCTGCCTGCCAGCCACCATGACACACAGGACAACAGAACAGAAAATCATGAGGCAGTAGCCCGGATAGAATGTGACACATACAAATAAAGAGCGTTGACAACAAGGTTGAGGCACACTCATCCTGTAGCATGTGTAAATTGTGTCTGTCCATTCATTTGGTGACTACTATTTTTTAAACTGTAACTGTTAGACTTATACAGCTGTTCTGTAGTCATAGACTGGGCTCTGACTGATGCTAAACAATACGTTCAGCATAGGACAGTGCAATCTGTGCTGATTGAAGTGTGTGGGTGTGGGTGTGTGTGTGTGTGTGTGTGTGGGGGTGTGATTGATCTTGAGATTATGGAGTGTATCCACTTTAGATTATTAGGAAACAGAGCAAGTATCTCTAATGTACCAGAGGGATTGTGCAATTGACCAAGGGTGCTGATTTAATTGCAGAGAGAACAGAGCCAAATAAGTATATACTGGTAAGGTTATTGCATTGCCACAGTATGGGGGAAATGAGATCCATGCAAGTGTGTGGAAAGTGTGTGTGTGTGTGTGTGTGTGTGTGTGTGTGTGTGTGTGAGAGAGAGAGAGTTTTGTGCTCCAAGCCCTTGATCTTCTCTTAACACTACAGTGCCACCTTAGAAATCTGCTCACGCCCACCATCTGGGCCTCTATACTATACTTTGCATAGAATAACTCATGTTTGTGTCTGACAAATGATATACCAGAATATATCACTCATATGCAAAGGTGCTTAGAAAATGAACACTTCCACACACAATCCGTGAGCACAGGCACCTGCTGCCAAAAACAGAATAGATTTTGGTCCAAATATAATAGAGACAAACACAATAAAGCTCAATAATGTGGATACAAAAATAAGTAATCCTGTTACAGCACAAAGAGGGAAGAGGAAACTCCACAACGCAAATGCACTTTTAAACCCCCAGCTGACACATACAAAATAAAATTGCATTATGGAGCACACGGACAGACCTGAATATTCTGGGATTCTTAACCTGTGAATAGGAAAGGAAATAATTCACACCTCATGCACATCAGTAGTGGCGGTGATTCATTCCTGAAACAGCTGCATGTGTGAGACATTTATCAGTTAGCACAAGGCTGGCTGGACAGGAAAGCAGGAGAGACAAATGGACTAGTTTAACCACAGTAAGAGAGGCTGGCCTTCTTCAAAGTAGGAAGAGGGGGGGCAAGCAAAAAGAGTGCAGAGAGAGATGGAATAAAAGGCACAGTGTCAAAGAAAGAGACAAAGCTCTGGAATATATATAATATACTTTCATCAATCTTCAGTATCTCTGCAGACACGAGAGTCCGAGCAGGATTGCTGCGGTGCCAGCCAGAGACACAGGAGAGGCAGAAGAAATAAAGTGAGGACAGGGGCAGCCTCTAGCTCACCCCATGTGGGATGGGTCCTGCAGCAGCCCAGGTATGAATCCGACCTGTGGACCTTTTCCATATGTCACCTCCATCTCTTTCCCCATTTCCTGTCTATCCACTGTCACTACAAATAAAGGGAAAAAAATAATCTTAAAAAAAGACAGATGGAACTTACTGTATGTGAAGCAGGTGTAGGAGGTCAAAAAGCACTCAAACCCAAATGAAATACTGTGATGTGGAAAAAGAAAAAATTGATGCCGAAGGGATGAGGAGAGGCAATTTCACTCAACCACGCAAGAAAACTGAAAAAAGAACAAATAAACCAGCATTAAGAATCACAAATTGTTGTGGTACTGTTCAACTGCTTATAGAAAAAACTGACCCGTTTTACTCCTGTGTTTGCACATCATCACAAACTGTAATAACATACTAGTTATAGGCTTGGTCCATAAAATAGATGTACAGTAAGACATAAGTCACTCAGTTTAGCTAGTGACAGCTGCTTCCAATTCTGCATTTTAAATCTTTGTTGGCTTTGTACTTTCATTGTGCCTTTTTAAATTATTCACAAATTTGATTTCATTGGTTCCAGTTGTCATAGTTGCACGCATACAGCTTTGTGAAATGTTAGGGGCAGGAAGATTAAGGACAGAGATTGCATGCAGCATGGTCTGAGACTGGAGGCATGTACTACACATCTGTTCATGAATAGGGTAGATGGATGAACACTTGAGTGCCCTGTTTAAGCCTGCTTCCAAATCCTTCATTTGTTCTGTCTCATTCAAGCTCTTTAATAACTCCTCACAAGTGGAGTAATGAGATATGTGCCCAATCGTATACAAGAGACTTGTTCTTTGGAATGCAGCATTACTTTTCCGCCATTAGACACATTTCATCTCCTTCCTAAGCAGATAATGAGAAATGAATGAACACAATTATAGTGCAGAACATGTACAATATTAAATGTAGCCCTGCATACATTTTGCTCATGTTATCTTGAGTCACAGTGTACTGGCCATGTTAGCGGTTCTTGAGCTTTGATTTCTGATTGTGCTAAGAAACTGTAAGAGTTGAGAATTGTTTTAATGAACAAGGGTAACCTACAGATCACCGGATTTCATGAAAAGAACTTGAAATAATTTGATCTTGTTATTTTAATCATTGCTGCCATCAGAATGTCATTTTGTAGCGGCTAGCTGATAATGTAATTTAGTAGCAGTTCTTAAATCTTCTTTCATACTCTCTCCATATTACTCTTAACATTTCAAAGCAACAATCAACATAATAAATGTCCTGTTCTGCTCTCTTGTGCCTCATTAGCATTATTTGCAATCATCACAATGTCTTTATCATTTCTCATTTCTAACATAACTGTTCAAAACTACCTTTTTTACAGAAAACCCATTTCTTTTGAAACATTGACAAGGCAAAATACACGACAGTAATTACAACAGAGCAGCATGCATGGTGTTTCTATTGCTCGTAAAACTTCAGAAATTTAAACTGATTATTATATTAGTTTTAATGAAAATGTAATTAGAATGTCAGATTCACTTGTCTTTATTCACTGTGAAGGCACAAGATGTGTCTGCTACTTTGGCAAAACTAAGACACTTGCATGGTAAATATTGATACCTTCATGACATTGATGACACATTTATACAAGATGCCCTGGCTTAATTATTTAAGATTGTGAAGAAGCTCCATTACATTTTTGTCCAGAATGTCTTGCACCTCAGGGCCGGACTGGAGCTCCCTCCAGCAAGCAGCCATCCATGAAATGAGAAAATCTATAATGCATTTAATCTGGCTCTCTGTAGATCAAGGCTCTGTCTCCCAATGGACTTGCAGGGACTACAAACACTGCATCAACCTTCTTCCAACTCTACTGCAATATACAGTGGCTGTGTCCACCGTCTCTCTCTCTCTCTCTCTCTCTCTCTCTCTCTCTCTCTCACTCTCTCAAACACACACTTTCAACACACTTGCATGAGCCTCATTTCCTGCTCTAAATACACTCACACCCTACCAAAGTATATAATTCCATCTGAGATACAACAGGTATCACTGACAGGTACTGTATCACTGACAGAAAGTGATGAGCTCCTGAAAGAAAAGAGAAGAGATGACAAGTATGAGAGCATAACAGCTGTATGGTCATTTAGTGTATATAATGCATAGGCTTTATATACCTCCGATGACTTTACCTTGGCATTCGCTGGTCCACATAAAACTGCAAATTTTCATGTCAACATTTGCAAAGAAAGAGGTTTACACATCTGCTATTCATATGCATCATGGGGAATGGGGCTAGCCCATATTCTCTAATGAAGAATTCTTCTCATGTTATTAATATTGTAGTTTGGGTGAAACCCTGATGGTTAGGTCATATTTTGAGTTGTAAGTGCTACTTTAGAGCAGACTGTGTTGTTCAGTCAGAGTTTGCATAGCAGGCACATAGGCTGGAGCCGTTATAGAAAAGATTGGCTATCTGTGGGTAGGCATGCTCTGACACTGGAGCTGCTGTTATTGAACTATGCATACATGTTACTCTGTGTGCACTGGACTTTAGTTCATTTAAATATACTGATTTAAAACAATGGTCTTTGTTTGACTAAGTTACAGCAGGGGAATTCTTCTGCAGCTGATTACTAGAAGTCAACAGAGTGATCACTTTCATTATAGCATCAGAAGGAAAGGTAAACACCGCACAGACACCACACATAAACAGGGATTCTCCTCACTTAACGTAAATACTACTAAGTACTAAGGTACACATTGGCTGCAATATAAAAATTTGAATCTGACCAGGGACTTTTGTCCAGTATCATACCCTACCCCATAGATATAGAACAATGTGTTGTGATTTGGGGTTTTGTTTGTGATTCATTTTTTCCTTTTGGCCCTCCTTGTGTTTGTGTCTCAGTTTTCTTCCCGGTCTTGTGTTGTTGGTCCTGTCCTGTGTTCCCCTCAGTGTCTGTATGTTATGTTTCCTGTTTTATTTTTAAGTTGGGTTTCTGTCTCGTCCTGCTCGTGTTGTCCTGCTTGTTTTCTCCTCCAGATGCCTTTCCTGTGAGTTTCCCTCCCTGGGTGTTCTCCTCCCCGTGGTTTTGCCAGCCTCTGTGCTTTAGTTTTTGTTTTTCTTGTTCCTTCTGTTTTTGCTTTACTTGGACTCTGTGTTAAATAAAACCTACCTTTTTGGAACATCCACTACCTGCCTGCCGTACTTTGCTATTGGGTCCTCCTTCATTCACCATAACACAATGTATATTGTATATGACATATATTGATATTCTTCTATATGCCCTACCCTCTCTTTCTCTCAATATTCCCTGTCACTCAAGATTAAGATTCACTTTATTGTCCCACATTGTAGGAAAGGTAGATTGGGCTTCCACCCATGCTGCATCCATAAAACACATTCATTAAGACAAGGGTAAAACAGCTTCAGTCAATGAGAAACATATCCAATAAAATAATAATAAAACATACACTGATGTTAAAATAGATTTTTTTAGACCTATAAAAAGCACTGGCACTGGAAAACAGTCAATCATCAATAAATAAGTAAAAACTAGAATTACCGCCTTGCGGTTGAATGCCTCCGCTAACCAGTGCAGTTGTTGCAGTTTACATTCATGTCTGTCTAGACTTAATGACAACTTTAAAAGAATTTAATAAAAGGTATTATGTATATTTGTTGGCACATGGATGCTTCACACACATCTTCAATCTGGCAGCAGAGAAGATCTACAATATACAATCACCACAGTTTCAAGATTAGTGTCACCAATGTCAATGCCTTCTATTCCGGAGTCATGGTGATGAATGATGGCCAAGAAAGTACGGTGGCTGAGATGTTTCAAATACAAAAGCCACAACACAAACACAAAAGTTAAACACAAATACAAAAAAATTCAATTAAAACGCAAAAGCTTCAACATAAATACATAAGCCACAACACAAATACATAAGCAATAACGGAAATGAATGATGACGGAAGTGAGTGACAACGGAAATGAGCATGTTGTTGACAAACAGAGCCGGTGGAGGAGCAGGAGGAAAGTTCTTGTATGTTTGAGAAGTAAATGAAACATGGTTCCTGGCTATTTATGATTACTGTCGCTATGTGATTGTCACAAACAAGCAATGTTGTTTTCATATGTATGTATACTCCAGCTATTTAGGCTACAAAGGAAAGTGTGTGTGTGTGTGTGTGTGTGTGTGTGTGTGTGTGTGTGTGCCTATTTGTAGGGTAAGACTAAGGACATGCAACAACACCATATACTGTACAAATGGTTATATACAGTCTGTGAACAAACCCTTTTACATGGCTTTAAATACAGTGTAAACACAAGAGTCCACAGTGTAAATTCTATTTATTTACTTGTATTGTATCATATAATATTTGTACTTGTCGTAAATGTGCAGGAAGTGCAAGAAGTAATTAGGTTGTTGTTTTTGTGTTGGCTCACTTTTACTCACAACGTGCTAATCGGCAACATAGGATTCCATTCACTATGCTAAGCTAACCAGCGGCGGCACTGCCGGTGTTGCACCGGACTAAAAGATACAAAAAATGCATTGGCTCACCTATCTACAGCTTGGCCAGACTGTGATAAGCCCTATTTCAACAAACAGTAGCGTATTCCTTTAATGCATGGTACTCTAAGCGTGCTCTATCTGATACATGTTTCCAATGTGCTGCAGATGTGGGCTCTTTCCTACACTGTACTTGCTTTTGTGTGAAGGTGAGAGATTTCTGGATTGACTTTTGTGACATCTTGACTAAGATTACTCAAGTTGCATTACCTATTGACCCAGAATTTTTCTTGCTGGCGAACCTGTTCAAAATTGACAAACCACTTAACAAATTTATAGAAAAAAAAAAACTTTTTAAAACTTTCTTAAAATCATGGTCCCGCTACATGTCCTGTGATGCCGTGTTCATCCTGCTGTGCCCTGCTACGTCCTGCTGTGCCTTGTAATGTCGCACAATTCCCTGCTATGCCATAAACTACTACAAAGAACTACTACAAACTACTATTTTTTGTGACTGTTATTGCCACTCTTCCTTCTAACCCCAACCGGTTGTCAGACACCGCCTACCAAGAGCCTGGGTCTGTCCGAGGTTTCTGCCTAAAAGGAAGTTTTTCCTCGCCACTGTCGCACTGTTGCTTGCTCTGGAGGAAACTACAAGAACTGTGGGGTCCTTGTAAATTATGGAGTGTGGTCTAGATCCACTCTATCTGTAAAGTGTCTCGAGATAACTCTTTTTATGAATTGATACTATAAATAAAATTGAAATTGAAATTACTATCTATTTTAAATCTACTTTAAATTATTGGAGTATCTTTTTTTTCCTTGTTCTTGTAAACTGAAAAATGAAAATAAAGTATTCAAAAAAAGTATTAGAACATTATGATGTCACAGTAAAGCTAACCTTTGACATTTTGGGTATTAAATGTCATCACTTAATCATTTTATCCTTTAGACATGTGTGTGAAACAATGAAAATTAACCTTTGACCTTCAAAATTTAATCAGTCCATACTTGAGTCCAAGTGGACGTTTGTGCCAAATTTGAAGAGACTCCCTCCAGGCGTCCCAAGAATGGGATGAAGGGACAAGGTTTCATAGACAGTTCAAGAAATGGATCAACAGATCCCGTTGGACGGAGACCAGTGAAGGATATTAGAAGCACTTTTCCGGTGATGGCTGAGCGTTACAGCACAGCTTGACGACGGAGATGTGACGTGAGCCACCTGTCTGAAAGTTGTAAGTCTTCTGGTAGCTGTGCCAAGAGAAATCTCAATCATTCCCAATCTTGTTAACATAGGCACAGGCTAATTATTGCTAACTAAAATGCTAGTTAATATTAGTAATTAAACCTAAACAGCTAATGTAAGTCAAAACGGTCTGCATGCTTCTCCTGACAATACAGTGATTTGTTGACTATGCGACAGTAAGTCGCTTGGTTGTGACACAATCGTTAGCCTATTTTTACCAAAACGTCCGCTACGGAGCCATAACGTGAGGTATAAGGTAATGGAGCCTTTTATACATTGTTGTGTTTCTTTAGAAATAAACAATGGACAACTTAAGTTTTTAAACGCTTTAGATGTAAAGTTATTCACTGTCAAAGTGGCACCAAAATGAATGGCAGCCAATAGAATGCTAACGGCGGGTGAGTGCTTTGTGGCATTAAAATGGCGCCATAGGAGCTACGCTTCATGGACGCTTGCTTACCGCCTTGCAATGTACAGGCGGACAGACGGATGGACGGACAAACCTAAAACATAATGCATCTGCTGTCACTAGCGCAGAATAATAATAAAGTTATTTTGGTTTCCGTCTCTCTCCTCACAACTATCTGATAAAGGCAACATGCCAACAAATAGAAGCTATATTGTACTGTACCTGTACCTGTAGTTCACAATTTCAAACCTTTCCTGAATTGACCCTGCATTTAGTAAGGTTTCCAACCTTTGATGCTAAGCAAATTCTATAACGTTATGATTTATGTTTTGCCATTTACTCATTTCCTGTAATAGTAAATCACACACAATACAACTATTTGGAGTGAACTATGTCATGGCTCTGTATCAATGTTTCAAAAAAATTCAAAATGACTTTAAATAATTGCTCTGTTTAATCAGGTCTAGAGGTTTAGGTGTGGTGATGTAAAACAACAAACTGATTTCCATAAGTCACCTTGGACAGCAATGGTGAATTTGCAGTTCTTTTCAAGTATTGTCTGTGGGACAGATTTCTATTTGCACATGTCTTTTGACACAAAAGACAGATATTATTTTGGTTGGGTTGTGACATGTCTTACATAATCTATATTGCTGTAAATTTCACTCAGTTTTGGTCCTTGAGTCCAGCCAAGCATTTATTCTAGGCCTACAAAAATCTTGACATTGCTGGTGTATCAGCATACTCTTTACGGTGTTGGGTGTTCCATTAGCAATGAGTTTTTTATTGGTAAAAGACGCTATTACATTTCAATTTCTTGTGAAATGATACACAGGGTATATTTATGGTGATAGTGCAATACAATTTATTTGCCAGAAGAGGGCACTGTTGACTGATGACTACTGGTACACATCTAAGGGTTTCAGGTCCTGGCAATAGACCATACCAGGAGTATAGTTGTATTGGATGAAATATGTCTGTGTATCCATGTGTGCGTATGTCTATGCTTGTGAAATGTATTATGTTTGTTTATAAGTGATTTTACTGGATGTGAGTCTGTGTATTTTCTTGCTTGCACATGTGCAGTATACATTTACACGTGTGTCTGGCATAGGCAGACGGGTTAACCCCAGGAATGTAGTAGCCTATAGAGCAGGAGGAAATTATTATACCACACGGTGCCACTGCTGGGCATCTTTGCCCCTCCCACCCCCCCCCAGCCTACATACGGCTCTGTTGGCTCAATAACCTACAGTGAGATTTTCAAGATTATATCATGGCCAATGTGGTAAATTAAAAAAAATTAAAGATGACAGATAGATAATAAGATTGGAAAAGTAACCACACAAATTAAAAATGTCTTCTCATTGGCTTAGAAAGCAGTGAAAAGGGTAGCAAACACATACTGTGTGGTGCCTAGTGCCAAGCGTCCAGCTGCAGTTGGAAGGAATATGACACATATTTAGCCCTTTAAATCATTGCTTCATAGTCCACATTGGGTGCTCAACAGTATTTAACTACTTTAGTTAGAAATTGTATTCAGGTTTGAAAAGGTATTTTTTTAATGGAGATTAGAGAGAAAATTACTACAATAATAAATGGTGTTTTCAATAAAGCCTGATTTGAAAGTGGACTGTTGTAAATTGTTCTGTCTGTGTGTGTCTTTGTACTCTGACTGGTCATTAATCTAAACTATCAGGACTGATAAAATGTTTCTAAAGAGAGAGACAACTAAAAGATCACTCTCAGACTGATAGGCATATTGTGTGTGAGAGAGAGAGAAAGAGAAAGATAGTGTGTAAGGCCATAGCACTTGAAAAGACCTTGAGTTTGATGATGGTCTTACTAAAAGCCTTGTAAATTGTAAAGGAAGCTCATAATAGACTTCTTATCTGAGCTGAGGAGACAATGAAGCCTGTGAAGAGAGAGGACCAAATACAGAGAACATGTCTATAAGAGGGACAGATGGTGAAGACTATTCCATACCTGTTCAAATGAGAGCCATTAGGCTTTGGAAGGGAGAAGAGAAAGCTTCTGATCAGATCCATTACCAGGTGCAGACAGATGCAGAGTTCACTTTCAGAATTTTTAACTTGCACTTTTTTCATTTTCTAATTAAATCTGGTAAAAAAAAAATTGTCTAGGTTTAGTTTAGTTGAGTTACAAGATACAAATGTTTTGTTTGCCAGTGCACTCTTTCAGTAAAATCCCAATCATCATCCTAATCAGCACTGCAATGCTTACTCTGAGGAAGTCATGTATTCAGTGATATTCCATTTATATGTAAAATTGTGTGTCTACAAATGAAAACAGAAGAGCAAAAAAGATCTGTCATTTTACTAGTTTGTGTCAAAGCAGGTGAAACAATAAATATGTTGAAAGAGTGCTTACGTGTTGATGGAATGGAGTGGAGTGAAATTTGAAAGACTCTTTTAAAGTGAAACACACAAAAACACTTAATTACCCTTCAAATAAAGAAATTAATATTTTCTTTAGAACCAATCAGTATGACCGTCATCACCTTATTAATTTTGCATGCCACTTTTATGGCATGCCACTGTGATTTTTTAGTTTAGTCAGATTGTCTCTCGTCACAGTGGTTAATATGAAACTAGGGCAATCAGCAAGCACAGAGTCGCAGATCCTGCCATTCTGCTGACTCAGATATGTCACATTTAAGAAACAGTTCTTCCCTTCGCTATGTATTTTGCCAACACTGCATTTTCCCGAACTTAAAAAGTTTATCACATCAAAATTCTCTGGGATGAATTGAGTAGAAAAAGAGGCTTAGTGGAAATACTCCCTATTTCCAAATTACTCACAATGGCATGTCATGTGACTGCTTTAAATAGTCAAATAACAATAACAATACTCTATTTTAGGTTGACCTTTCACAATCAATGGAATCAGAACGTTTCTCTTTACAATCACTAGAGGGCAGTAGAGGTCAAGAAAAAAAGCTACAAACGACTGGAAGTGCCATTTTAGGGTTTGCTATTAATTCTTATGCCTGATAAAAAAAGAGTTTTTCTAAATCAACCAAAGATGGAGGGGAAAAAAAACAGTGACCACAAACAGAAATATACAGGCTGTGTGAGAGAGTTCAGCAGCCTCGTCAGCTTTGTTTTTATTTCCTCCTCGTGTGGATTGAATGGCACTGTTATGATTGTCTGAAATGAATTCTGCCAGTGATATATTTGAGGGAAAGGTTCAGCCGCCCCAGACTATTCTCCACTTGGCCTAATATTGAGTCTCTAATAACTTTCTCTAAATGGCTGAGATTTTCTTGAGTGTGTGTGTGTGTGTGTGTATATCTATATAGAGAGATTTATATACGTATGCATACATAAAGAGTTTATGCATGTGTGTTTGACAATGTGTGTGACTTGACTCCAGAAGGACATGTTAACAAGAGCAAGCACTGCCCTCTCAGAGACTGGCAGCCATTTGTTTCTGTGATTAGACTCTGCTGTTATGTGATTCCTTCCATAATCACCTCATAAACCCCTCCCGCCCTCACCAGTCACCCTTCCTCTGGCTCTCCCTCCTTCCCCCTTTGGTCAACGCATCTCTTTTTATCCCTATCGTGGCATCCACTTGCCTCTTGTCCCTTAATGTGGTGCATCCTCTCAACCTCCCGCCCCCAGTATGTAATGTGGATGCACCTGGCCTATAAGAATGAGCAATGAGTGAGAGGAAACTGTGGAGCGTGTAGGGGCACAGGGCGCACGGTAGCCATAATGGGGCTAAAGCACCACCAGCGTGCTTGATGAGGGGGAACAGCGGAGACTCGCCTTGGGACACTCCATTGAACTCTCCCTCTTTGTCTTTCTGTCTCATACGAACACACACAGAAACACACATGCAATTCCAAATGGGTCTCTGGTGTGTTCCTGTACATGACTAAAAGTCACATCTTCCAACTGGTTCTATACAATAACCCATCACCTGGACAATGGTATCAGCAGCCCCAAATTCTCCCCTAACCCCCAGCATTGCTTCATCCTTGCAGCTTTTTCCTACCTTCCCTTTTCTTTCTCATAAGTGCCTCCCAAGAGGCAATATACAGGTAAAAGCCAGTAAATTAGAATATTTTGAAAAACTTGATTTATTTCAGTAATTGCATTCAAAAGGTGTAACTTGTACAGTATATTTATTCATTGCACACAGACTGATGCATTCAAATGTTTATTTCATTTAATTTTGATGATTTGAAGTGGCAACAAATGAAAATCCAAAATTCCGTGTGTCACAAAATTAGAATATTGTGTAAGGGTTAAATTTTGAAGACACCTGGTGCCACAAAGTAATCAGCTGATTAACTCAAAACACCTGCAAAGGGCTTTAAATGGTCTCTCAGTCCAGTTCTGAAGCCTACACAAACATGGGGAAGACTTCAGATTTGACAGCTGTCCAAAAGGCGACCATCGACACATTGCACAAGGAGGGAAAGACACAAAAGGTTATTGCTGAAGAGGCTGGCTGTTCTCAGAGCTCTGTGTCCAAACACATTAATAGAGAGGCAAAGGGAAGGAAAAACTGTGGTCAGAAAAAGTGTACAAGCGATAGGGATCACCGCGCCTAGTCAAGATTGTGAAAAAAGATTCACAAGGAGTGGACAGCTGCTGGAGTCAGTGCTTCAAGATCCACCACCAAGAGACGCTTGAAAGACATGGGTTTCAACTGCCGCATACCTCGTGTCAAGCCACTGTTGACCAAGAAACAGCGCGAAAGCGTCTCACCTGGGCTAAGGAAAAAGAGCTGGACTGCTGCTGAGTGGTCCAAAGTCATGTTTTCTGACGAAAGCAAATTTTGCATTTCCTTTGGAAATCGAGGTCCCAGAGTCTGGAGGAAGACAGGAGAGGCACAGGATCCATGTTGCCTGAAGTCTAGTGTAAAGTTTCCACCATCAGTGATGGTTTGGGGTGCCATGTCATCTGCTGGTGTCGGTCCACTCTGTTTCCTGAGATCCAGGGTCAACGCAGCCGTCTACCAGCAAGTTTTAGAGCACTTCATGCTTCCTGCTGCTGACCTGCTCTATGGAGATGGAGATTTCAGGTTCCAACAGGACTTGGCGCCTGCACACAGCGCAAAATCTACCCGTGCCTGGTTTACGGACCATGGTATTTCTGTTCTAAATTGGCCAGCCAACTCCTGACCTTAGCCCCATAGAAAATCTGTGGGGTATTGTGAAAAGGAAGATGCAGAATGCCAGACCCAAAAACGCAGAAGAGTTGAAGGCCACTATCAGAGCAACCTGGGCTCTCATAACACCTGAGCAGTGCCAGAAACTCATCGACTCCATGCCACGCCGCATTAATGCAGTAATTGAGGCAAAAGGAGCTCCAACCAAGTATTGAGTATTGTACATGCTCATATTTTTCATTTTCTTACTTTTCAGTTGGCCAACATTTCTAAAAACTCCCTTTTTTGTATTAGCCTTAAGTAATATTCTAATTTTGTGACACACGGAATTTTGGATTTTCATTTGTTGCCACTTCAAATCATCAAAATTAAATGAAATAAACATTTGAATGCATCAGTCTGTGTGCAATGAATAAATATAATGTACAAGTTACACCTTTTGAATGCAATTACTGAAATAAATCAAGTTTTTCAAAATATTCTAATTTACTGGCTTTTACCTGTATTTGAAACCTTTCTAATATGCAACATGGGAAGAAAAAGCCTTTTTTTAGTTATTGAGGATCAAATCTAACAGAACTGCCAAGTCTGTTTTTCAAAGACCGAGCTAAACACAAAAAAACTACATTTAGAAGGCCTTTTGCAGTTTATGGCACTCAACTATACTCATAAACCTCAGGCGAAAGACAAAAACAAAAATCCATTGAGCTTCTGAGAAAGACTCAGAGGATCACCTTTCATAGCTGTGGATATTGATCATAAATGATGCTTGTTTGCAAACAGTAAAAACCAGGACTGCTTAATGCGGCTCCCTCATTACACTGACAATATCATTTTTCAACAGCAATTTGGACGTGTTTCCCAAAATAAATGAGAAATGGGCCATGAAAATATCCATCTCAACGATTTGAGACACGTTCCTTCCAACTTAAAATGACCGGGTGGGGCTGAAGACTTATCTCTCCATGTGTTGTTATTCTTTCTGGAGTAATTAACATGCTAATAGGTTAATAAAAGTCTTCTGGTCCTGCGTTGCCTTTGGAGTTGAAATATGACAAAGCACTTTTTAATGAGGATGTGCTAGTGTTATTGCTTTTTATTGGACTCATCCTTCATTGTAAAACTTTTATTGAAAAACTTTTGCAGAGGATTTCTATATCTCTTTCTGCGTAAAATAATTGAGTTTGACCAAAGAGTAATCATAGATTCAAATTATACTTTGAGGCAGAACCTTCAAAAAGATAGCGAGGCAGCATATTTACCAGGTTCTCAATGAGGAATTGGAGGGTGGGGGGTTTGGCTGTAGGCTATTGCAGTGTAATTTATCATTCATTTTTTAATCACTTAAAACTCAATTTAACACCATGAAACCTAAAGCTTCATTAATTCATTTTTGGGGGAAACTTAGAAAAACACACCCCTGCTATAGGCCACCATTGGTTTTTCTAGTTATTATGTCAAACAAAATAATTTTGTATATATTAATGTAAAACATTAAAATTATGGATCCCTCCTGGGTTATGGTCAAGAAGAATTGGGCCAGAACAATCTGGAACTGTGTTCTTAACCCTTGTGTGGTGTTCATATTTTTGTTACACAGACAATATTCCGGGTCTGGTGGACCCACCACATTATTAGGCTTTTAAATCAATACAGCCGTAACAATTTATTTAAAAAGACTTAAGAGATGTTTACTTTAGCTCAATTACCAATGATACATACATCCTTTATGATCATATTTGTCATCTACTCCTGTGAGATCACATTTATTATCATATGATCATTTTTCAGATCAGATTTTTGATCATTAAATCGTTAGAACTTAATCGGAACAGGTGAAAGTACTTGAAATGTGACACTTTTGTAACTTTGTGTGAGAATAGCAGGTGCAGAAATACAACTTTCCCACAGACACACACACACACACACACACACACACACACACACACACACACACACACACACACACACACACACAGCAGGCACAGTTAGGACAAGGACACAGTTAATAGCACCTACAATTATTACACATTTATTACACTCGGGTCCAGTAGACCCGAACACCTCATGTAATAGTTATGTCAAAATAAGTTATTTTTTATGTTCTTCACCGAAAATGAGCCAATGCCAATGAGTTTGAGTTAGAAGAAATAATAAATAGCATAATTTCTCTTTAAGCAAACATTGAACACAGGTCCCACAGACCAGAACACCTTACAAGGGTTAAATTTGTCTGTCAACATTGCAACCAACCACATCAGGAGGCAGTTTGGCCTAGTGTGTGCTGATTAACACAGTCATATGCAGTTAACACAGTCATAATTTTGTTTTAATGTAAACTCAACTTCTTGCATATCTCCTGGCGTTGTTAACCACTTTGGAAGAAGGACTTAACAGGCAAACAAGCTTTTTATTTTTTTATTTAATTAAGTGAAATATGCAGTGCATACTGTATTTTGTCTACACCTCTGTGTTGTCTGCCTCGTTGATATTTTATTCTAGTGCTTGTTCTATAAGAAGTGTTATGTTATCTAACTAAATAAGGCCAAATAAGGCTTGTTGCAACTACTGTGGCTGTGTGCATTCAACAGCTCTTTATATTTATTGTCATTTTTGTTCAGTTGTTTGAGTTTTGTCTCTTTGTGGTTAATTCTAGGAAGGCTGTTGTATGTGGGGATGGTGTGATGTTGTACCACTAGTGTATACGTTGACATCCATCCATCCATCTTCATCCGCTTATCCGGTATCGGGTCGCGGGGGCAGCAGCTCCAGTAGGGGACCCCAAACTTCCCTTTCCCGAGCCACATCAACCAGCTCCGACTGGGGGATCCCGAGGCGTTCCCAGGCCAGGTTGGAGATATAATCTCTCCACCTAGTCCTGGGTCTTCCCCGAGGCCTCCTCCCAGCTGGACGTGCCTGGAACACCTCCCTAGGGAGGCACCCAGGAGGCATCCTTACCAGATGCTCGAACCACCTCAACTGGCTCCTTTTGACGCGAAGGAGCAGTGGCTCTACTCCGAGCTCCTCTCGGATGACTGAGCTTCTCACCCTATCTCTAAGGGAGACGCCAGCCACCCTCCTGAGGAAACCCATTTCCAGCCGCTTGTACCCTTGATCTCGTTCTTTCGGTCATGACCCAGCCTTCATGACCATAGGTGAGGGTAGGAACGAACACTGACCGGTAGATCGAGAGCTTTGCCTTCTGGCTCAGCTCTCTTTTCATCACAACGGTGCGATAAATGAAATGTAATATCGCAACCGCTGCTCCGATTCTCCGACCAATCTCACGCTCCATGGTCCCCTCACTCGCAAACAAGACCCCACGTTGACATAATGCACTTTATTTTAAAGGTGCTTGAATTTAGAATAGTTCTATCGAATAAGATGATCATGCACCCCTCCACCCCTCCTATTTTAGTAATTTAACACAGTAACATTTATTATTTTAACAAACCTACTTGTTTTACTTTGTCTGAGTACATTTTTTTTAAACTTTGGTAACATTTCTTTAAAGTAACAGTACTTTTACTTATTTACTTCTACTCTTTCAATTCATGGCTAAATGCTACACAGACTTCCAGAGTACACATTTTCATTGAGTTTGACTATAATACTAACCCTTTCACATTACACAGAGCCATTTATTAAATGTAAATATGAGAAACATTTTTACAGAAGCTTGAATTTTTTTGCCATCAAAATGATCAGTAAGGAACCGCTACTTGGTTATTCGAGCAAGACCAGTCAGTAAAAGCATTTAACTGTAAGAAACAGGTCTAGGTCCCCAATGGCAGAGCACATTACAGATGAGGTAGAAGTACAGCCCAAACACTTGTCAGCTCTTATGAAGAATCACCTGCACGCACTGTAAGCAGAGTCCACAGCTATTTTTCATCTGCAAAGGACTCAATGACATGAAAATAATGAATATCTGATCAAATTGCCTCCTGTTCACTGCCTTTCACAGTGACATGCAAAGACAAACTACTGGAGCTAAAAATAAAAATGGGGAAATAAAGATGTATTTCACATCCCACTATGTTGCATTCTTCTAGGTAAAGTGACTGCAGATTCAGAATACCCCGAACTACCAGCCATATATTGTGTGCCAAAATAAGGCTCCACCCCTGCTAGATATTACAAAAACTCGATAACTCATAATTTAAAAATCACATAAAGCTTTACTGACTGTAACAAACGGACTTCACAAAGGGATTTTATGTTTGCTTTCATTACTGATGTCATACATACTATGTATTTTTTTCATATTCTGTGTGTACTTGTGTACTGGCTTTGATATTTAAAAAAGTAACTTTATGATGTTACAGCATAGGGTAACAGAGGTTCCAGTGAGGAAAAAAAAGATAATGATCTCCTTCCTGTCAGCATGGAACGATATCCTAAATGCAAATTGATTTGACCCATATTCAAATGCATCTCTGTAAACCACAAAACAGATGAGACATGAAAGCGGAAACAAATTCTCAATTCAATGTGCTGGACAGCTCACATTTCTCCTGAGTTGATATCCCTAATATGATACTCATACATCGTTGTTCCTGACAGCATTTGGCATGAAGAAATTTCTTTTTTAATTAAAATCAGTGAGGTCTGTGTGGACTAGAAAGTAACATATCTAGAACAAAAATAGCCAACTGCGCAGAAAAATGTGCTGTCTTTGTGCTGTTAATCATCATCGGATGGGCTAACTGATTTAATGTTGGAACAAAGTGTGTGTGTTTGTGTGTGTGCGTGTGTGTGTGTGTGTGCGCGAGCGTGTATGTGTGTGCATGCATGCGTATGAGTTTAATATTCATGTGCTTACTTTGGGGCTATGCACTAATTGTGTGTGATAAGGAGATATACTTGTGTTAGGGAAGGCTTGGAGAATGTAGAGGACATCAGAGGACATCAGTGTGTTTTTGCAGGCCTTATCATCCCACTATGTTTCATTTGAAGAGAACAGTGCAGTAACAAAATAGCCACCATCTACCAACACGAGCTGTTTCCCTCATCATAAATAATAAAAAAAAAGTGAGCTGATTGCTGATAAACCAGACTACTTTAAGTTGGGTATAAACCTGGGTTGTACAACACATGACAAATATGTGTACCATAACAGGCCAAAAGTTAAGTGTTCTTCCTTTGACACTTGCTGAACTTTATGTAAAATGATTACGCCCCAGGGAAAATGCATGATGCCATATTTGACCATAGCTCGGCAATAAAACCAGAAGAAATAACAGGTATCTCAGTTCCTCCTCCCTCTCTTACACGCTCTCCAACGTTCCTTTCTATTCACATCTAAATAATTCTCTATCATGAGTCCACCCGTGAGGATGGGTTGCTTTGGAAGCACCCAGCTTGACTCAGAGTTTCTCCACTCATGAAATATTAACTCCAGGTTAAGAGCAGCAGAACCGTTGATCCTGACCATGGCTTTGAGAGTGCAGCATTTAAATCAGCTCTGCTGAAAGGCATGACATGACAGGCATGTTAGCAAGGTTCCACATAAAAGGATACAGTGGAATTTGCATTGTAAAGCACTGCTAGTAGCTCTCTTCCAAATAAAGGGGAGTGAATCTGTTTTTGGCACATCAAACTGACAGCTTTAGGTGAGACACGCAAATTCCTGGACTCTGTGTGAGTTGAAGAGAAAAGGGCCAGAGCCTTAGCATCTGCTAGCTCAACAGCCACCCAGGCCCCTAATGAGGGTCTCTGCCACAGAGCTCTCTTCACACCGTTGTTAAAGACACAACAAATTTGGTGAAATGACTTGTTGCTGTATTGTTTCTGCTATGACATTGTCTTTGATGTAGTGTTTGTGTGTGTGTGTGTGTGTGTGTGAGAAGGAAGGGAAAAGACACTGTTAAAGCGGTGATAACAACAGACTAATGGTGTAGGTAGTACTCTGTGATGTAAGACTGGACAAACCGTTTGGATTTGAGGATTACCGGCTAATTGGGAGTGTGCATGACAGCCTAAAGGGCTTGTCATACCATTTTTTGTATTGTTCTTTGTTTGTTTCAAAAGACCTGAGTGTGACCTGTGTTTCCTATTTGCTTGTGAAGCTACCTCACTTTATTTTGCATTTCTTATTCCATCACTTAAATTCCCATGACTAGTACTAAATGAGTGGGCAGTACGAATAGTAGACCGTGTATTTGTGAGATGATAAAGACTAGTGCAATGCATAAAGGGAGGAAAAGCCTCTTTGGGTTACTTATTCTAATCAATTCTGAGGGTCTGCCCTTTTGGCAAAAACAATATAGTAATTTCTAAACATTTGCATTGTTCAAGCTGTTTCCCACATGTTTGTATTGTCAAAAATAATCAAAAACATCAATTACATTTTGTTTTCTGCAGTGCTCCATTTCAAATGTTTTTTCCTTATACACCCACACACAACTTGTAAATTATACATGACATTTAATGTTTACATTCAATAATAAGCATATTAGGCCCCCAGGTTTTATAAGTTCCTTTTGAAATACCCTTTAAAGGATTTTTCTTTTTTTGACACAGCTACTCATCTGTCGAAAAAGCACCACAAAGGGCTACATTCCTCAGTTGGATTAAAAGTTACCATAGCATCTTCCGTATCTTCTTGTCTCATTAGCCGAGGATTCACTGCAGGCTCATTATTGTAATGCTGTTTGTCTGTTCTTAGTACTGCTTAACTTCATAGTTACAAGATTACCTGAGCCTGTCATCTGCCATAGCACATAGTTGGAGCAGGTTCTTGTCTGTGAATGACAAACCATCCTACACTATCTTTCCAGTCCCTTATGAGCATGTAGTGTAGTTACTGTGGCCAAGGACAAAACAAACCTAGGTGCGAAAACACACATTAAGCTAATGTGTAAAATAATGCATTAAATGTACTAAAATTCATACAACACAACATAAAATGAAATCCACTCCAAATTCTGAGATTCTGCCAATATCAAAACACAAATAAATAAACATTCACTACTGACAGATTTTTTTTTGGAACAATACAATTGCAATTCTTGACTTCACTTGATTTCATATACATGAAATAGCTGGATTAAAGCATATTTTCTGTATGCCCTAACAGATACAATCTGTTGTCATCATCTGTGGCTAATTTCCATGGTGACTTAAAAGGATGTCAGCCTTAGTTGAGCGGTTTCTTGTTTCTTCAATAGTTGATCAACACATTAATTAATAAGAGAGCAACTTTGCAGAAGAATCCAAATGTTTCCAATTCTGTAATGAAGCATGTGTTAAGTAATTTAATTAAAGCTCTTATGTTGCAGTGTTGATCAGTAATGTGGTCCAATGAGGCTTGCCATTATAACAAGAGAGAATGTCACTGTGAATAATCCTGTATGGAATTCTTGGTAAATAATAGTCCAATAATTTAATGATTTACTTTTGGACTTTTATTTAGTGTTTGTTAATGTAAAAATAAAGTGTAATTTTGTGTGTGTGTGTGTGTGTGTGGCTATGGTTACGGTGAACAGATGTTTAAAGTTAATGATAATTATGTTACCTTCAATATGCTGCCTATTACAGTGTTAGGGGCGTAATATGTCATAAATACACACATACACGGTCTATGTTTACGGTCATACACGGTTGGTCTGCATGAAATAAACCCAGAATTTTAACCTTGCTTTGTGCTTACTACTGGAAAATATACTTTCATTAATTAGACTCTTGTGTACAGTGTTTACACTGTATTTAAAGCCATGTAAAGGTCTTTGTTCATAGACTGTATATTACCATTTGTATAGTCTATGGTTTTGTTGCATGTCCTTAGTCTTACCTTACAAATAGGCACACACACACTTTCCTTTGTAGCCTAAATGGCAGAGTATACATACATATGAAAATACAAAGATATTGAACAACATTGCTTATTTGTGACAATCACATAGCGACAGTAATCATAAATAGCCAGGAACCATGTTTCAATTACTTCTCAAACATACAAGAACTTTCCTCCTGCTCCTCCACGGCTCATTTCCGTTGTCGATTATGTATTTGTGTCGTAGCTTTTGCATTTGTGGTGTAGCTTTTGTATTTGTGTCGTAGCTTTTTTGTTTGTGTTGTGGCTTTTGCATTTGTGTTGAACCGTCTCGGCCACCGTAGTATTCCATCTAGACAATCACATCCACTGTTTTAGTATATTCAAACACAAACACTCACATTACAGAGGGCTATATTAGCCAAATGTGGCCAAAAGTGGTGTATTGTGTTTTTCTTCCTAATCTAAACCATCTGGTTATTGTAAAGACTGCTGCTGGAACCAGAGCAGAGTGGCTTGTACAGAACTTACAACTTTGTGCATTAGAACTAGTTAAACACACCAGGGTGTAGATGTGAGTTGCAGCCTGCTGGATAAATGATGACTGCCAGCTATTCTTAGATAAGAAACAGTCATTTTTGTGGCAGTTATAGTCTTAGTTGCAGAAGCAGAGTAGGTCAGGGTCATATGGCTCCAATTTCACCCTTTTTAGTCAAACTCCAGGAATTAGAACCAAACCTAGATGGAAAACGTTCTGTAAAGAAAGGCATCTTAAGAGTCAGAGGTGAAATAGTTTGGAGACCTTTAATAGAATCAGCAGATGTTGTCCAGACATTTTCCTACAGTAATTTAGTTGTAATTTGCTCTACTTGTGCAGTCTATTCATTTAGCAAAGCCATTTCTACTGCGTTTACAACCTTATCTTACGGCAGCATTAATAGAATGGAAAATTAACTCTTCATGTGAGATGGCATTTGAATGTACAGTATGCGTGGTGTAGGATAGGATCTATCATATAAATTACATTATTATTATTATGGTGATAGATAGTAGTATGGTATTGGGTGTCACAGTGGACCTTTCAATTTATCTATCTATTAAATAAATTCCCTCTAAATGCTTATCCTGCAGTAATGTGTGTGTAGAGTTTAGTCTCTTATGTCTGGGTTTAGAATATTATTGAAATGTTTTGTTTTGAATTTAAATAACCTGATAAATATCAGCAATTAACAAATCAAATCTAATCAACAATGTAAAAACCAGGGTGATACATATAATCTGAAATGTGTACAAACATAAAACTCAGATATTTTTCTGTAATAAAAGAAGAAGGATTAGTTTCAATTATGTGCCTACTGCACATTAGTTAAAATGCATTTCATTTTGGTTCACATTGGGTGTTTAAAACAGGTCGAGAAAACAAACTTGCATTTCAACTTACAATCAAATAAGAATATTCCTAAAAGCTAATCTTTTTACTTACACACAAACTTACTCACTTTCCAGAAGATGAAATCATGAACTGGAATAGGTCACTACCCTTTCATATCTCCAGATCAAGGGTCATTTCATTGAGTACCATTTATCTTTACTGGGTCAAGGTGCGTTAAGCTATTGTGATGAAACAGCTCTTGGTTCAAATAAATGATCTGCTCGATGATAAAACACAGAAAACCAAGCCTGGCTTCAACTCTCTCACCTCAATTATTTTCCCTATTCACCTTCTGAGTGCGTCGGTTCCCAACACACACACACATGCACACACACCCCAATTAGTTCCTTTAACACATTTTGTATTGCTCCTTGACCCCTTTCGCTCCTCGCTAATAAAAACGGCATGACCGAGCAGAAGTATAAAATCTGATGCAATCACAAGTTAGAGAGCAAAAACAGCCTTGTGTGTGAGCAAAAAGAGCAGCGAGAATTATTTAATCAGCAAAACTAAAATAAGGCTGAAAGAAGTACTAATACGGAGCCTCATTTAATTACTCATAATGGTGGTGGCCACACTTTGATGAAGATATTTTAACTTGGATTGAAATTTATTTCAAAATATGTAAATGTAAAATATCACACTGTGTTTGCAGTTTTTGCCAGATTTGAGAGTGTTCTCTCGTTTCATCACAACAAGACCTGAAAAATGTTAGCATCTGCAAAGCCAGAAAATGTTATTTTTTTCTCAAGAGAGTTTTACTTGTTTTCGGATTTAAATCCCTTAAAATTCAAGTACACATAATGAGGCAGATGCTTGTTTTGAGATCGTGGCACAGTTGGGCTTTTCTGTTTTGCTAGACTGTTTTATTCTTTGTTATTAGACTGTAGTTACCTGGCTTTTCTCTCCATTGCCTAGATCATCCTCAGTTCTGCTGAGATTCACTTCCAGCTGTGTGCTGACAGGCCAAGTGCACAGTCAAACAGCTAAAAGGAGTTTTCCCTTCAGATGCACTGTGGGGGGAAAGTTGGAAATTACACTTTTCCATTCTATGCCTCTGTCTCTACACCACTGCCCAGGTGGAAAATAGGAGTCATCCTTCTGAAATATTCAGATACTGTAAAACCATATACACTGCTGTGGTCAGCCCCATCCTGTCTTCCCACTTTGATGGACGCACATTTTGTTAGCCTGTTTGCACTGCAAAACATGTTTACATGGTAAAACTAATGAAGATAAAGTGTGCATGTGTGGTCAGAAGAGACACTAATAAGACCTATATTTTATATCATAAATAACAAATGTCATAGCGTAAGCAGCAAACTCAATTATTCATCAGCCTTAACGCCTTCAAATAGGGCTGACGAGGCAGAGGTTTAATTTTGGCTCACTATAATTTGCAGTGGAAATGGGAGGTTTCCAAACAGCCAAACCTCATTAGGAAACAGCATCATGACTTACTGTGGAAAGAGAGAGCCACAGAGAAAAAAAGCATAAAAAAATATTGGTGCTATCCTATAATTTTACTGGTGTACCTACTGCTGCATAGAAACGATCAATGGCGCCCTTCGAGAGCAAATTAAAACTTTATTTTGACAGCTTTTCCTAACAATGTGCCCTTGCTATCACACTTTGATGGTCATTAAGAACTGCTCCAGGCACTGACACATTGTAAACTGCAGCATAATAGCACTACTTATACTATCAGTAAGTAATACAGTTAAAATAGAATTTATTTAACGGTAACTATTTTATTCAACTAAAGCTAATTGTTCAATTAGCTGCTTAAGCTCAATAATTGACAAAGCTAAAAAAATGTGCAAGTCAACATTGACAGGATATTGTAGCGCTCTGCAGAGGTGTAATATGAAAATCTAAGATCTGTACATTATGCAGTCTGTGGTCCCCCTTTTTCTCCTTTAAGGCCCTGCACAAACATGGTACACACATGGGTAATATCAAAACCATCCTCACCCAAAAAACGGCTGTATAGGTTGATAGTGAACACAGCTCAAAACGTTTGTTGTTAGGCGGCAACCTTAAGTTGTCGTAGTAATAATTGCAGGAGCATACGAGGAAGAAAGGTGACAAATTATAAGTGAAACTCCAAAGGAAGGTGGGGGTTTTAGCCTCTTATACTTTGACTATTTTTTCCCCCCAACAATAACAATATACCTTTGACTAATAATGTTATATGCAGATAGAAACAAACTTAACGTAAAACTTCCCAAGGGCACTCTTCAGGTTGAGGCCCTGTGTAGTTAGTTTGGTTTAATGTATGAGATCAATTATAATGGAGCACACGCTGAGAACTGTGAAGTTTATTTTCTCCACCATTTGGACAATCCCCCTACAACAGATGATGATCGTAGCCTTTTTTATTTTATTTTTTTACTTATTACAACTATAAGTTAACAGTTTTAAAAGCCTCCAAGAGCTGTGTGAACATATTGATTGAACATCAATCATGCCTGCTGGCAGTCAGCCAGGTTCAGCCAGAGAGAGAGACTAATGTGAATGCATTATGGCCAAAAACAGCAATATTCATTGGTATGAATGGGGCGCCATCTTGGAAGACCTTATCCAAATCGCATATTCCATCCATTATTTGAAAAGTATTTAAATATCCATAGCTGGCTATTTCCTGGAGGATATTGAATTATGAAGTAACTGCCTTACTGTTGTCATTGGCTAGTGCTTCATCACACCATTGTAGCTTGGAGAAATCTGAAGACTGCCAGCTTGGATTATAAATGTATCTCCCAGAGCAACCTTGTGTTGTGTAAATGCATGCAATGTTGGGGCACATCCAAGAATAATTCATTTTAACCTTCAAGATAAAAGTTTTCTGTACAGAGCATGTAAACATATACAATCTTTAAATATTAGATCATTGTCTCACTGGGAGATCATTGAGGGGCAGCCCTCATTCACAATGACATTGAGTTACAAAGGCAAAGAAAACAACACAGAGAAGCAACACCATCATAAGAACATAGACAGACACTAAAACTTTTCAGTAAATGAAAAAGAGATTTCTAAAATGTCCAAAAGGCACAAGTGAGTTTAAGGAAGTGCCGTATTTTGTTCCAAGAGTCTGGTGCACAAAAACTAAAAGAAGCTTTTCAAAGTTCAGACTGAGCTTGTGGAACATGAATTAAAAGCCAGTCAACAGAGAGACTCTGATAATGTCCCTTTGAATGACAAAGTAGTTCTGTATGGTAAGATTGCAGGTAAGATGTTTTCCAACAAGGGCCTTATAGATAAAGAAAGACCAGTGAGTATCACATCTTTCTTGGCAAGAAGACCATCCAACCCTTTTTAAATAAATAAAATGATGTGTACCATACATAACTGCTTAGAAATTTCAAGGCAGAGTGATAGACTGAGTTTAGAGATTTAAGAGTTGAAAAGGATGTGTGTCTATAAATACATCATCATAGTCCAGGACTGACATGATGTGTAAAGTGACGCTTTACAATAATTTGGGGGATCTCTATAGGTGAATACTCTTGATAGAGATCATGGGGCAGTGATCACTAATTCCAAGGTCAAGTACACCGGCAGAAAATGCTTTTTATTACTCATATTGGATAGAATTAAATCCATTAACTTTGAGTTCTGGGTTTTTTAGGTTTGGTCTAGTAGGCTCCGGGCTTAGCTGAGATAGGTGAAACAGGTCTCTTTTTAAGTGATCAGAAGAGTCAGAAAGCTGTGTTCTGTAAGATTAAATTGCTGTTTTTGTCAATGGAGTGGTGGCTTTGAAGAGAGCAAAGATAGCGGCTTCAGTTTCCCATTGGAAGGAGCTGTCTGACGGCAAGGTGAAGTGTTGAAAATATTCTAAATATAGTGTATACTTAAAGGGATACTTTGTCGATTTTACACCAGCTCTGTGTCAGTGTGTGTGCAGATGAACGCCTTCCCTCAGTGGCACGAGCTATTAGTTCGCTAGTCTAATGTTAGTCAGACACGGAGTGATACTTATTGTGCACATACATCGTAGCCATGGTATGTGGCTATTATATCACGGCTATGAACCAATCAGATAGCTAAATTTGAGCTACCTGTTTTATAAAAGCAAACAATGCTGATTGCTGGTCGGATATGGATTGTTAACCAGAGTCTCTGGCTTGTACACCCAATCATCCACCCAGACCTCCTCTCTTAGATTTGTTGTTGTGGGGGTATAACACCAATATCAGCTATGTAAACAGGACAGTCATTTTCTTAACAAAAGGTTATTTCTCAAGAAAATGTAAACAAAAGTAATTTTAAGATTTAAAGAAACCACCAATGCTGTTGTTTTTCCTCACAGAATTGGCTGTCATGTTTTCATGTAGTTTCATGATAAAACGGTAACAATTAATGAGAAGAATGGGGCTGTAAGCTTATTGAGAGATTTACATGAGGCTGACATAGGGCTGGACAATAAATCTAAAATGTATCGCCATTAAAATTCTGAAGTTGTTATCGTAAATCTTTCGCATGATCATTATTTCGATAATTTTCTGTTGATAGACCTACTTTCTCCTTAAAAACATTCCACCATGTGTGTAGCCACTTGACTTCGCCCAGACCAGTCAGCCACATGGAACGCATGATGGAGGACAACTCAAACACAGAGTCCGAGGCAGCTGAGCAATGTCCATTGTCTAGACAAATTTGGGCTTCAGAAAAGATGATTATGAACAATGTGATTAATTATCGTTTATTGTTATTGAGGTAAAATGTGCAATTAATCGTGATTTGGATTTTAGGTCATAATTGTGCAGCCCTAGGCTGACATTATGACCACAGTGACTCAGTGGAGACTATGAGTGATCCGTACTCTCGAGACTCTGCTCTGCTGAAAAGGAAAGAAACAAATATGTTTCATATTCCCAGTGGTGCACACCACCATGCTCACATCCATTGTGCCCACACATGTGTGAAATTAAAGCTATCACGATTTTACATCTGACTGAGAATGCTATTTCTCTTGATAAAACATTTCAGCAGCAGAAGTATCAGTGAAGACACATTTTATGCTTTGATTGCCTGCAAGTCACAAGGGCAGTAGTGTAGGGCTGTCAAACTTGGCTAAAAATGATGTTCCAATATTCCTTCTGTAAAACATATAGGTTTGAATTTAGAATTTTTGTAACCGCCCCACAGTAGTATAGTCTACATTACAAGGTGTACGCCCTAGAGAAAGCTCCAGGATTTCTGTATACCCACTTAGAAATGTGCAAGGATTTGTAACGACATAGTTTTGTAACAGAACTTTCACTTCAGCCATTTTGTTTTCACTCTAGAGTAACGGTAGATGCGCTCAGAGCAGACAGCTGATCGCGATCAGTGCCGAGAGTAAATTAGGGGGGTAAGTATTTTGATAACACATACCCAGTCATTTGGAATGCTTGTACTATATGTGTTATTGAGTGTGGTAGTGCTTATGGGGTGGACGGGTGTATGTGATTTATTTTCTGTAAGTGGTTTCAACAAATACAAATGTGAGTGTGTGTACCAGCTTGCCTATGTGTGTATGTGTATCCATATTTATTAGAAGTACTGAGGAGAATCCAATAATGATTGTGTCAGTTGAGATTAAAGAGGTTGACCTTTGGTGACTTCAAGTGTCGCAGGGGTGTGTGTGGCAGTGTGTGTGTGTGTGTGTGTGTGTGTGTGTGTGTGTGTGTGTGTGTGTGTGTGTGTGTGTGTGTGTGTGTGTGTGTGCGTGCGTGTGTGTGTGTGTGTGTACAGGAGTGGGAATTTGATGGTGAAGTAGAGGAAGAAAGAAAAGAGAGGGAGGGGAAAAGGGACACAGGGATTTCACTAGCAGAGATAGACATTGCCTCATCCATTGTGGCTTTTGCCAGGTAACAGGTTTTTTTTTCAGCAGGTGCAATGCAAGCTGTTTTTTTGACACGTGAGAAACAATGGGATTTGAATAAAGATCCTCATATTTATTCTGAGGTTGAGTTTTAAAGTAATAGAGACAGCAAATATAAAGAACTCAAAAAGAGCAAATATCTACACGTGTAGGTAAATTTGCTTATGAAACAAGATGCATTAAAAACTGCAATAATTGATTCTTTTTGGAACAAGCCGTGAACAAAACATTATCACCTCATAAAGTTGTTATGGAGAATGTGTTGGAAAACAATGCTCTTGAGGGAAATATCTGGCTCTTCTGCTGCTCCTTTATGTTCAACAGCTAGTTGCTTGGTCTTTCTGGCATACAGTGGGTTTATCAGAACGTTTTCAATGAATACAGAGGTCTGCTGCAGATGGAAACAAAGTTTATAAGAGAGGTGTTTGTAAATCAAAACAATAAGCTGAAAGATATCCGTGGGATCATCAAGGAGAGCATTACAAATAAATAATTTAGATCCATTGTTATTATTGAACACATGATTAGTTCAGCTTTAAACAAGTTATATACATTTGAAAAACGTCATATTTTATAAAGACATAGTACTGGGTTTGCTTCTTTTAGAGGTATTATTTCACTTACTGTTCAAATTTCCACTGCAGCAACCTTTTCCAGTCTTTTTCATGAACACGGTTGGGGAAAGAGAAAGTCTACGCTGGGAACGGTGATTGGAGTTTCAGCTTGGATCACACACAGAGAATGTCAAAATGACAGAGAAAGTAGTTTTGAGCTTAAATTGGCACTCAGGTAATCAAAGAAGGTTCCACAAGGAAAAGGTTCCTCACCAGGAACGATTACCTTATCGTAGTGGAGAGGTTTGTCTGTCCCTATGAACATGAGGGCTGTGTTGTCTGGAGCTGTGTGCTCCTGGTAGGGTCTCCCATTGCAAAGTGGTCGAGGGGCAAGACAAAGAATGGTTCAAAAACCCCTACAAGTGACCGAGGCAGAGAGGGAGTGACCCTGCCTGGAGGAAGCCTGGGGGCCCAGTCTGGAGCCAGGCCCAGACGGAGGGCTCGTCAGAGAGAGCCTGGTGGCCGGGTTTGCCATGGAGCCCGGCCGGGCACAGCCCGAAGAAGCTATGTGGCACCCTACTCTCCATCACATGGGCCCACCATCTGTTGGAGGAACCGCCGGGGTTGTGTGCGCTGCCACATGCGTGGCAATGAAGGTCAGGGGCTTCGACGGACCAGACACGGGCGGCAGAGGCTGGCTCTGGGAAACGTCACCTCTCTGTGGGGGAAGGAGCCAGAGCTTGTTGCTACCAGTAAGATCTCTTGGGGCTTACCTCTATGCACAGTCTTGGATCTGGAACCATACTCCTGGATAGGGTTTGGACTCTGTTCTACTACGGAGTTGTCCAGGGTGTGAGGCGCCGGGCGGGTGTGGGGATACTAACAAGCCTTCTGCGCAGCAGCGCTCCTGCGTTGGAGTTTACCCCGGTAGACGAGAGTGACGCATCCCTACGCCTGCGGGTGATGGGAGGAAAAAATCTGACTGTTGTTTCTGCATATGCACCAAGCAAGAGCTCTGAGTTTTGGCCTTCTTGGAGACCTTGAATGGAGTCCTGTATGGGGCTCCAGTGGGGGACTCCATAGTTCTTCTGGGGGACTTCAACGCACACGTGGGCAATGATGGAGAGGCGTGATCGGGAGGAATGGCCTCCCTGATCTAAACCAGAGTGGTTGTGTGTTGACTTTTGTACTAGTCATGGATTGTCTATAACAAAAGCCATGTTAAAACATAGGGATGCTCATAAGTGTAAGTCGAAGGTCAATGATCGATTTTATAATCGTTTCATCTGATCTGAGGCTGTATGTTTTGGACACTCGGGTGAAGAGAGGGGCGGAGTTGTCAACTGATCACCATCTGGTGGTGAGTTGGGTCAGGGGATGGGGGAAGACTCTGCACAGCCCTGGTAAGCCCAAACGGGTAGTGTGGGTAAATCGGGAACGTTCAACAGACTTTCAACTCACACCTCCGGCGGAGATTTTCGTGCATCCCTGTGGAGGCTGAGGGCATTGAACCTGAGTGGACAATGTTCAAAGTTTCCATTGCTAAAGCTGCGGGTGGAGAGATGTGGTCTTAGGGTCCTAGGTGCCTCAAGGGGCGGTAACCCATGAACACCCTGGTGGACACCAGTAGTTAGGGTCCGAGGTACTATCGGAAAAAGAGTGGGGGGAAGTGAGATTCGATCATAAATTGTTACTCAACACGCATTTGAAGACACATTTTACAGACAGGTGAAAGCACACGCACCTAGAGCTGTCCACTGTGATCTGATCACTCAGAACAGCCTCACTTCTATAACAATGTGGTAATTGGATCTCAATACGTCCTGAGTGTATTTCCAGCTATATTTTGAGCTGTCCACTTTTGATCCAATCACTCAGATTGGGTTTTAATACCAGGTAAAAATGGGGTCTCCAAAAGAAGCAAATGGGAAAGCTGCTTCTCTACAGGATGATTATATTAAGGTACAGTAACTGCTGTAAATACATCCTTTGGTGCTTCTGTGAGTTCTAGCACACATGCCCACAAATGCACACATATGCTGAGACACCATAAGAGTACAACAAGATCTTATATCTGCTTGTGAGATGATTCTGATGTCTGTTTCATAATTATAGCATGAATGGCCTTTGTTGCCACACAATAACACAATATGTGTGCTGTGTATGCATTAAGGTTGAGCTGACTCTCCTGTGACTTTTACCTGCCCTGCTCCACTATTGCAGTGAAACAAATAAAGTGAAAGTGAATGGTGAGAATCAATTGTCTCCTCTCATCAGACACACACATGCAGAGAAACCGATACACACACGCATTGCTATGACCATCATGCTAATGTAGGTGGAGACATGAAGTCCCCTAGCGTCTGAGCAGCCAATGTGTCCTCGTTAAGACAGCCTGACATTCAGCACAGCAGTAACTTATCGATCCACAGGAGAGAGAGAGAGAGAGAGAGAGAGAGAGAGATGCGGGGGAGTCGAGGAGGTTGTGGAGGAGGGAGAAGATAAGCTGCAGGGCTGATTGAATGATAGCTAGCTGGAGCAATAGATAGCATCACAGAGTTGATAGAGAGCTATCAGGAAGAAAGTGGAGGCACGCTGGAAAGCTGACGGAGTGATAGACTGGTGAAAGTGGGATAGCCTGCCACCGGGCTGACAAGAGCTCTGAACAAAGTACTGAGCTGTTTTGGTAAGAACTACTGGGTATTCTGAAATGGTTAGGGCTTTTTTTTAATTCTGTGATGCTTTCTTTCTGTGGTCTGCACTGGTGCAGGCATGCCAAGCATCTAAATCTCTGAGGAACTGTGTAGGTTACATTGTGGGACTTCAAACTTAATACCCTGTGGAGTTCCCTTGTAAACAAACATGTTTATAGGCAGAGTTTCTCAGCAAAAGTAACTGTGTGCATCCTTCAGGCTGAAATGTGTTGAATGCATTTCTTTCCCTCGTGAAATATTTCCTAGGCTTTGACAAAAACATCTTAACTCAAAGTCCACTGACTACATAACTGTTTTTACCCCACTGCATCTTATAGTCTTCATTACTAGATGGAGTTTGCTCATTTGTTATGGAAATAGTTTAATTGGCATGACATGATCTAAGCATAAAACGTTGGTAAGGTGTAAGGCGCCATTAGGTCCTCATGCAAATGCTAGTAGTAGAGCACAAAGAAAAAAACAATTGTATTTCACATGCGGGTGAGACCTAAACTGGCCTGGATACTTTCCTACCTAAGAGGGTTTAAGCGGTGTTAAACAGACTCATCCATCCGCTGCTTTGTTTCACGTTCTGAAGCCAGGCCGGCTAACTGTGCTGTCTCCCTTGTTGAGACGACCTCCGCTCTGGTTCGGCTTTCCAGCTTCCCTCATTTACTTCTAAGTGAGCTCACTCTTTGGTGTGTTGTAGTTGACGTTTAAAAGGTGTATTTTCAAAAGTTCTGTTGGGGGAAAACAAGAATAGTCTTTCAGCGTCTTTGTCTTCAATAGTGTTCTCCGTGTAGAAAGCGTGTGGTTTGCAGCCGTCAGCGTGCCGCTTTCATGATTGTCTCCTGCCGGAAACAATCTCCTGAGTCAGTACTTGCCCTATCAGCTGACTACTCAAAAGAAACTCTCAAAACATTATAGGTACTGTTTATAGCTCATATTGTATCTGTGTCACTCTCACAGACACTCTAACTCTTATCTTTGAATCCTCATGCGCGCACACACACACACACACACACACACACACACACACACACACACACACACACACACACACATCTCCCATGTTTTTTTATTTGTGTTGGGGCTAATTTATTTTGATGTGAAATATATCTCATTGTTGCTGAAGTATTTTTTATCATGCTGCTTTCTGTTATAATTCAGATTGGGTTATCTACGCAGTCGCGTCTTTGCTTGTCACCATAATCTTTTTATTGTTGCTTTGTCTGTTGTTGTTTGCGGTGAGATGTTTTTAAATGCCCTTTGGGTTTTTGTCTCCTACGCATTTATTATTGATTACATCTCTCCCCTCAATGATTTTTTACCATCATGATTTAGAACTGTTATTCTCTTCCTGTCATTTCTCACTGTGCAAATACACTAAACTACACCCATTATGGAAGATGTGTTCAATATGTTTTTACACCACTTTCTATTTTATCAATTGGTACAAAACATGTTCATAATATATTGCTATGGTTGGCCATTCAATACACAATAACTTCTTTTTAAATCTTGCCTGCTCATCACACTGCCTAACTGTCTCTCCTGTTGATCAGGAGCAAAAACTACAATATGTACTTGTCATCCTTTTTTGGTTCGGCTCCAGACAGAGTGCTGCTAATGACTGCTGCTGGTTTCATTCACAATCATCCTGGATGATTAGGACTGTGACCTTTAGCAGAGCCAGATCATTCAGAGCTTAGTGATTTTTATCCCCCTCTAAATTCTGACGGAGAGAGATATATAGAAAGAGAGCAGCAGATTGGGACTTATCAGAAAGGAAGAGGGAGCATGTTAGAGAAACAAGGTGGAGAGGAGAGGCTGAGGAGAGAAATAAAGAGTGAGAGGGCGTGGAGGCATAGATGAAGGGGGGTGGATCCCATTGGCTACTCACCCTGAAGGCACTGACATTATCTAGGAGAGGCTGCATCAGGGAGAGAGAAGGTGATGAAAGAAGAGGGTGGAGGGAAAAGGGTAGAATAAAAGAAGTGAAATGTAGCTTCTGAAAATTTTTAACAACACCTGACATTTACCTGGTTTTCATGTGTTCGGGCTAGACAATTGGAGTCCGGTAAAGGCCACCGGTCCCCCCCAGTCCTCTCTCTCTGCAGAAAGAATGTCGCCTGTCTGCTGAGTTCACTCCATTTTCAACAGCTCTGAAAACAGCCTTCACAATATACTGAGCAGATGAATCAATGAGCAGCATGGAAGAATGTGTTGCTTGTCAGGCCCAGAGGAATTATGAGAGAATAGAATTATTGAGAATAGCTGCAGACCACAAGGGTATTTCATGAACAATGTAAGACGTACTGTTGGACTGGTTAACTGAATTGTGGCTTTGTTTTGAGGTTTTATAGATTGCAATAGAAAACAACATTTCATAAGTAATACAAAATAAATTCTATAAAATACAGAAAAGGCAGTATTCTGTGTCATCCTCTTCATGCAACTAAAATAAATATGAATTTACCAAAATAGGTCAAGGCTTAGTACCTAAGCTAGCTTTGTGAAATACCCCCAGATCATTGTCATGTTTCCAGCAATGACGTTTCCAAGTTCATCCAGCGGCTCATGTGGAAAATCTGTTAGCTTTGCAGTAATTTTTCTGTCCATAGTAAATTGCATTACAAACCAAATGTGAGCAGGAAAGTTAACACGACTCATGCAATGGTACACCGTTAATTGCATGGATAAATTGAAAGACAGCCACCCTCTGACCTCCAAATCAGTGGCAATACAGCACCAAAAAACTGTCAGTCTATGCATCCAGGTCTGCTGAATCAGCACTCTGGATGTTCTATGGAGGAAAGCAGCTTTACCTCAACTTGCTGGGGCAAACATCATTTCATCATGATTAAAACTCAATGGTTTGAGACCTTGTCAGATGCCACACAATTAGCCTATATGGCAAACTGCCAAACTAGCAGCGTGTGTGTGTGTGTGTGTGTCTGGCTGGGCACATATACAACTGTGCGTGAATGTGTGTCCCATAGAGCCTACCACCAGATAAATGCTGATTATCAATCTTAGCTGCTACTGAGCGGAGCAAAATGTAGAAAAGAGGGGAAACTGGAAGAAAGGAATCACACCATTCAATTGCCATATAAATGCTTCAATGGTCAATCACGAAAGTGCAAGATGGTCAGACTTCCAGTACATTCACATTTCCATGGTGTGCCCTCACCTGAAATGGCTGCTGTTTACATTTGTCATAGCTATTCAGCAACACATTCACACAGATGCAAGATGGCTTACAAATACAGCGGCGAAGTACTGAGGACCGGACCAGCTGTTCCCTGCTGAACATTAACATTAATAGCCTAATACGTAAGGAATTGAATGCAGTTCATTTCCCTTGTACGACATCTTGATAATGAAACATATGGGATGAGACATTTTGAATGAACCACTTGGGAAAGTTGCCATGTAGGCAATATGATTTTGCATTTTGCCAGACAAAAGAGAAAATGATCAATATGGATAATGGAGATACATTCCGAATGCAGAATAATGATGGAGGAAGGGTATGACTGAGTCTCGGCAGTAAGGAGAAAACTGAAATTGGTATACCTTAGAATGCTTGGTTGAACCCTTACGCCAGGGATCTGTACTTGGTTTAGACAAAGCACAGACAAAAGTGTAACACAATACCACAAAGGTATAAATATTAATGCGAAAAAATAAAGCAACAAGCTTTTGAAATAAACATTTAAAGGGACATTCAATACATGTGAGACTAATTGGCTTAAATTGGCAATCATAGGGAATTGCAAAAACATCCATAGGGCTGTTCTGCTTTGATACAACTCTCTTGCACAGGCCAAATCCCTCCTGTCCCTGAGTCCTGTATTTGACACAAACAACTAATTTACAGAGGAGATGAGAGACTTTGTTAATTGGAACAAACATTCAACAGTGATGTCTTAGGAGAATTAAATATAATACAGTGCAAAATAGCAAAACTTTGTCTGCTTTGGCTAGAAAGTAAAATACCTCATGAAATGCTGCCTGCTACTAGCTGTGTACTCGTCTGTTAGCAGACACATCTTTATCTTCAATCTACTAAACATGTGTTATTGCTATGGATTTTAAGTTCATTTTTGGATGTGAATACTCAACATGTGGTCACATTCAACACCTTCTGAAATAGGTGACTCAAAGTACATACATTACATTTAGTCAATTACTGAAGTTTCCATACCCAAAATAATAGTGCATAGATTTTATTCTAGACCTTGGTTTATTACTGTACACACACTGTGTGTAAGCATGCTCTTGGTGTGTGTTTGTGTAAACACAACCGCAAGGTTGCTGGTTCATTGTATTGTGATAAGATATGTTTCAGAAGAGAAGCCAGAAGAGAGAGTGGTGTCAAATATCTGTTTCACCTGTGTATGTGTGGGATCTATCTGAGGTCTCTGAGTGCTGGCCCTCTGCCAGGTGTTGCAGCCCACACAGTGAAATCCTATGAACACTATGAGTCCCAAGTGGATATCGCCATTTCAATAATGCATGGATTATACAGTCAAAATCAATCTCTATTGACCTGCCAGGTGAAGCAAAGTTGAGTCAGGGCAGAAATAAATGATGTAATTCAACTTTGAAAACTACATTGAGGGAGAAAAGTTTGTGACTGTCTGAATAAAAAAAAAAATCCACTACTACCCTGAGTCCCTGTATCCCTTAACTTCTCTCTCTTTATCTTTAAAAACTCGGTGGAATATTAAAGGGTCGTGGTGAGGGTTTTGAAATATGTGTCTCTGATATTTTGCCTTCACCCAATTGCAATATTGGTGAATGGAATTGTATTTGTGGTACTTTACAGCGTTGCAATTTACATTTTGAAGAGCAATACATCTTTCAAGGAAATGTCTTGCCTGCTTGATATTATCTGTGAGATCACCCAGAATGATGGGACACACAATTCCATGCAGCCCCATTGCATTTGGGTGGAGGGTGTCTCAAAACTGGCAGGCTATGGCTAGGTGTAAGTCAGGGTAAGTAAAAGAACATTTTTTGTTTTCTTTGTAATTAGGAGGGAACTGATACAGTATACATACAGTATATTGTCATGACAGTTTAGCATACTTAATATAAAATATTTTGGTACTACATTTAAAAAAAAAAATGTCTAGCACCACCATGCCAAAGAATTAGTAAGCATACTAAGAACTAAGTGCGTGGGACAGAGGACGAGAGAGGAGAGAGATTGATGTAATTGACACCATTGGTATGTCTTAACCCCTGACACATGATTGCTTAAAGATGGCTGTCAGCTGGTTCGTTACAACCAATTATGCCCTAATCAGAAGCTGTTGGTCTCCTAGCTGTTGGTCTAGCTAGCTGTCTGAGATTTCACTGCTTTCTGCTCTGATCCCAAACCTTCCCCATTACTGATAATTTGGACTATTAGTTAGGGAGTGCCATCTGGGCACTAGTTAACCTCTTATGTATCCCATCTTCTTTTGACCATATCGTGTCCTTTCCTAGACCTCTTTTATCCTATTCTGTGGCATACTTTTAGGCAGAGAAGTGGATCTGAAGAGAGATAAAAGTAAATAGTGCCGAAGATGAGAGAGGCATAATAAAAGGGACACAGAGCAGTGGAAAAAATCTGATTTGAGGAATTCAAAATGAGAAGATGAAACTGATCTTTTTTACTCTTTACCTTGTTTCCCCAGGCTGCCTGCTCTGTTTGCTTATAGCTTCTCAGGTGATATGCAGGGCACCCACACTTCAAACTATTTGGTAAATGGAGAGCAGACACTGTGATTTTATGATTCTACAGTACAACCTATTTCATTAAAAGTAATCCTTTCATCATTCTTTTATGGTTTTGATCAAATGTTTCTTTCAGTTTCAGTGAACAAAAATCTTTCTGCAATAAAAAAAGCCATCTCTTTTTAAGTGTCTGGCATAACGTAGAGTGTCAGTGGTGTTTAGAATATCACAACATGCACAGACACACGCAAGCAAGAACACAAACAAACCAAATTAGCGTGTAGCTGCGTCCCTTTCCTCATAATGGCTTGTAGACAGATGACTGAATTATCATTACAGAGGAAAACATTCATCATATGTTAATTATGAAACACATAATACTCACTTACGATTCAACAAATATTTTAAGGGTGATGTCAGGGGTGCCAAACTGCCAGCCTAACTAATCATTTGCACATTTCTTTCAGTACATAGTGTACAGTAAGTGACATATCCTTTGAGTGAAGGATACATGCAACATTCCAGACCTTCTGTTTAATTGCTTGCGTTCCTTAAGTGTATACAATTAATTACTTGATTTTTATAGTGTACTAATGTGAGTATTAAATCATATTTGAAAACTTCTGAAACCACTCCTGGTCCATAACTACTGCTGTTGACCAACAAATTCAGTATCCAGCCTATAACAACACTAAAAAGCACAAGTTCAGATGTACTTAAAGTGGACTTTGAAGCAGTACAGACATTAATATAATGGTGATAAAGATCAGTCAAAATTTAATTCAGAACTAAACACAATGAATAGTGCATTTTAAATTATGGCAGTACAAATAGGTTTTTTTGTCACTTGGGGGCAACAGAACAAACATATAACATATAACAATGGCTCTGTTCTATTCAATTGTTCAAGTCATGACAATGTGACAGTGAGCTAACATTACCAGGACCATGAAGATGAATCAATAATTGTATTATTCATGCCTGTGATTTTTCTACTGTGACATGTCAAACATCTTCAGTGAAACAGAAATGTAAAAACTGCATTTTTTTAAATGTGTTTGTGTTATGTCTTGAATGTGAAAATGAACTACTACCTCCTCTGTCAGCTCTAGCCACTGAAACGAATCAGGCCAATTACAAAAGCTGGTCAGTAAGACATCATGTCGCCTGAGCTCATAACTATTTATGAGCTCGCCCAGTTGCGCTGGGTAAAGGATGCTGATACAGACTCACATTGGCTAGCTGTTAACCAATCAGAGTCAATCAGCTTAGCTTGTTGAATATTAATGAGAACTGGCACAAATTGAGCTGAGTCTTCCTGCAGAAACAAGGTAACCAAGACATTTTTCCACAAAAAAATGTTCTAAAGCCAATGGTAAAACTTGGCACAAAGTAATGAAATATGTGTGGCATGGCACCTTTAACTGCTGCAACTGGAAACAAGTTCAAGAGTTGAAACCTAACCAAAACAGAAAAGTCGCAGGGCAGAAAACCAGAACAACAAGCTAAAAGACACTAAAATGCTTGGTATAGGTAAGAGGAGTTTCAGAGTCAGTGATTTGTGGCTTTAATACTCTGAGAAACCCTTTTCATATTACATATACTGTAGTTGTTTGAACTGTAAATACTAAAATATGCAATTACTGTAGACTACACTTACTTTGACACAGCCGTCTTCTCTCCTTGCCTTCACTCCCTTACTAATGTCCTCTCTTCCTCCCACCCTGTATTCCTCCCGTCTATTTATTCCTCCTTTCATTGGGAACACAAATTAAACAGCTCTATGTGTACCATCCAGCAGTTCATCAGCATGAGGAAAGTTACAGCACCGCTTTACTTCCTGTACAGGGTTTATGAGGTGGGGCCGTCAGCACCAAATTATGACGCTTGTTCAAGATCAGTTTTATAGATGCAGAGGAAAGAACATTTACAGTATATTGATTCAAAATCAAGGTGACAAGCATTGACTATTGTCTTGAATCCTGAGACAACACGCATCTTGCCCTTTCTCTTTGTACCCAATTGTCTGCCTTAGAACTAAATGGATCAGGTAGAGAGGGACACTGTTGGATCAATGTGCTGTCAAGGAGTGTGGAATGAAAGTGATAATGGTAGTAAGCGTACAGTGCACACACACACGCACACATACACACGCACACGCATTCACTCAGACCACAGTCTCAGCATGCCTTCCTGCAAGACTTGCTGTTCTTTTCAATCACACACGCACACTGACAGCTATTTGTTTGCACACACACGCACACACACACACACAAACAAACACACACACACACACACACACACACACACACACACACACACACACACACACACACACACACAGTGAGGGTTTCAGTCTTGATTTGATTGGTTCTGTCAGTCTCTCAGTATTGATTTTCATTCCAGTTTTATGCTGCCAAGAAGACAACAGTTTTTTTGTCATCCTTTCATTCTCTCAGACAAACAGCTGTCTGTCAGACACATGCACGCACGGACATGGACATGGACACGTGCACATGCGCGCACACACACACACACACACACACACACACACACACACACACGCAGCCGTCACAATACACTTTGGTTGAATTTTTGCATCTGCCAATCAAATTCCCTATTATTCTTGTGAGTTTTGCATCTCTTCCACAGATAATGTGCTTGTGTGGGTGGATAAGGCAATCATGTTGCTATTTCTTCTCTCTTCTTTGTTTATGTTCCAGATTTACCGTAACTTCAACCCTTCCGATCTACAGCATAAGCCTTCTTATCCTCTTCCTCTCTACGTCTAAGGTATGAGCTTCTTTCTTTAGCAACCCCGCAGGCAATGACTATGACTACGGAACGCTTACCTGTCTGCTCAGTGTGAGTGGGTCATGTACATCTATGAATTCTGTTGTGCCCGAATGTCTCTTCTCCCAAGTCATACTGTCATCACATTGCACCTCTCAGTACTTTAGCTTTTCTGCATCGTGACACTGGTGACAGCCCCACAAGACCTTCTATGTCAGAGCTGTTTCTATCTCAGGATGGTACATTATTGAGATTTTTTTATTTTCAAAGGAGCAGGCCATAACAGTTTAAACTCCATGCCCTCAGTGGCTCTGCTATATTATACAGGCAAAGAAGTGAGGCGAAGGGAGTATCGAGACAGAAAGTACAGTGAAAAGGCAGTTCTGAGAGCAACCTTGTCCACTGGTCCACAAAGCAGTACAACACACAGAAATAGAGGTATGTCATTGGCAAATCAAAATGTGTTTGTGGACTTCTTTTTAATGGTTTGAAAGCTTTAAAGCATCTCTGTGTACCCACAGGACTCATGTACTCCCTCTGCTGGGCTTATTTACACACAATATGACCAAATGGCACTTCCATAGTGGGTTGACTGCATCTGTTTATGTACACTGATAGCGGAGTGGACTGGCTAAGTAGCTGGTACTGGGGGCTTGATCAAAGAGGTGATGCTGTTTTTTAGGTTAACTATCCCTAATGATTTGAGGCCAGGGGTAATTTCTACTGCACAGAGAGCCCTGGTAAGCTCCTGGTGCCGGCCGTGTAGGGTGAACAGATGTGAAAAAGAGGGGAGAAGGGGGGCAAGAGAGTTAAGACAACAGAGGTTTGGCTGAGGTAAAGACAGCAAACAAGCCTTCTGCCTGACAAGTGTGGGGATGGAGGGAGGTGGTGGTGGTTGTGACTCCATGATGGTCTTTGTGGGGTTGTATTGCTTATACAAATGGGGGTTGTGAGCTGAGTGTGGTTGTGCAGACCAGCAGATAGAGCCATATTGCAGGGTTCCAGCTTAAAGAGGCATGTTTCAATCGTTGCCATTGGCTCTACTGCACTGCCAGAACGCAAAGCTGTTGGCATGTAGGTGTGTGGGAGATTGTGTGTGTGTTTGTGTTTATACAATGCATGTGTGTATGTGTGTTTTTATGTAAGTGTGACTGTCTGTATTTTTGGCAGTGTGTGCATATGGGTCTGGCAGAAACATGCGGCTAACCATACCGTTATTGAGATTTAAACCATCTCTTGAGCAGGGTCATGAAAACAAACCTGCTTGTCTGAGGGAAGCGTTAAGAGACCGATTCTGTTTGTTTCCTAGCTTCATGGTTGTACAGTATCTGTAGCAGAAATGTAATCAGGGTTATGTGTGTTCTCTCGGGTTCTCAGTGAGAGATGCTGCCATTCTGTACAGAGCTGGTTTTGCCTGAGATGGCCAGATCATTTACATTGACACTGATGACGCCATTAGCCAGCTGCCAGGAAGCCTGTTAGACATGTTTCACTAGGAAGAGCTGTGGATGCGGAACAGCAAGTCTGGGGCTGTAAAACTCAACTCCTTCCTTTTTGTTGTGTCTATCTTTAATGTTGGTTTATTTAACAATTTAAAGGTCAGGATTAAATGAAAGTTGCTTAGAATTGTCATAAGAAAGACATGGCTTAGCTCTCTTTAACAACTCAAATGAAAACAGATGTGTCATTCTGAAAATGCCAGAAATTGGAGATGCTCATCACTGCTTTAGGCAACTGACTGTTAAACCAGGGAACAGCAATTCATCAATTTAACTATTAGTGACAAACTAGCTTTTTTTAAAAGCTTAGGTAATTGCAGAAATAAAGAGCAAACTCCTTAAAAAAACTAAAGTCTTTCAGAGGACACACACATACCAAATATTTTAACAGCACCTTAGGGGTAATGCTGTAGTTCAATATGATGTAGGCCTAGGCTACCTTCCCTATATGTTTGAACACATTATACTTACATAATAGCATAACAAAGCAGCCAAGCACTTTACAAGCAGTGAGATGACTAGATAGTGTATGAGAGAGTGTGTGTATGTGTGTGTGTGTGTGTGTGTGTGTGTGTGTGTGTGTGTGTGTGTGTGTGTGTGTGTGTGTGGTAAGATAAAAATGAGAAGAGATACATTAATTCAGGCACATTTGAAAAGGCTAATTTTGGTTAGCATCTTTTGATATATGAGATAAGACAGAAATCAGGTGGCTTTAGGCAGGAGGGTCCTTTGTCTTACACCTTACACACTTACTAATTGTCTTACACACTTATTCTGATTAAATCATCTACAGATGGGCAATTACGTTGTTCTGTGAATCTGTGAAACAATAAGACTGGCAGGTTACTCAAGATAAAATAAATTTAGCTAGGTTTGTAAAGGCAAAATTGGGGATTTGTGACCAAAATGTGTAAGCTGACACAAACAGACTGTAGTGGTTCTGATCATATCAGTGACTATGTAACTACATGGAAATGGGCAAAATAATGCCTGTGGCTTGCACAGTAACACCAGTAGAGAAGGTTAGATGTAGTGTTGCGCTGAAATCCCGTGGTAATTCAGTTGTAGCAGAAAAAGGTAAACAGTAGTGTGCAGATCGGAGCGTAGTGTGTGAAGAGTGAAGAGCGGAGTTGGTCACAAGGGAAGAAGCCTGGAGTAACATAACTATAGAGAATATAGCAGATATAGAACACAGGAAGAGCCTTTTGAGTTTGATGGTCATCCTGATTTATTCAAACCTGTTTCCCATGCCTGTTTCCCATGTAGTTACATAGTCACTGACATGATCAGAACCACTACACTGCTCAGTTACCTATTTTTGAGGGGGAACAAACTAAAAGTTTTTGCTGCGGACATAGCCAGACCAGCGGCCGCTCAGTGGATTGTTGTCGGGAGCGGGAGGTGACAAAGAAACCAAAAGCCTGGCTGAACACACTTATCCCGGACGGCAACTAGCAGGGAGAGAAAGGGTAGAGGAATTTAAACAATGTCTGAGTTGAAAATGCATCTTGTTGTCACATAACGGTCCTGTTCATGTTGCACAGACATTTTAATGGCATTTTGTGTCTGGTAAGAGGCACAACGGCACTCTTTAGAATATGCCCCCACTGCTGTTGTAGCTAAGTGGGAGCTCTAGACGTAGCTGCAGCAACTCAGTTTGATAGCATCAATTTGAAGCGGCCTGGGCGCCGGTGAGCCTTTGAGACTTCGCAGCCAAAGAGCGGTGGACTATACAATCGAGTTTCGCAAGCTGGAAGCAGAGAGTTGGTGGAATCAGGCTGCTCTCCTGGATGCCTTCCTGTACGGTCTGTCTAGTGCGCTGAAGGATCAGCTGGTGGCATTGGACCTTCCAGGAGACCTCGACGCCCTCATCGCCCTAGCCATCAAAATTGACAAGCGGCACTTCGAACATGAAAAAGAGAGGTTTGACTCCAAGGATTCTCCGTTGGCTGATCAGATAATGGTTGTCTCTTGTATGGGGCGCTCCTCGCCTCCGCCATTCACGCCAGACATTGCTTCACTTCCAGCTTCCACAGGTGAGGAGCCTATGCAACTGGGTAGAACCCAGTTAACCCCTGATGAGAGACAGTGGAGAATCCGGGAAGTAACTTGTATCTAATGCCGGATCATTTCATCAGTCAGTGCCCGGTAAGAGGGAGGGGCTTGCCAGTGAGGAAAAGGTTCCTGGTGGGCCATGCTGCAGTTTCTGGCGTTCCCCCTTGCCCCATGTTCACTGTAACTCTGTCTTCCTCTGGGGTCTCCAGTAGTCAGGCGGTGATGGGGGATTCCGGGGCTAATGTTAGCCTTGTGGATGTTTCCCTTGCCAGAGGGTTGAGACTGAAATCTGTTCCGCTGCCTGCGTCATTGAGGGCCCCAGAGCTGGATGGCGGGGTGCTCTGGCGGGTAACTGGATCAGTCCACTCCTGTGACCCTGGTTTTCTCTGACCAACATATTGAGACTATTGAGTTTTTTCTGGTGGATTCCTCCCAACACCTGATTATCCTCAGGTTTCCATGGCTTCTCAAACACAACCCTCACATTGACTGGACTTTGGGGGTCGTTAAAGGGTGTGGAGAATCCTGTGCTAAGGCCTGTTTTCAGTCCAGACCAGGAGGGTGTTCTGAGAGTAGTATTCCTGTGTTGACTAATTGGTCTGTACACTTGCAAAGTTCTCAATGCTTCGGTTCACATGTGGGACCCTCATTACACTACCGTGGAAGTGTGGTGCTATTTTGAGCCTTGTTAGTGGTATTTAAATAGTGATTTGCCCTGATGACTAGCGTTTTGAGGTAATTTGCAGTTTGCGCTAAAACTGGTCACATTTGATTAGCATTAAAACAAATCTCAATGAACGGTCGACTTGGTAGACATGTGTTATTAACTCCTAGGTTTATTTTGTCCTCTAAGAATTAGACATGCCAGTGATTGTTTTTGCTATTAGGAACTTGAATTCACTTGATTTACATCTCTTGATTTTTTTAATACAGTATGTGATTGTATATTTATTTCTGACCATGTTCACTATGACAGATTTATCTGTGTACTAATTGGATTCTGTCATTGGTTTGGGGGGAAGGAGTGTCTCCATTGGTGTGTTCATGTGTGTCCTGTGTTGTGTTTACAATTTTTGTTTTCTGTGTATGTGTTTTAGACATCCTGCTGCACTAAATTTCCTTTTCAAAGAATTGAACTTGAACTTAAACTCAACAGATTGGACTCTGAGCTAAGTAGCTCCGTCCACGTTATTTTCCTTCTTTCAAGCTCATCCACCAGCCTTATAGCTGGGGATATGGCTCTGGCACATCAGCAAGCTTCTTCCTGGCGGCCCCCCCTTTTCCACCACCGGGAGCTGGCGTTCAGATGGAGTAGCCTTTTCCACATTGGTTTCTTTTCTCCAAATCCCCCTCTGCTTTGCTAGATATGGCTTACTATGTCCCGGTGCTTGAGGGTGGTTTTTGCATCAGCTACTGCAGCGGTTGGGGTCCATTTTTTTCTTATGGCCAGGGTTGGAGCAACACCACTTATGACTGAGTCCCGAGATTCTGTAAGTGTCATCTCTAGTCTTGCTTTGGCAATGTTAAATTTCTCCACGAGACTAGAGATAGGCAGTGACAGGGCTTAATTTCTGTGAAGCCCTATGCTGCTAAGACATCTCGGTAGCCCCAGCCATTTCCTCACTTCCACATTCACAAGTCTCACCAGTTGCTTGGCATGAGTCAAGCTGACCTCATACATGGTAATAGGCCACATGAGTCGGGGCAGCAGGCCAAACTGAAAGCACCACAGCTTCAGGTTCCAGCAGAGAGCAGGGCTGTTAATCTGCTTAAAGCCATTGATGTTGTCATGTCTTGGTTGCTCCAACTTCTGTGTCTTTAAAGTGTCTTTAAACTCTGGATTATACCATCGTCCAAGGCTTTTGATGGGTTTCTCCATTAATTGTTGGTATTGGCTCACCATTGATTTTTAACTTTTCGTTGGAGACCCGGCCCTTCATAATGGAGATGCTGCAGGTATCGTCTCCATTCTGCCCAGTTGATGTTTGCCTGGAGCTTGTCCAAAAGGCGTTTTGTGCATGTTTTTTGTTGTTGTTACTGTAGTCATGTCATCCATATATGGTCTTAATGGTGGAATCCACCATCCACTGTTCAAGAGTTCCCCTCCAACTACCCATTTTGATGCTCAAATTATGAGCTCCATTGTCATTGTGAAGGCCAGGGGAGAGATGGTACAGCCCACCATTATGCCTTTCTCCAGATGCAGCCAGTCAGTGGTGGTATCCTCTGTTGTTACACAGAACTGGAGGTCCTGAAAGTATGCCTTAACCAATCATGACCTTGGGACGCTCACTGAGACCTGGAAGAAATTGAACGCTGCCCACAGGGTCTCATGTGGCACTGAGCCAAAAGCATTAATGGAGCCAGGAACACCACATGGAGGTTTTTTCTTCTTCTTAGCAGACTGAATCTGGTGCCAGATGATGTTGGCATGTTCCAGACATCCTGAGAAGCCACATATTCCTGCCTTCTGCACTGTTGTGTCAATAAATTCATTACTCAACAAGAATGTTGAGAGTCTATTGGCCATGACACCAAACAAGACCTTTCATTCCACGTTAAAGGCAGTTTTATGGTTGTGTGGAGGCTCTGTGTGGAAGCTGCTCCACACAGAGCTTTTGCTCTGTGTTCCATGTAGGGGGCCTTGCATCCATCTGGTGCTTAGGTGAGTGGATTGGTGACATGTCCTCAGAAATTGTGATTGGCTTACTGTATGTCTCTGGTTGTTGGAATAGGTGTTCTCAGGTGTTCCTACAGTTCCCTTACTGGTGACAATTTAAGGAAAGGACCTTATTGAAAAGGCTTTTGACAAACCTGTATGGGTCCCTGTAAAAGTCAGTCCTTGCCTTGTCTTTCTTCTTGTGTTGTTTTCTTAACCACTCTGCTCTGCAAAGTTTTGTCGTTTGTAGTTTTATTTAATTCTGCAGTTCCTCAAGTACTTTTAGGTGTCTTCTTTCCTTTTACCAAATCTTTATGCACTGTATCTTATTGCAATTAATCCAACTTCCGTTCACCATCTCCTTTCTGTCCTTCTAGGAGATGGACAAGGTCTGTGTTGATGCCAATCCTTCTTTTGGCAAGACTTCAGCCACCGGATTTGAGGCTTTCATCTTCCTTTCCTGCTCGCTGTTGCTGGCCATAGCTAGGTGGGCTCAGGACTCTGGTGCATTAGCTGGTCTGTGCTTGGTTGTGCTTCATTCGAGGTGCTGAGACCCTGTGGACTGTGGTGATTGTCCTGCCACTGGATTTCACTCAACTGATTTGGCCTACATCCTTGCAGGTAATGGTCAATGCGAGGCCCCTTGCCTTGGTCTACCAAGCACTTTTTTCTGCCTTGATGAAATAGTATTAAGCCCTTCTCTGATGTTACCTTTGTCCAGCCACAGCAACAGATTTGTAGCTTGTGTCCTGCCAGTGCTGCTGCTTTGTTAAGTTCTGTGCTGGTCTTCTGAGTCGTCATTTTCTTTTCCTGGGTTGGTTACCGTGTTGTGTGTCAGTAAGTCTTCTTGTGCCCCTGCTCTCGCAGACTCAAGGGGTATACTTCTTCTTGACATTTTCGTTGCAATTGTTGGGTGGACCCAATACACTGACTAGTGATGGATTCTGTTGGAATGAGTAGCTAGCCCATGCCAGCCCCAGTGGGGTCTATTCCCTCACGTTAGTAGTCTCTTCTGGCCATCACTAGGTATTTCCCTGGTTGTCAGCAGCATTTTAGCAGCATGGAGTTAGTTCTGGATATGACCACCAGGTGGAGACACCATTGCGCCACATCATCGGTTGTGTATCTACACGTTATTGGGTCTTTCGGCCATTTATCACAAGACACCCTCTGTTGCAGCAGGCCCATCACAAGATGATCAGTCCTGGTTGTGTCTTAAGGTTGGCTTGTGGTTACTTGGGAGCCCAGGTGGGATCTTTCCTCTTCAGCCACAGCCAGTGACTGTGTTGGCCAGAACTTTCTGAAATTAAATGAGGGAAAAACTGAGGTGGTTGTTTTTGGAGCAAAAGAGGAAAGATTAAAAGTCTGCGCTCAGCTTCAAACAACAATGTTAAAAACAACAGACAAAGCCAGAAATCTTGGCGTAATCATGGACTCTGACCTGAATTTTAACAGCCATATTAAGACAACTACAAAGTCAGCCTATTATCACCTTAAGAATATATCAAGGGTTAAAGGACTTATGTGTCAACAAGATTTGGAAAAACTTGTCCATGCTTTCATCTTCAGTAGACTTGACTACTGTAACGGGGTCTTTACAGGTCTCCCTAAAAAATCAATTAGACAGCTGCAGCTGATTCAGAACGCTGCTGCTCGAGTCCTCACTAAGACCAAGAGACTGGATCACATCACTCCAGTTCTGAAGTCCTTACACTGGCTTCCTGTGCCCCAAAGAATTGATTTCAAAGTTCTTTTGCTAGTTTATAAATCACTAAACGGTTTAGGGCCTAAATACATTTCTGATCTGCTAGTACACTATGACCCCCCCAGACCTCTAAGGTCATCTGGGGCAGGTCTACTGTCTGTTCCTAGAGTCAGAACTAAACAGGGGGAAGCAGGGTTCAGTTTCTATGCTCCTCATATCTGGAACAAACTCCCAGAAACCTGCAGGTCTGCTGCTACTCTCAGTTCTTTTAAATCAATGCTGAAGACCTTTCTTTTCGATGTTGCTTATCTTTAAATGATGTTCATTTCTTTACTGTTTAATCTTTTATACTGCACTGTAACTTTTATTCTTGTGTTTTATCTGTTTTTATTTTTTAACTGTTTCTTCTGTGTTTTATCGGTTTTATTTTCTTTTAACTGATTTTGTGTAAAGCACTTTGAATTGCCCTGTTGCTGAAATGTGCTATACAAATAAAGCTGCCTTGCCTTGCCTTGCCTTTGATTGCTATCCTCTGGCCTTGTCCTCTGACTCCTATTTCTCTCAGCAGCCTTACAGTGGAACTGGTGACGAAGCCTCTGCACCCCCACCCCCAGTAAGTTACTTGTCAAGAAGTCTGGTACATAACTCTTCATATTTAGCACATACTTTACACATGAGTGTTCTCAATCTTCTCATTTAACTCTCTGCAAGACAGCAAACAAGCCTACCTCCCAAAAGGTCGAACATTAGGTTATCCGATTTATTAATGCATTTACAATGGTTATGGTTAAGTACCTGGTATGAAGCATGAAGTCATTTCCGTCACCTTTTACATAATTTATTTTTACTTACTTACTTTTGTTAAGTCAATGTCAGTCACCTCTCTAAATAACCACTTTTTTATTGCAAACACAGCAACCTTTTTGGGAGGATTTGTGTGTGTAGAAGTTTAATTTTACGAGAGGAGTCATACACCGTTTCATAAAAAAAAAAGAGTGACTATGAGCATGAAGTTGACATAGGCTGGATTTAAAAGAAATGGTTTGTCGTAGCTCAGTGGTGGAGCTTAATGCATTATAAGTTTGTTGGCTTCAAAGGGGATTGATATGTGTCTGAGGTGTATCATACGGAGTCTGAAATAACTATGGAAACAGTCTTTAATAATCAAATTTAAGAGGTTTTTTTTAGATAGACTATACTAGGTAGAAAGTGTGTTATTTTAACTGCATTAAAGTCTCATCATTAAGCATCTTTTTACCACAAACAAATGGACAAGCAGGATACACAGTGTATTTCTACATGTATTATGCATTCTGGTTGACCTCAAGTTACGACTGTAAATCAGCAGCTTCAGTGTATGTAAATGGAGACAGAGCCTAACACTGTCCATAAGGGCACCGAAGAGACTGGCCTGCACTCCAGCCCATTAAAGAGGATTCCATTATCTGCACTCTGTACTACACACACATATACACATACACACAACGACAGCAATGCAGACTATGGGCACATAAAGTAGTCGACCTTAAGTATAGCTCCCCTCCACACCACGCAATGCATATTTTATAACAGCCAGCATTAAAAGCCAAAAGAATAAGGAATGCCTGGCTAGGCAGCTGGGTTAGCGCTACAGTATGCCCTACTTCTTTTCTACTTCAGCTACTTTTATTTTGTTGGAAACACGCAGATAATTGGACAGAGGAAGTGCCGTGAGAGTTAAAGTGAGATTGTAAATGTGTCAATGTAGGATCAAAGACGGAGAGGACGAATGCCCACAAATTCTTCGATGGGACAAGATTGCATTGTTGAGCAGTGATGCTTAAATTTGTCTCTTTTCTCCGCATGTTTTCCTCATCCACAACCTTTTTTGCATCTTTCTGCTTCTGCAGGTTTGTAGAGGCAAGGTCAAACTATGCTATGCTATGTTACTGTTAATTCTGGAGGCTGATCAGCCCTCCAGCTGAGAGACGGCGTACTGCTGGGCCTGTGAACCAGAAGATTGTCCTTTAGCTGAAACACACTGGACTGAAACCAAAAACTCACATCCATCACTGTATGTGGAAATAGCAGCTGGATGGCATCTTCGGGGTTGGGTGGTTTTTGTTTGAGAATGCATATATTTGTGTATGTCAGCATTTGATAGGGTGATTACTCCACTCTCTACTGTATATTTACCCGTGTTTACTTGTTTGCAAGTGCACATCAGGAAAGGTGTAACACCCTGTTAAGTCAACAGTTCCGTCTGTCATCGCTGGCAGTGTTATGCATTCTGTCTCACACTGGGTCACACAGGCAAGTTGATCTGTCGACGTAACACTTTGGAGTTTGGCATTCATCTTTCTTTTTATCCCACCTTTCTTGCCCCTGATGGCGGTGAGCGTAGGATTCTGAGGTCAGGTACGGGTTATATCTGTCAAACAGCTTGGAGACTCAGGACTTACACTCTCTCTCTTTCCGGTGAGCTTTTTCCCCTGTGCTGTTCTCCCCTCCACCTTATCTCTGAGAATAAATATTTAATTTTGACTGTTTGCTTCATCTTACCAACCTTTGAATCAACAGCGGTCTGCATGCACATATGTTTGTGTATACTCATCCTCAAATAAGATAGTCTGGATATATTTTACATAAAATGTAAATGTGTTTGGGCTCATAAATTTTACTGATTTAGCCAAACTTTTACTACCTCCGTATATCCCAGTAACCTGACAAATATATTTAATAAGCACTGCGACCTTACGTTCCTCTGAACATTTTTGAGGTCTTGCACTTTACTTGGTCTTGTTGGACCCGGAATTGTCGTGGACTTTGCCATTGACAACTGGTGAAAATGTGTGGCTGCTGATTTTAGGATCAGTTGTACAAAACGTTGCCTAAAATCTATGCATTGATTAGTTTGATCTTTAATCACTATAAAAGCATTAGTAAGACACTATTGACTATCATGGTCTTGAACAGGACTCGATTTGCTCTGGATTTGGTTGACTTGAGCTCGACTGCCTTTTAGAGAACAAGTTCAGACACAGAAACAACTTAGTGGGTTGATTTGGTCTTGGTAAGGGAGCCTTTGTCACTCTGGTGACAATAATAACTACTTAAGTTATGGGTAGGGAACTAGAGGGCTTTTTTACTTGAATATAAACAAATGTCTTTACCATTTCCTTAAATGACCGATGCTCTAGTTTTTCTTTGGAGAACAGTCCCTTTTACTGCTCTTTCATTACTATTTTTTTTAGACATAATTTGTCATATGCACACATTATTCACTTAATTAGATATTGGACCTCAATACAAAACTAGCTTTCTCTGTACTGTACACTATATACAACTCTTGGTCGAATTGGTTTTGTGTCTAGTTGGCCTTCAATGTAAAGGAGCAGAAAAAGCCTCATGGCAGTTTGATAAGGTTCTAAGGAGCTTTAACCTGGCAGCACGAACTACCAGAATACCATGCCCTGGGTTTTGTGTGTGTGTGTGTGTGTGTGTGTGTGTGTGTGTGTGTGTGTGTGTGTGTGTGCGCGGCTGGCTGGCATGTTTGGTTGCCATCTGCAAGCCCCATGGATTCTGGCTAAGATGTGCACACAGGCACACACACACACACACACACACACACACACACACACACACACACACACACACACACACACACACACACACACAGAAAGACACAGGAAGTTACCAACATGCAAGCATATGTACACATTCTCCTACCCACTCCCCATTCTCGTGCTGTGGCTTATCAAAGTTGGGTGCAGGCATGTGTAAACGACGTGAACCATAATCACTCTCAATGCAAAAGATCAAAATCCTATTTCCAGGAAAGTAGGCAGCTCTGAGCTGAACAAAGCCTCCAGCAACTAAGTCTCACCATCTCTCAAGCACACGCACAGGTGCATGCACACACACACACACACACACACACACACACACACACACACACACACACACACACACACACACACACACACAAATATGTTCTGTGATATTAAGGAATGTGAGTAATATCACTGTAGGCAAATAAGTTTTATTGGCCAGCCCAGATCTAAGATGTTGCATTATTCATCTTGTGATCAGTTTGAAGAAAAATATAAAACATGAAATATAAATGTCTGGGATGTAAATGTGAACAGTTGGTGTTGCCAAGTGGACATTAAAGTTCATTATGAAAATTTTAGTGATTTGGCAGAGATCATTGCGGAGATACTTCATTGCCAACGCTGTTGTTCAAAAGTCGAGATTAGCTCCTTAACACTGCAGACCGATTAATAGTGATTATGAGCTTATCTGTACAAAGAGAGTGGTGATCATACACATTTAGCTGGTAAAAATGATGCAAAAGCAGGAAGGTCAATTAAAGCCATGTCCTCGCAACGTCTTTATATTACTGGTCCACTGCTGCCGAACATTCTGGGAATCATAATACCAACAAAACAGACTACATTCCTGCCCCATCTTCCCCTCTTGGTTTGTAAGAGTGTGTTTGTTTGCACAGATGCAAAGTGAAGCAATTATAGATCATAGTTTAGTTAGAATACACTGAAGCTGATTAGTGAGGACGAGTTGAAGGCCCAAAGCTGCTTTTCCTAATCCCGAGATTAGTAAATTAATAAGAGGCCTGTCTTTCTGCTCACATTCACACAGATACAAAACGTTGGTTTTGGCTCAGTCCTAAAAACAGAGCTGGTATCTCCACTCTCTCAGAACAATCCCTTGGCCACAAGAGTGACAGTCCTAACTGGGCGAGTAACAGCAAGCCAGAAAGGCTCATTGCCAGACTAGTCTTTCCAGTGTGAGCAGTGCTTAGGAACTTGCTAGCGTGTTGGGTAGTGTGAACCAATTCTGGGTTGAAGATTAACCTACTAGCACAATTGAAAAGGTTCCAGGCTTTTTCTTACAGATGCAGCTGCGTTTATTGGCTTGCAGTTGTTGTTTTTGAAAACTACTGTTCATTTGTTAAAATATGCCTGGAAACCTGCACACAAACAGGCACACTAGTACGCACACACCTAAACTTACACACAATTAAAGGCGTAACTTTTCAATTATATCATGAAAACAAAAGCTACAAGAATTTACAAATGTTACATTTTTGTTAGTGAAGCAACTACATTTTCCTTGAAAGAAGTTACATGGATGAGAAATGAAACTGAACAAGAGCTCCGATAACATACTTTTCTATGACAAATAAGATTTATTATCATAAATTTTACCACTCCTAGACAAAGACAAAAAGATTTAAATGATCAACACAAATATAAAACCAATGCACATATATAAGCAAACGGAGAAGCAAAGCATAGCAAATAGAATATACAATTATCTGTCTGTTTGACCCCAGGGAATTCACAGTATAATGCCACCAAGTCTAATTCACTTGCAAAAGAGTTGAGTGGGACGTAAAGCTTGTTTCACAGTGGACTCAGACCATGAAAAAGCCTCTTTTCCTCCAACCTTTCATACAGACAAAGAGCTGCAGCATCTCCACTCCATGTGAGAATCACAGCTTTGAATCTGCATGTGGAACAGAGGCACCCTGGCTAAAAACAAACACTTACCATGAATGAATGTATGCGTTTGCTTTATTCTGATTGTCCTTTCAGACAAGCGCTGTGAAAGAGGGCAGGCCAGCATAGGGTTGTGAGGACCGGCTACTTGCGAGACATTAGAGAGAAATCAGTGAGAGCATCTATTAATGTATTCTTTTTAAAAACTGCTACCTAGTGGACCGTGAATTGAGCCCTTTCATTGGGGCCCATTTCATACTGGTGTGAAATGAGGTGAAAATAAGCAGACCTAAAAGAGAAGGCTTTGCAGGAAGTCTTTCCGAATGTCTGTGGAGGTTTGCTGAGGCGACCCAAACAAATCAGCTTTTGAAGGGAGTCAAGGGTGAATTCAGTGCACTGGGAAACAAACACACACGCAGGCTTCTCTCGCTGTCAGCGGATATGCATGTCAGAACTCGTGCTGTCAGTTTTTCATTGCGATGCTTTTATCACGTGTTTCACTGCCTTCTGGGCCCTGCGCTTTGCAGGACTATGCTTGTCCCTGGACAGCCAACTGTAAGCACAACATACTACCGCCTGTCAGACTGATCGCCATGCACACCAGACAAAAGACACACACTTACAAGGAATGACAAACCCTGTTGCATTTTTAAGTTTGATTCTAAACTTAAAATATTCATGACAATTAATCCATTCTGAGGAACATAACAAACTAAATGGCACCGCTATCTGCAGCAGAGAACTGTTGCATGGAAGGGCATCTGTGTGCTGCATATTTATCAAAGTGACAGCAGGCATCAGGGATACCGGGGCTCCAACATAACCACTTACTCACTAATGGCTTACACAGCCACGGATCATTATCCCTCACAGCGTAGCACAGCACAACACAACACTGAGCTGCACAGCACCATGCTGCACGACAACCGCCTCAGTCCCGGCATTACATTGGTCTGACTGCAGTGTGAAGTATGTAGGAGGTAGATTAGATATTCTTTCCGGAATGCTTCCTCAGTTTCAGCATCAACATGTTCACACGGATTACTTGTAAGTTTGATAGTTTAAAGTTCCAAGTCCTGCTGTATATTTAGGTGTTCAATTCTGGAATGCCATAATTAAACGATTCAAATTTCGGCCAGCATCGATTAAAGTTGCACCCATAAGCCAAACAGGTCAAGAAATGTGATGATCAGTTAAGTTTTAAACCAGACAAAAGTTTTGCCAGATTACCTTAGCCACTTGTTTAGGAAGTGAATAAGTGGAACAATGGAAATGTGTCATTGCAAAGATAAAATTTGTACATGCACAAATATGGCATGTACTAAGAGTCAAAGTTGAATCAGGTAATCTATCTGGAAACTGGGTAGGAATTTTACCCTTTCACATTGTGTTGTTTTCCATATAGGTTTAACTAACCGGAGGGTTTGTTTACAATATGTCTGACCATCTGACTTCTTCTGATTCTTACGCTGTCACATTTCTGTTTGGCGCGTTTCCAGATCTTAGCCATTAACTTTGTGAGAACGATGACATTATAACTGATGGGAAAATACATTTTGTCCTGTCACAAGTGGACAACATTAATGATGGATGCATTCCATTTAAGGTGAGCCAATTCCAAGTCTGTGGTATTGTGCGTGCTCAGTCCCTGACATGGCTTACCCGGAGTCATTGCTGATTATTATTTACACCAGTGCATTTCAAAATGTCAAAATGTTTGCCATGAAAGTGGTCCATGATGGCTAAAACTACAAAATAATGTACTAAACAAAAAGTATCCTTTAACCATTTACTGTCATCCTGATGGTGACAAATAAAAGGTGTGACTAATCAGATTATTCAGGGATCCCAGATCTTAAACTGTGTCAATGCCGCTTTCTTGTCATGTAGTAGAGATGAGATGACATGCACATCAACACACACAAAGATGCCAAAGCAGACACTTAGTCATGGTTCTATTTCAAAATATCGTCTTTACCGAGGGCTACAGTAACTCATGTGTTTTAGTTGAATTTCTTCATGTTTTTGTTAGTTTGATAGCCTGTTAACAAAGCTAAGGCATTCAATTATAACAGCAATAACACATGTTATTCTGACAGAAAAGAACCATGCTTTTCAAAGGAAATAAGATAGTGAGCAGTAAAGTTGATTACAACTCCCTTTATAGCTGACTATGCAGCCGTTAATAGCTTCTCTTGGCGGAAATAAAAATGCTAAATATGTCAGCCAAACTATAATTGATCCATAACATCATAAGATCTGTTTCTGTACTGTAGGTAGGTGCAAAAAAAACAAGATTTAGTGTCCAATTTAAAATGTAATATTTAACTCAAATGTTGTTATTTTCTTTGTGGTTAGGCTTGAGAGTCAGCTTGTGAGTTAAGAGAGGTAAATGAGAGTCACTGTCATGGACATTGAGAATTGGACTGACCCAGTAAAATCATTTTGATTTGTGAGTTGTTGGAACAGGTGAAAGAGGGACTGGGTGTGCCTTACAGGTAGACTGATTGATGCAGTGGTAGCAACAGTGTTAGAAATATAGGGACAATGAAAATGGAGAGAGACTGGCAATTCCCCATCTGTTTGCTACAGGGAAATAATGATGGATTCATTGTTCAGTCAATTGGAATTCAAAGAGACAGTGGGGGAGAGAGAGAGAGGGCAAGAAAGAGAGTGAGAGAGATTGTGGCGTGTTGAAGAGCCCCTGTGAAGAGAGTGTGAGTTCACAGGCAAAGTGTGAATGGCTAACACGGCTGAGTGAGGGAGGTGAGAGCAGAGCCTGAGGTGAGAGAGGGATGGTCTGTTGGTGGAAAGAGCTGCGGGTTGATGGGTTGGAGGATCAGGGCTGAAGAGACGAACAGGGCTGAGGCTATCATGCTATCACTTTTTTTCATCATTTGGCTTTCCATTCACACTAAACTGGAGTTTTCCAAAAATGTGCATAAGGGAGTGAATTTCACTATGTTATGACTGCCTCTAACTTTCTATAAGTGATGATATATAGACAATAACATAAGAGCAACTATTTCATGTCACAAGTCACGTTATCATTAATGTTGTCTGGTACAAGTATAAAAGTTATTTGATCAAGGGTTTCAATGCAGTAATTGTGACTTCTTACTACATTGTCCTAATTGTGACTGTGGACAGTGTGACTGTGGACAGGACATGAATTAGGAAAGACATACTGTACTGTTGAGTCCACTCTACTTCACTCGCTCTTTTGGTTTTCCATTGACACAAGTTCCCTGGTATTGTTTTTTGGTACCACCTCAGTCGAGGTTCTATGTGAGCTAAGCCAATACTAGAAGGTGGAGTTAAAACACTGCAGACCACTGATTAGTCAAAGGGAATCGTCACTAGTGGAACATGCAGTCTGGTCTCACAGAAATCTGTGAAATGATAACAAACTATAACAAACACCGCATTACGTGGTGGTGGCATGGAATGTGTGAAAAGTCGGTGTGGCCACCATGGAAAACAATGCCAATGTAAAATCAATGAGAATATGATGTAGCATTAGGACCAACTATGGTAGTGAGTATGAAAATCCGCATAAGGAGGTTGATTGGTGTGGTGGATGGGTCAAGCACAGGACTTTCACCCAAGAGAGGGCGGATCGTGTCCCGCGTGTAATGTTTCCTAAAGTCGCTTTCGTCTTTTCCCAAACACATTCGTACCATTCTTCAGTGAAACTGCCACATATTTTGAGTTGAGGGGAAGTGTTTATTTCACGAAATGAACAACCTGATTCTGTGAGATCAGGTTGGGATCACGGGGACAGCCTGCACAAACACAACATTTTTAAATCCAACCAAGCAACCGTCAATTAACCTAACACGGCAGATGGTTTGTTAAAGAGAGTCATCTCAAGCCATCATTAGAAAAAGGGCAGACACTTTCAAAAGTATACCTGACAGGTGATTGGATGAACCATATTTTCCATTGAGAAAAGCCTTCAATGCGGTTCTTTGCTGTTCTTTCATTGAGGAAATACTCTCCAGTTCTGATATAATATAATATAGATGCTATTGCAGCATCTACACTAACCCTTTTGGAAACTGCTAACAGTCCCTTGTCTGTGTTGCCTCACACACCTGCCATCGTAGCTGCCAGCAGCTCCTCACAGGATGTTGAATGGTCCAAACCACTGGTGGCCCAGACACAAACACATTACTTGAAGCCTGACAAAATGCATTTTTGTCTGATCAGGTGATTCTGTGATCCAGCTGCCGGGCGAGATAAACTGTCAACAGCGGCCAACATTTTTTTATTTACTTGACCCATGACTTAAAAAAAATGGCAAAACTGCGATTTACTGTACACTACTTACTCTACCCCGTACAATTAACGAAGGGCAGACGTTCTCCTGTTTGGTTGCCGATTAAGGGTTCAGCAAATGTCGCATTAAAGATGTCACAGCAGTTTCACGTGGTGTTGCTATGGGGATCAGTTGAGAATGCCGCCTAAACCTGTGGGTACTATCAGCAGTGGAAAAAGTGAGCTGAGTGAATTTGAACCATGCAGTGGAAATAAGGTACTGTATATCTGGACAAACAGAATAACTACCCATGGGAACAGGGACAATGGGTGAGCAAAAGAGTTTTAGAAGACTATGAGGTACTTGTAAAGAGTAAGAATAGCGATGTTGGAACAGAGAGAAGGAACAGCCCAGCCCTGTTTCTGACAGCTGCCCTCCCAAACGACCACAGGAGGACCATAAGAAGATATATATATATATGTCTCCCTGCGGGGTGACTGTTTACACTCACTGCTGCCCTGCTCTAAAACAGTGCCACCTTATTGCTGGCGCAGCACTTCTCCGCAGAGACTGCCGGTGCTAATTCAATTAACCAGGCACTTTGTTAGGGCTCTGCATTACACATCCGTATGCAAATCGACTTGCTCACATAACGTATGAACTCTAAATAATTACAATTTGCATGCTGTTGCACCACATATGGATTTTCCTGTTATAAATGTAATCTGGTTGTAGCATGTATATTTAATGCTGATTTATTTTTCATAGCCTCAACCACAGCATGGGAGAGAACCCAGTTAGTGGAAACAATACAAGGAGTTATGTTCCACAACAGGTCAGTAAAGCAAGGCATGTCTCTTACCCTCTCTTCCCTTACTTCCTTCAGTCACATAGGGAATAAAGTTACTCTAGCACTCCTCTAACAGTCCATACGGGTCCTCAAGGTCCCATATTGGTGGGCAGTGAGAACAGATTCCTTCTGTGACCAATGGGCCTTGAAGAAAAGAGAAAATGACCTCTGAAAGCTGAAGGACAGAGAGAGTGTAAATTAAAGTTGCAGAGGTAGGAACTTGAAATGAGCTGAACTGTGTGAAAGCCAGCACTGAAAAGAGGAGATATGACACACACTGAGTCACTAATGAGACTTGTCATGCTGATGATGGTTGAAGAGGATGGGGATAAAGATATTTCAATATGGCCTAAATATTTGAAATAGCTAAGAGGCATCTGGTCAAGCAAAAGCTTTGCATATTTTCAACCTCTTTCCATGAATTCATCTTGTCTGTTAGTTTCAAATAATAATCCACATTCACAAATTGAAGAGTCTAGATGAACAAAAGCTTGTATTTAGCAGGTGAATGTGAGGGAGGTTTTTCTGGCTAACAGCTTAATTACCACACCAACTTTCCAAGCTTGGCTGGTCTTGAGAATTTACATCCGAGATTTTCACACAGAATGACTAGTAGGCACTCTAGGCAGGGTTGGACAACATGCTGCAGACCACCAGCACAGATGGACATCTTTAGAATTGTGGCAACACTTTTCTTTAATCTTGTCAAGCATGTGACCGGGTTGGACCAGTTGGTAGAGCAGGCGTACATATATGAAGGTTTACTCCTCAATGCAGCAGCCGCGTGTTCGACTCTAACCTGCGGCCATTTGCATGTCATTCCCCCTCTACCTCCCCTTTGATGTCTGTCCTGTGGAAATAAATGCCTAACAACAAAAAAATCTTGTCAAACACAAACTAGTGTTTCCCATGGTAGAATATTTCCTTTTGAAGTTTGCTGCCTTGATCAGAATTTATCAACAACAGCAAACAAAAATACCCAGAAAAATAAAAATAAAATAATAATTATATATAAATATAAAATGATTAGTTCGAGAAGGAGCAGGCAGAAGCAAATAGCTTTTTTAGTCCTGCGCCTATTTCATAAAATCATCAAAACAGATCCACATGACTGCATGATGGTGGTAACTTCTCCCGCACACAACTGAACATCTGTTTTGCTCATTATTTAACATTAAAGAACATTTTCTGGACAACCATTCACCTGGGACCAAACACCTCCCTTGGTAATTTGTACTGCAGATTTACTTATGGGGGACATCAGTTTTCTCTAAGGAGAATATTTTTTGGCACTCTTGGAAAAAACCTATTTTGCATGTCCATTCAAAATGCATTTGTTTTTTATTTGAAAACATAATTCTGTAATTAAACTTTAATTTGGTACATTTTATCATGATCTTACTTCTTTGTTTACCATTTGTTTTTGGAATACAATCATTTAAAGCTACTGATCCCTTTATAGATGTAAGTAATGAATTGACCATAACAAACAATTGTATTCTGTGTAATTGTCCTGGTGAATCACTCCAAAGTTGAAAAGAAAGCTTACAATAAATAATGTATCTTCTTTATTGATCAGGTCAAGGAAATAATGATAGGCTGGATTGTTCACAGTCTCATCTTGATACTCATCTGGGGTTTGTTGGTTATAAGTGTCATGAAAGGAGAGAGAAAGACAGACAGACAGACAAGGACAGTGACAACAATAGAAAGAGACACTGGAGAAGGAAAGATGGAGCCACAGTGGGGGTGTTGTCACTCTGCCCCGCCGCCCTTGCATGAAGTGGAAAGATCAGCCGTATCTAGTAGCAACAGATGAGGAGAGGCACTGATATTCTTCATCCTTTGCACCCATTCTATCATCTGCATCACATACAGATCCGGCATCATACTTTATCATCAGCCGACAAACATAAAATGTTGATCCCCTCTATATCCATTTGGTCTGCTGATGTACACAAGACACACAGCATCCACACTAGTGAGATGTGTCTGACACTATCCCCACGGTGACCACCATGGCAACCAAGGTGCTGGATGTGGATTCAATTACTGCAAAGCTAATCAACACAATAACACACACATGCACACGCACACGCACACATGCACACACACACACACACACACACACACACACACACACACACACACACTCACACAGAACTACACCTTCAGTAACACATATACTCATGCATGATTTTAAGTATAGAAAAAAATAAAAAATATACACACCTTCAAGGATGCATGCAGAAAAACATGTACAGATTCTTGAAAGCACAGGTACATTCAAAAATGTATTCACACAGTCATGCACATATTTGCATTGATGAACAAACACATCTATATGGATGCTCACAAATGTGCAAATGCTGGCATGGATACTTTCACACATACATTTGCAGACACTTTCACTGACTCACCTCACGCACTCACAACTGTTGAGACATGCACGCACACACACATAGACACACACACACACACACACACACACACACACACACACACACACACACAGGGAATCTATTTATCTGGTAACCAATCTTAATTGGGAATGCTATCCGATGGGTCCTCCTCATGTCTCATCCCTCCTCTCCTCCCCCTCCTTTTCTTCTCAGACTTACAAACACTTCAGCCTCATCTTTTGTCCTCTACTTCCTCCTCTGTGTTTCTATTTTGGCTAAGTTGAGCCGACCTTTCTCTCTTTTGTCTATCTGCAGGAGATCCAGAGTTCTCATCAAACATGACCTCTCAGCACGGCCTCTCTCTGTTCTCTCCTTCTCTACTCTCAATTTCTTCTCTGTCTTTCTCTCCTCTGTCTGTCCTTCTCCACTGTGCCTTTGTTCTCCTCTACATCAAGTGAGAAGGACAGAGGGTTGGGACCTGCAGCAGGGAGTGCTGCTGAGTTGAGGCTTTGATCAGACAGAAAGCCAGATAGGTCGCTGACGGAATGTTAGAGCTCATCCTCTGCAGCCTTAAGAAGTGAACTGTAGCTCAATCCGTTAAACACACACATTGGAGAGTGTGCATTATAAAGAAAACAAACTGGTTTTGCTATTAGCGGTGCTACTCATATATAGTTTTGATAATGATATTCACAGTAGCTTTGTTTTGTTTTATTATGCCTACCCCCCTTCAATGCTTCCTCCTCCATGTCTGGACTAAATTAGTCTCATTCAGATTGTTGTGCTTGCTTTGTAGAAATGACTGTTTTTCTGTTTTGCCACAGACAAAGTATAAATGTAATTGTCCAAATGTTTTGAAAACAGCATAACAGCAAAAGAAAAACAAGATAGATTATTGTCCAAATAATAATAGCGCATTCCACAAAAACTATTCCCAAGCAGATAAATACATTTTTACAAATGAGCAACTTAAACCACATGAGGTTCATATCTGAAAACGCTTCTCAGGTGAAGGTTTTTAAGAAAATCATTTCTCTTAAGGACATCTGCTCATTGACTTAAAAGTCAGAAATTGCATTTTTATCAAAGGTCCTATGATATGCTGCTTTTTGGAGGCTTTTATATAGACCTTAGTGGTCCCCTAATACTGTCTCTGAAGTCTCTTTCACGAAATTCAGCCTTGGTGCAGAATTACGGGGGGATGTGGCCTTGACCAACTGCCCTGCTTTGCTAAGCTTTCATTTTCTCAAAGGCAGAGCAGGATACCCAGGGCTCGGTTTACACCTATCGCAATTTCTAGCCACTGGGGGACCAAAGGCAGGCTGGGAGAACTCATATTAAAACCTCATAAAGGGAAATTTTCATGACATGGAACCTTTAAGAAATCCTATGCTGATGTTACACTGCAACATGTTTTCATCTATAAATCTTCTCCATGGATTTGATATTTTGGATATAAATGGAACACAGTGACGTTTCAGTACCATTGTTAATTTAGCTAACTGTTTGGTAATGCAACGTGAACATCCATAGCAACTGTATAGTAAAAACAATCCAGAGAAACACAAATCTATATTAAAATCCGAGGAATACTTAAACACACTGTTACAGCCTGCCTAACATAATTAGTACCTTAATTAAGATGAGTGGGCATGGCTTTGGATCATTGCATCTCAATATGAAGCTGCAGAAGTAACAGGTGTATTCTTTATGCTTATTTAAGCTGTCAGGAGTACAGTAGGTCCAGCCTCCTGATTTAGGTCCAGAATTAAGCCGTTTGGAAAAGAATCTTCTGTACTTCAAGTCTCTGAATACCTTCCTCAGTTACAAGTTGTTGTCTGTGTGCAAATGCAACACTTTATTGATCACATGAAGGCATGGCTGGTTTTGCACCAAGCTTTATGAATCAAACACCATAAGTGAGGTTGCAGTCTGAAGTCCAGTTTGCTGTAGGCTGTTCAGAAATATTGAAATATCAGCTTTTACTGTAAATAACTTAATGTTAAATGTTAAAAACTCATAAGAGCACAAAATAATCCCTTTATTATTCCGACTGCACTGAATGACCATAATGTAGTGTATATCTACTGAAGATATGAAATGGGTGCCTCCTCAAGTCAAAGCCAGGGATAAAGCAATAGGAGTCTTCTTATTTTGTTTGTGCTTTTATTAGTGTATTTATTTATGTGGTCCAAAAGTAGTGACATTTAAATATTGATATTGAGTCTAAAGATATTAGAATCAGCCTATAGAATATGCTGAAAATAAGTTTTTAATTGTAGAAAGTCCGCCAGGTTGCTAAAAGTCCCCAAACTCCCAGACAAAAATAATATATATACGTGGCAGCACGAGAGTGGACAGAACAGAGGAGATTGTGGGCTTGGTGGTATCTGACCCCAAAACACTGACAACGCCACCCTGTGAATTTCACCCAGGAAATGATTTTACCTTCTAATTGCAATGTTATCGATACAATTAAGGACACACAGGTGCGTATACAATTCAGCCAGTGACGAGGTTCAATTTAAAAAGAACAACACATTTTATTTTGCTAATTTTAAAACACATTCATACTTCGGGGAGGGGAAAGGGGGAAAATTATAATTGCTGCTGAGGCCTACGAGTGGAGGAGAAGGGGGTCACGAGGGTAGTGATGGATCCCAGGGAGAGTCACCCATGAACACACACACACAACAGTAAACATCGCAAAGAAAACGGGGCAGACAGCACAGCACACAGGAAGGGGATAACACCGATTAAGGGGGATTCACACAACAGAAAGAAAATCAATATATGAAATTATGATGAAAAGCAAAGCTTAACACAATATAAACTGCCAGAACCACCAGTTGTTCCAGGGAGGCAGTGCAAAACAAAAAGAACATAAATTCAAAAGAAAACACTTGCCAATATTAATTCAAAGAAAAAAAGGAAACCACTCAAACTGTGAGGCCTCACTCGAGAAAACTTAAAGTGCCTATACCTGTTATTTTGTGTCTCTGGTGCTTCGACACCCATACAAACTTGGAAAAAAAACCTATCCATGCTGTTTTGAGTGAGATACAGGTTTCTGAATGCAGGACGGGCGCACAGCGAGTTTTTGAAGCTGCGGGTACAGTATTCAGAACAGTGACTTAAGGCAAACAGCACTGGAAGTCTAACAGCTGCCTAGGCAAACACAGCAACCGGTGGATGAACGCTTTGCAGCTAAAGAAGATCTCCAGCCTGGTTCCTGTTATTTATAGAAAATGGTAGGTAACACAAAATAATAATAAAGAATAAATCCTACACCATTTAGCCTACTTACCGATTAAGCAGCATTTGCGTCAACCCGAAGGAAGCAGCGTAAAGCAAACCGCACAGTAATTATCAATGACAGAACAGTTTGTTAGCACATGTTCAGCCAAACATTTCGCCACCCAGAAGGCAACTTACCGGTGAGAGCCGCTATTTGCACGCGTTGAGCGGCGGGGTTGAAGACTGGCTCGCGAACCGGAGAGCTACAAACATTCAACACATTATAAACATAAAGGCAGCTGATAACATTGGAATGAGCGGACAGACAGTAAAGCCGCTACCTCACCTGTACCACAGAACAGCGACAAACGGGGAGTAAGCAACCCGGAAGAACGCCAGGTAGTTACCAGTTAAACTCATACTGCTACAATCATAATATATACTGTATATATACTGTATATACATTCAGTATATATGTATTAGAAACACCCCTGTGTGGTGATGACAATACTATCGCAACTTGGAACTTTATATTGTTTCTGTCATGCAGACTGAATATGAAAGGTCGACAGGATGTGTGGACATCCAAGATGAGGCAAATCCACACAGCTCACACAGCTCCAAAATTATCTATAAATCAAATCCAGAAATACCTGAATGCTGTGTGCAAGGTGTTTGTGAGAGTGTGTGTTTATATTAAAATGTTTGTACCAACATTTTCTAATGCAGACTTCAACAAAGGAGGCTGTAGAGACTTGCAGAAGTTTGTTAAAATGTGAGAAATTGAGGATGCAAAGAAAAGCATTAGGAGGAACAGGGGAAAGGAGAAAATATGGCAAACAACTGGAAAGTGAAAGAGAGGAGCTTGTGTGAGAACTGCTGTAGAGGGTTTCTTTCCCACAGAGCAGCAGGGCCTGAGTCAGGATTGAGCACAGGTGATTGCTGGCCCAGGTGAAGCTGTAATTTCCTGTCCGGAGTGTGTGTGTGGGCTTTGCACCTGCAGAGAGACATCCTGAAACACAGCTGCTCACCCTCAGCGAGGCACAGGCCAGTTAGGTAATAAAGATGCTAACGGTATGACTAACTCGCACACTCACATATTTAGCTTCAATCTGTGCTTTTCATCTGAACTGCAAAACCACCCTGTTTCCAGTGTGTGCTCTGCTCTACATTATACTGCTAGTGGGCTGTTCAGTGCAGGAGGCTGGAAATAAGGAAGAGGTGTCAGAACAAATGTTGCGTTAATACTAAATAGCAGAGACATATTGGCCTTTTGCTAACATTAAGCAAATGCTTTGAACAGGCAGTGTAAAAGATACCAATTACAGTCTGAAGTCTGGAGAGAATACTAATGACTGGGCTTGACCATTTGAGCATCAGAGAATGATCTGGCGATGCCTGTAGAACCAAAATAAAAGGATACTTGAAGCTGAATAGCAGAAGAGTAGGCTTTAAGTGCTTTTGGTTAATTAGAATGGGCCGGGGAACTTACATCATTAAAATGTTTAAGATTTTCTTAGTCTCTCAATTACTTTTTGCATATGTAAATGGGACATATGTTGTGCCAGTAGCTGTATATTTTAATGGGCTGTAATGGTGAAGTGCTGATTTATTAGCCTCATAAAATGATTATTATGTTTAGTTCTATGCAAAGTATGTTAATCACCACGCAATGTTTTACAACATCTGTGGGAGAATATCAAATTATATCACTGCACACCCCACTTTGGTTTGCGTTTACTGCTATGAATATTAAAACAGACACATCCACATGATAAAATAGTGATGATTGGGGGGGGGCTTTTAGATGTGGCAAGTGTCAGGACTGTCACTTGTGCAATGGGTAAGTTTGTAGGAACATCAATAGACAACAGCCTGAGGTGGGACTGAATTATTCACAGAGTGCCAGAGATGTGTACTGTTTTCCTCTCGCATGAGGGAGACACAATGCGGCAAGAGCTTGGCTGCATTCACTTTGATCATTTCCTGTTTCTAAAGTGGAAAACAATCAAAACAATTAATTAGCTTGAAGTCATTCCACTGGAGTGATTCGTGCTTTTTATCCCGGTTGGAGATTCCAAATGTGACAGGATTACAACCATCACGCAGGGGAAACACACTGACAAGGACTAGCTGGAAAAATTCAACATTTTCAGATTTACAGTACTGACATGTACTGACTGCGATGTGCAGCACACACAGATATATTTACAGTGACACACCCTGAAGGGTAAGAAATACACATTTCTTTGTATTTAGATTTGTATTTACTCTTTTTTTTTTTACATTTAGATTACAACATTTGTTATAGCCTCTTTAAAAATCATAATAACCCACTCGCCCTACATTTATTTACCACTTCTGAAAACAGGCTTTAGAGAAAAGGATGACAATGTTTTCTTCCCACTGTTTCCAACCAGTCCATCTCTTAGCCTTAAACTGAGTTTTTTTTGTTGTTGTGGTTGTTCTATTTCTGATTATTTGATCACAGCAGTTTGCTTTTGCATACGGTCAGCATTTTGTTCTACTGCTGGCTGCCCAAAGCCAACATTTTCTACTGCTTCAGGCAGTCTACTCCATTGTTTGATCTACTTCAAAATGGCTCCGTTTTACTCACCTAGAACACTGGAAACAATCCTCCCCTATTAGCTCCTATGAATAGTAGCTTATGACGGATGGCAGATCTATACACATACATATTTGAGAAGACAAAACTGCAAAAAGGGCCCTTCTTGGTGCATTTGAGTACTTTTTAATAAAATGCCTGTTTTATGGCCGTTCAAGTGTATGTATGCCTTGAGTTCCTGTTATTTTGGACCATAATTCACAGACAGATACACATGCACGAAACAACCCCACTCAAACTGACAAGCACCCTTAACACGCACAAAAAAGAAAAGGTGAATGAATGAACGAGACAGGCTGGAAGTAGGAGGGGCTAGAACTCCCAGAAGTGACTGGGGATAAAAGAAAAAAGAGGAGGAGGCGTCACAGTAAGTGGGGCTCCTGCACAGATGAGGTGGGAAAAGATGTCAGGAGAGGGTTAAGTGAGGTAATTGGCACAGGATGCAGGTGCAGGTGTTTTCTCAGTTTCTCAACTTGAAAGCTCAGACACACACCCACACACCCACACACACATACTTGACTACAGTCTTGTAGAAAGCAAAAGCCTGCTTATGCCAATTAGCTGGTGGTGAAGGTCAGTAAGAGGTTGGCATGTGTTAGAGGGAGATAAGTTTCCCATTAATGGGGAGGTACCTGTACTTGGCTGTATAGGTTCTGAGTCACTTTTAGTCACAGACACACACGCACGTGTGTATTATATAGGTAGGTATGTTATATAGACCTTCCCTTTACAAAGCGAGAGTGTTGACTGTGTTTGTAGACTTGCCCACAGCTTAATAAGCTATCACAAATAGAAATATCTTTAATACAGAGTCAAACTATAGTTTCCAGTTTAAAATAACAAGTAGTAGTAAACGTGTCCATTGTTTGATTTATCTCTGTTTTATTGCTGCCATCACATCTCATAGTTAATTTCCTTTGCTCTATGCAAACAGCTCATATCACTGCACATTTATATTTGAACAATTTACCTTCACATCCAATTAAAGGAACCACATCGTCACAGAATAGGGGGAGTAGAAAATTAACAGAAACTGCTGTAAAGGCAGTCAAGCATGGTTGTTTTTTATCTGCTCATTGCAATGTCCTGCATTGTTCATAGCCTTTAACAACATACTGTGAGGAAATAGCTGGATTTGAACATTATTCCAAAACGACGGCTTGATTTTATTTATATTTACCAAAATATATTTACCAAAGATGTATGATGTTTTGTGTACACATTATCATATACTGGGTAACCACAAGAATGACTTAAGTTACTTTCTTCACAAAATTCCAGAGGTGGAATTATATAACAATGGTAATTTCCATATTTGCATACTCATGTATTTATTTTATTGATAGCCTACCTCCAGCATTGGATTTAGATATACAGGTAAAAGCCAGTAAATTAGAATATTTTGAAAAACTTGATTTATTTCAGTAATTGCATTCAAAAGGTGTAACTTGTACATTATATTTATTCATTGCACACAGACTGATGCATTCAAATGTTTATTTCATTTAATTTTGATGATTTGAAGTGGCAACAAATGAAAATCCAAAATTCCGTGTGTCACAAAATTAGAATATTGTGTAAGGGTTACATTTTGAAGACACCTGGTGCCACAAAGTAATCAGTTGATTAACTCAAAACACCTGCAAAGGGCTTTAAATGGTCTCTCAGTCCAGTTCTGAAGCCTACACAAACATGGGGAAGACTTCAGATTTGACAGCTGTCCAAAAGGCGACCATCGACACATTGCACAAGGAGGGAAAGACACAAAGGTTATTGCTGAAGAGGCTGGCTGTTCTCAGAGCTCTGTGTCCAAACACATTAATAGAGAGGCAAAGGGAAGGAAAAACTGTGGTCAGAAAAAGTGTACAAGCGATAGGGATCACCGCGCCTAGTCAAGATTGTGAAAAAAGGGTGTGGACAGCTGCTGGAGTCAGTGCTTCAAGATCCACCACCAAGAGACGCTTGAAAGACATGGGTTTCAACTGCCGCATACCTCGTGTCAAGCCACTGTTGACCAAGAAACAGCGAAAAGCGTCTCACCTAAGAAAAAAGAGCTGGACTGCTGCTGAGTGGTCCAAAGTCATGTTTTCTGACGAAAGCAAATTTTGCATTTCCTTTGGAAATCGAGGTCCCAGAGTCTGGAGGAAGACAGGAGAGGCACAGGATCCACGTTGCCTGAAGTCTAGTGTAAAGTTTCCACCATCAGTGATGGTTTGGGGTGCCATGTCATCTGCTGGTGTCGGTCCACTCTGTTTCCTGAGATCCAGGGTCAACGCAGCCGTCTACCAGCAAGTTTTAGAGCACTTCATGCTTCCTGCTGCTGACCTGCTCTATGGAGATGGAGATTTCAGGTTCCAACAGGACTTGGCGCCTGCACACAGCGCAAAATCTACCCGTGCCTGGTTTACGGACCATGGTATTTCTGTTCTAAATTGGCCAGCCAACTCCCTGACCTTAGCCCCATAGAAAATCTGTGGGGTATTGTGAAAAGGAAGATGCAGAATGCCAGACCCAAAACGCAGAAGAGTTGAAGGCCACTATCAGAGCAACCTGGGCTCTCATAACACCTGAGCAGTGCCAGAAACTCATCGACTCCATGCCACGCCGCATTAATGCAGTAATTGAGGCAAAAGGAGCTCCAACCAAGTATTGAGTATTGTACATGCTCATATTTTTCATTTTCTTACTTTTCAGTTGGCCAACATTTCTAAAAACTCCCTTTTTTATATTAGCCTTAAGTAATATTCTAATTTTGTGACACACGGAATTTTGGATTTTCATTTGTTGCCACTTCAAATCATCAAAATTAAATGAAATAAACATTTGAATGCATCAGTCTGTGTGCAATGAATAAATATAATGTACAAGTTACACCTTTTGAATGCAATTACTGAAATAAATCAAGTTTTTCAAAATATTCTAATTTACTGGCTTTTACCTGTACTGTAGCATATACGGCATCTTAAGTAGATGGGCCTTAGGGTTAGGTCTGCATTTGTAGGCTCTTGATTTACATGCACGTTTTTTTTTTTGTATGAATACTTTCAAATCTTTGTTTCATATGATTGTGTCCCCACCATATGAAATGGGGAATAACATTTTAGTCACAAACATATTTCCCTAGATTTCATTAAAATAAATTATGGCTTGGATGACTTTTTTAATTTTCAGGGAAGTAGATTCATGTGTTTGGAGTTCAATAGAAATAGAATTATATGTATTACTTGCACAAATAAATGATCCACAATAGCTAAAAGCTTCCCAGACAATTTAGGGAACATATTTGTCACATAAAAAAGTGGAATTGTAATTATTTTTTACCATCGAATACAGACCTGCAAAGATGCAAAAGGCCACACAAACATACACAATCACATCTCTTGCTCACAACCTTCCAGTTTTCCCACTCCTTCACAAACCTTCTCTCTCTTCAACAACCATATTTCCCAACAAACCACACTCATTTCCCACCTTTCCTGCTGCTCCCCTTCCTCATTACATCCTGCCACATTTCCTTTCATCTTCTTTCTCCCACTCTCTAACGTACCACAGGTTTGCGACAGCTGGTCAGAGAGGAGGATGAAGAAAGGAAGTGAGAGAGCATGAATCGATAGAATCTTTACTCGGCCTTGTGGCACTGCTAGAAATCAATGACAAGGGGAAATTAAGCTGTAGTCTTTGAATAAATTGAAGACACTGGAGCATGCAAACGAAACAGCTTGGTGCAAAAAGTGTAAATCTAGTCAGATTATAATGTAAAGGATGTTTGTTAGGCTGCGCTCTGGAAATACTTTGAGTCCCAAGAACTCTATTTTCTTTGTACTGACTGATACTAAGGTCTTTGTAATGCTGGTGTCCTGGAATAAAATGATAACCAGTGCATTCAGACTTAAAAGAGGAAAGAGCTGAAAGAATCTAATGTACTTTATAGGAACATGAGGCCATATTTGACTACACAGGTAATACTGTACATGCCAGACAAGATAGGGATTTGTGGAGAGAAGAAGCTTAAGTTGAGTTTAGCCGATGAAAGGTGACCGTCATGCAGTTAAGTTTAGGCACCAAAATGACCAGTTAAGATTAAAAGACTGTTTGTATTATTAAACACTGGTCCCCTTAAAGTGCCCATATTGTTAAAAAAACAAAAAAAAAATAATTTTTCTGGGATTTGGGGTGTTATTTTGTGTCTCTGGTGCTTCCACACGCATACAAACTTGAAAAAAAAACTATCCATGCTGTTTTGAGTGAGATTCAGGTTTCTGAATGTCCTCTGCCTTCAGTGAGCTCTTCAAAATCTCCACGGCTTTCTACGTCACTAGTCGAGGCAGGGTGGCTAACTGTAGCACATGCTAGCGCTAGCATGCTGGCTAGTTCTCAATGGCAAAACACTGCTACAACACACACTAGCTCACCATAATCACCAAAAGAACTACTTCCATGTCCCTGTTCTGCAGGTATTCCACAAGTGGCCCTCGTCTAGAAGAAGTCTCCCAGCTAATCCTGCCTTGTCCTGACCAAAGCTGGAGAAAGAGTTATCTAGCAGATGTGATCTTACCTAGCTACTGTGCATATGTGACTCTCAACAAAGATAGTATAGAAGTGAGATGCCTCACTCTGTAGCTAAAACAGAGACCTAAACACACAGGGTGAAAACAGGATCTGCTGCAATGTGCAGTACAACAAAAAGATGGTGTTTTATAAAAAATGAAACCATGTAAACCTATTCTGGTACAACCTCAAAATACAATTATGAACTTGGAAATGAGCATAATATGGGTGCTTTAAGCAGTGTTCTCGGGACACAAACACCCTTTTACCGGGTGAAAGTCTTGTATTTTCCACATGACTTCTCCAGGGACACGAACTCTGCTTCCCAGCTTGAAATCCCTATGTTTTATGACCCAGCTATCCTTCACCCTGACCTGCTCCCTATGCTGACCTGAGCGCTCTTGTACAGTGTCAATGTGGTGAATACAGCAATAAACATGTGGAACACCTACAAATTACATTGCATTACTTTTCAAACCTATACTGTATATATGATGGTTCATGAGAACAGCCAGTTATATAAGACTAAAAAGACTCTCCCAGATTCATATTAATATGATGGAGGTGTGAACACCTTGACATCTCTTCAAGAGCAGAACACAAAAATGATAATAAATTCAGAAACATGTATTCAGTAAATACTAGCATGTTCTACAGTTTGTGAAGAACAAAGATGCAGAACAAGCAATAAAGCAGATGTGAAAATTGTAAGTAAAACTGAAATTATTATATATGATTTTACTTTGTATTCTACTAAAACGGCCATGGCAGGACATGGAGCCTTAATGATTTAGCGTGGTATTTTCCTTTGCTAATTAAAAGATAACTGTAACCTAAAGCAAGGCGTATTTAACAGGACTTTACCCATCTTCTAAAAGTCTGCACCATAATCAATAATTCATCCGAACTCTGGCAGTTTATTCAAATCAGTAAGCTTGGAAAACACATACAAAAAAAAAGGGGGAACCAAAAGAGAGAACGAGATAGAAAGACCAGAATAAAAAACAGCAAAACAGAGAGACAGAAAATGATTAGACGGGAAAAAGAGGGAAAGTCAAAGCGAGGGGCTGACAGCATGTTGAGTGAGACAGAAAAAGTAAGAGAGAGGTAAGCTCTGTTATTTCTCTGAGGACCTGTGTGAAGTAGCTCATACTAAGGCCTCTGGCACCACATCACTCCAACCAGCCTAATTGCAGTCTGACGGGAGTGAGAAAGCCTTGTACAGACCCAAAGGATTTCTGTATAAAAACAGCACCAGAAACCAGCAACCTTCTGTTGCGTAACCACGTCAAACTTCTTTAGTTTCCAGGGTTTTGATCATTTTATCTGCCTTGTATTTTTCAAACTGATACTGGCATTATTTACAGCAGTTGGCTAATGTTATTACAGAATATAATTAGCAAAGCTCAAAATCTTTGGATAGAGGCTAAGGTATACGGAGGACAGTGGTCATATGGAGGTGATGACCCCACAAAAGGTGTGTGAACCTTTGTAAAATGTATTTATTCTGAATATTTTACTAAAAATAATACAAAGTATTGTGAATATGCCACCATGTTTGTGCCAAATGCTTGAACATTTTGTAAGACCCTTACAGATCACAAATTCACACATCATTACCGATTACCATAATTACCATGACAACTTGATGCAACTGTCAAATAACTGTGACATTAACTTGCAATTATTATCATTGTCCTTAAAATTTCATAGCAACTGCAACCGCAACTTTTCAGTCTGTTGTTGCTGGTATTAACAGCAGCAAAAGCCATTTTCTCAACACTGATGCTGATAATTAGGAAATCCTTCCTGCTTAAAGACTCTGGCGCCACCGGGGGGACCAAAGGTTGCCATCTGGAGGAAAATGATGGGGTTGGCTTTGAGACAGGGGTGAAGGGCTGGAGGGTAAGAGTGGGACATGAGGCAGAATGGCTAAGATATCACTCCAGTTACTCAATATTCATTACTGTTATCCTCCCCACATACAGACATCTGTGACCTGTGGGCTACTGGTCACCAGCCAAGGTCTGTGGGCGTTTGTATGCATGTGCATGGGGGTTCATGTGGTTTGATCGATCATTGCGGTTGGGTGTCTGGATAAGTGAGGGTGTCTGATAGGGGGAGTGGAGGCATGATACACGTGCATAGATGTAATCATATGTGCAGTGTAAGCTTATTTACAGAATTATGAACCAAACAGCTTCATCACAACAGCTCTGTGTCATCAACATCTGTAAGGCAGAGGTCAGCATGTTTACCAGCTGGAGTTTTTCCTAGCTGTGACATTTTAGACCATGTTAGTCTTACTGTGAAATCATGTAGCAGATGCCTGGAGTTCTTTCACATCCATTTTGAGCTTTTCTCCACCCACAGTGTGATACAATTTGGAAAAATGCGAGACAGTGGGTGTGAAGAACGGAAGAGAGGAGGAGGTCTGAGACTGGGCCATGTTGAAGAGAGAATAAACCTTTTGTTGACTTTACACAGTGAAGGGGCACAAAATCACACCATCTAAAATCAACATTTATAGTGTAGGTGGTCACATTTGTTATGATGGATCTTAGGGAAGTGGAGCTTGAGCTTTTATGCAAATTAGATTAAGTACAGTAAAAAAAATAATAATAATTGACATCTGCTAAGTCTTCATTTTGTTGGTAACTCACAGCTCCAGGAAAGCAACCCACTCACATGCAGTACTATTGATTCAAAGCCACCAACATCTATGTAAACCTGTTAATGTTGAAGAGAGTATTTGTAAAAGAAGTTGTAGAACATGTACTATAAATGTCAGGGTCAGCTGAGTTCACTAATACAGCATATAGAGGATGAATTATCTGTGTTTTTATTGATTCCTCTGATGTTTTCTGCCACTTCTTTGTCAGCAAGGAAGCAAATTTCTCACGTGTGCTGAAGACACACACACACACACACACACACACACACACACACACACACATACACACACACAGGTTTATTGGCATTTCTTTACATCAATCACAATCGTCTTGGGTGGCGCTAAACTCTGCACGGAGCGCTGCAAAATATCCTCAGGGAGGAACTTGTTTTGGTGGAACGTATACGTTTAAAAGTTGTTTTAGTTGTGGGAGAGAAAACTCAGATTAGACTGATAGTCTAGCTAGCAATTTACCCTGCAGAAATCTGAGGAGCATTTATAGTCCTCATAAATTCACCAGAGTTTACAAAGACAAAGAAAGCAGAAGGAAGTGGACATCGTTGATAAGACAATGTGCTTATTCATCCCGCTTGGGATTGACCCATCTCCCAGAACAAAAAATCTTTTGAATGGAACTTGGGTCCCTGCAATCCGACATAGGTTATCATGTATCCCAGTCCATAATTCCTGGACCTTATCACAGGAGCATAGGACATGACATAATTGGCCGTCCTCTGACTTACATTTCTAACAATTTGGTGTGCCTTTCAGAACAGAAGGAAATCAGGCTAGGTATTTGTAAATTAAGGTAACGTGTAATTTTGAATTACAGGTGAACCACCTCTTTAATAGGAGTGGGAAAAATAATCGATTCTTAGATGCATCGAGATTTTATATATATATATATATATATATATATATATATATATATATATATATATATATATATATATATATATTTTTTTAATTGTGTTGATTTTTATTTGAAAGTTACTGTCTCCAGATGTGTACAAATCAGAAAGAGGATGGGACAATGGGAAAAACTTTAGAGTTTAGGCAAGAGTGCTGAAAAAAAAGGTTTTGTATATATACACTTGATCTAAGATCTAAGAAGACATACATAAAATAGTTACACATAAAGGCTGTGCATCTTTTTATCACATACACATACATCTGACCACCTCATGTTTCATGTTCTAAGAAGCCAAACGTGACTGAGCCTCTGACATGGAAGATCACTGTGAGAGAAGGTGACTTTCACAAGCAAGGCTTAAGCATGGAATGACTACAAAATAAAAACCTCAGTAGATAAAATATGTCAAAATCTAACAAACTCATATTTATATATATATATATTTTAAATCACTCATGGAAATGTACAAAAAAGAATTGTTGCATTGAAATGCATCAATAATCAGTTTGGAATTGAATCGTTGGCCTCTGAATTGGAATCAAATGGAATTGTGAGATGTCCAGAGATTCACACCCTTACTCTTTAATATGCAGTATGTGCACAGACAATTACTGTAATTAGCTTTAATAAAACATTATATGAATCCTTAAAGTATTCAGTTATTTTGCTTTATGCATTCTGCTTCTAAAGACTATCAGCAGTGTTATGCTATGGTTTGTTCCTACCAGCAAGACAATAAATACTACTAATAATTCATAACAGCCGTGGGTGCAGTATATAGTTATGGTGCTGTACTTGAACGGTTTGAACAAACAACTTGAGCTCCTCCTCACTGCTCTGGCCTTCTTCATCCATTCATCTTTTTATCATTTTATTACATGTCATGTACTCTCTTTTCCCAGCACTCATTTAGAGCAACTGCACTGTAATTACATGGCCTCTCACTCTCTCTTTTGTTCTGTCTAGTCTCTTTCCTACACCTTTGTTCAAAGTTTCCTTACTTTATGTTAATATTTCTTGTCTTTATCTCATGCCTCATACTGGGGATAAAGTTGTCCTTTTCTATGAGCTACTTTTCCAGCTGGCTTGATTTCTGTCCAAAGTGTCTTTTCACTTTTTCAAATAATTCTCGAGGCAGTTCAGATCTTGCTTTTGTCCTCCAGACAGGTGAGACGGAGGGGATTGGATTTCCTTTTTATTCTCTCTGATCTCCTCTGCTCTCTTTCTGTTCTTGATTTCAAACTGTTCTTGTTTTGCTGTAACCTGCCTGCCTACCCTGTTTGGATACTGTATGCACATTGTTTTAATTCACTAATTTCTTATTTATGTATTTCTTACTATCAGCTCCCTCATGGCTGTTTTCTGAGACCAGATTGTGTTTCTGATGCCTTTATTTCCTTAACATCTCAAAATTCAAACAAAACTCATATAGTGATGGAATGTAACTAAGTACATTTACACAAGTACTGTACTTAAAAACATATTTGACATATTTGTACTTTATTTGAGTATTCCATTCCGAGTTATGCTACTTCTACTGTATTACATTTATGTGGGAAATAGATATAATACTTTTTAATCCACTTATACACTTATACTGTACTTTTGACATTAAAAAACATGATGTCCTTATATATTACGCAGTACTATACTACTCAGTATACTACAACTAAAATGCTCCAAGTGAAATAATATATTCTATAATAATAACACACTATGAAAGGAGCCTTTCTGCTGAATTAATACTTTTACTGTTTATACTAAGTACATGTTGTTGATAATACTTCTGTACTTTTACTTTCAAGTAACATTTTTAATTCAGGACTTTTACTTGTAATGCAGTATTTGTAGAGTATGCCATTTCTACTTTTACTTAAAGTGCTCAAATTATGCTTTTTGGCTTTTTCCCTTTCCTTTGTTGTTCTATATATCTTTTTGTGCATGTTATAGGATTACAAAGTGAAAAAGCCCAAAGTCCAACATAAAGGGAGTTACCATCTTCCAGAGAAAACACTGTTCACAAACTTGTAGTCCAGCCTTTACTTCCATGACAAAACGTGCATCACTTTGTAACACGTTATAATGCTCGCCTAGCTGCTAGCGTGGCACGCCCTCATACCCTGCAACTGACTAGCTAGCAGTGCTGACCTAGCTACTGCGCATGTGTGACTACCAACAAAGATGGAACAGAAGTGCGATGCCTCACTCTGTAGCTAAAACAGAGAGCTCAACACACAGGGTGAAAAGAGGAGCTGCAGAAATGTGCAGTACAACAAAAATAGGCAGTTTTTTTAAATTAAACCACATAAACCTATTCTGGCACAACCTTCAAATACAATTATGAACCTGAGTGTGGAATGAGCATAACATGAGCACTTTAAGTAAAGGATCTGAGTTCTTTGCCCACTGGCTGCAGATTGGTTTTGTTAATAGTATCTAATTATCATAAATTATGAGTAATTTGTAAAATGGTGTAATATATTTTTCACACATGATGCATAGTGATAGACACACAAAAAAGCAATACTGTGATACACAAAAATGTTGTTTCTGTAGCTGTATTAGATGTAGTGGATTTTACAAACAAAAGTAACACTAAATTAACAAAAACATTAGAGTTGATAATGTGTTATTAAGTAAGTACTTTTTAATAAAAAAGTTTTCATTACCTCATCCAAGGTAGTAAATTACCAAAATCATCACAAAACATTACTAAGAGGCTAAATGTGTGTACCTATTGCACATCTACAAGATTGTGTGTGGAAATCAGTGCAAACTGGGAATGACAGAACAATAATGGACTGCTGTTATACATAATCAGTGTTTTCACCCCATACACACACGTACGTATATAAATTAGATTTCTTCAAGTTGTGTGTGTGTGTGTGTGTGTGTGTGTGTGTGTAGTCAGGGAGGGTGCCTATTAGAAATGTCTTTCTCTGCAAATTATGGAGGAGGAAGTTAATTTAGTTAGAAGCTAATTAGTATGAATAAAAGATAGTTTGGAGTCCCTCAGGGTGCCACACACTGTCAGAATACACCCCCCCCCTTCCCCCCCATCACCCTCCCCACTTTTCTCTCAATTTAAATTCAGTTTTGGCTGCAGAGAATTATTATTGGCAAGGCAAACTCAGAATATTAGATCTAACTGAAATTTACTACACTAATAACACAGTGGGCCTCGAAAGTTTGGGCACCCCAGATAAAAATGTGTATTAATGTACATAAAGAAGCCAAGAAAAGATGGAAAAATCTCCAAAAGGCATCAAATGACAGATTAGACATTCGTATAATATGTCACAAAAAGTTAGATTTTCTTTCCATCATTTACACTTTCAAAATAACAGAATACAAAAAAATGACGCCTGCAGAGTTAATACCTTGTACTGCCCCCTTTGGCAAGTATCACAGCTTGGAAATGCTTCTCGTAGCCAGCCAAGAGACTTTCAATTCTTGTTTGAGGTATCTTCACCCATTCTTCCTTCCAAAAGTCTTTCACTTTGAGATTTCGAGGCTGTCTGTCACGCACTCGTCTTTTAAGGTCTATCCAGACATTTTCAATTATGTTGAGGTCAGGAGATTGTGAAGGCCATGGCAAAACCTTCAGTTTACGCCTCTTGATGTAATCCACCATGGATTTTGAGGTGTGTTTAGGATCATTATCCATTTGTAGAAGCCATCCTCTCTTTAACTTCAGCTTTCTCACAGATGGCATCAAGTTAGCGTCCAAAATTTGCTGAAATTTGATTGAATCCACTTTTCCTTTTACTCGTGAAATGATCCCTGTGCCACTGGCTGCAATACAACCCCAAAGCATGATTGATCCCCCCCCATGCTTAACAGTTGGACAGAGATTCTTTTCATTAAATTCTGTGCCCTTTCTTCTCCAAACGTACCTTTGCTCATTCCGGCCAAAAAGTTCTATTTTAACCTCATCGGTCCACAGAACTTGTTTCCACAATGCATCAGGCTTGTCTATATGTTCATTTGCAAACTTCAAACGCTGATTTTTGTGGTGAGGACGTAGAAGAGGTTTTCTTCTGATGACTCTTCCATGAAGACAATATTTGTATGAGTATCTCTTTATAGTGGAATGGTGTACCACAACTCCAGTGTCTGCCAGGTCTTTCTGGATGGATCGTGCAGTCAAACGTGGGTTTGGACTTGCTTTTCTCACACTCCTGTGAGCTGGTCTGTCTGATATTTTTCTTGGTCTTCCAGATCTTGCTTTAACTTCCACTGTTCCTGATGACTGCCATTTCTTAATTACAATCCGAACAGAGGATATTGGCATCTGAAAACGCTTTGCTATCTTCTTATATTTTCAGTTTCAGTTTTCTTGACAACTGCTTGGAAGAAGCCATGGTGCTGATTGTTGGGGCAAGGTCAGATGAGTCTGGGTATTTAAAACCTTAAGATTTACATCACCTGGTCTTTCCAGACGATGATTGAGAACAATCCATGACACTGTCAGGTCTCAGCTTTCCAAAGGGGGCGGTGCATGCTGAAACTCTGCAGGGTACCTAAACTTTTGCAGATGCCATTTTTTTGTATTCTGTTATTTTGAAAGTGTAAATGATGGAAATAAAATCTAACTTTTTTTGACATATTATACAAATGTCTAATCTGTCATTTGATGCCTTTTGGAGATTTTTCCATCTTTTCTTGGCTTCTTTATGCACATTAATACAAATTTTTACCTGGGGTGCCCAAACTTTCGAGCCCCACTGTATAGTGTTACTAATGCTAGTGTTAACACATGAGTCAAAATGAAGAGTCAATTACATAATAAATGCCCTAATTTCTTAAATCAACAAACAGCTAAATGAACTAACAATTACTATTGGTCAAACTCTTTTGGAAAAAAAATGTGTTTACTGCTTTTTCATAGAACGGATCATTTGATGTGACCTAAGCGTAACTATCAAAAAAATCCAAGTAAACACCATTTAGAGAAAGTTGTATTTCATTCAGCATTCGTCATTGCAATTAAATAGATGCCATGCTCACTCCTTCAGGCAGATTTACAACAAAATGATTCCGGGCTGTGAGCAAGTACAAAAAATGCTGTGGGGAGGGATTTTACTGTCACACTAATCAATAGCTTTATTTACTTCCAAGACAAGTCACAGTGCATTTAGGTATTCCATCTGTAGGTATACTATGTAGTGTCATCAGAAACCATAAATCACTGAGCTAAACAATTCATCTGTTAAACATGTTATACATTGAACATGAAATCATTGCTCTCCAATCCAGGGTAGCAATGATTTTATGGTAATGTTATGACAAAACAGAATGGGTAGATAGCTATTAAGTTTCACTTTAGTTTTGCAGGTTGTGCTAAATTAAGGAGGCTTCCTAAATCTCTCTGTCAAACGGGCTCTTTCATCCAAAGGATCTGATGAAATCTCGCAGAGCCTCCCGTCTATGCTTTAATACGGAGCGGGCCTCACAGTTCAGCTTCCACAACTCCACTAACGCCAATCATGCTCACATAAAAGAGGGCAGAAGCCAGTGTTGGATTCCCTGTGTAAATTATGTGATCACAGTACTAATATTTTTTAACTTTTTATGGTTCTTTAATGTCAATGTATGAAGTTTCACCAGTATAAAGGTCTTCCTCCAGACACGTTAAAGTCTGGAAAATGAACTGCTACTGTATGATGAATGTTGAGTTTAACATGGTTTCCCATATAGAAAGTTAAAAAAAAAAACTCTGGAAAGGGGCTTGAAGGGGCTGGAAGCACATAGTCTTTCTACCTTAGTTGAAAATCTTTGGATCTGGCCTCGCCCACCACCACTGCTATGTTGACCAGGGAAAGTATCAAGACGGCTAGAAACATCGGAGCCTTACATGTTTGATCCTCAGTCAGACCCAGACATGACGAGGAGATGAGGAGTCTGTTGTTAAGTGTAGTTAGCATCTTTTATTTTCATTCAGTCATTGTTATTACATAATTATATACACAGCTCTGCCATTTCTGTCTGTTTTTCGAAAAAAAGTTAAACTTGCAGAATACAATACATAGTTGGCTTCTCCTCTGATACCCTTCCTTTCACCGTAGCATAGTGCTAAGAATCTGGAAAGCCCTAACCCGCAGGTTGACATGATTGGTTCCTTCGATATGTGACTTTGGAAACCCTGGCTGTCTGAATTCCTGTTTTTGAGACACAGAGTCATTATTAAACTGCAGTTCCAGGCTTTATCTGCTGCTCTCTACTGTGTGTGGATCTGTGTACTGCTGATGAGACAGAAGAGGTCAACAAAACATGTACATGTGACTGAATGCTGTGGAGCAATTGGTTCATTTGTCATGAGTCACTGTGAAGACTAAATAAACTAAAAGTGAAAGACAATAATGAGTCAATTTTTCTGAACCAAGGGAACCAAACTATAGGTGTGAACACAGTCCAGTGTGTGTGTGTGTGTGTGTGTGTGTGTGTGTGTGTGTGTGTGTGTATTCTCAGCAATGAGCCCTTTATTGTTCATGTTGCTAGTCAGCAGGAATCCATCACCCTCACCAGCTCCCTCCTCTCCCACTGAGCTTATCCCCTCTCTTGTTGTCTGGGATGTCAGTTGTACAATTATTACGTCCCTGTGCAGTCATTTGATTTACTTTTAACTACTAATGTGAATACATATTGGGAGTGGTGGGGACCATGTTAATGCATTTTTAAACTAATCTTTAAGCACACATTAACTTGAGACTTCGTTATCTTACCCAAAGTATATTCATGGATCTCAGTCAGACAATCCAAATATAACCATATAAAACCCAAAGTGGTCTATTTAAATTGTCCCAGACATAAAAAAAACTGTTCCTGCTTTTTAGCACTGCATACTGACATGTAGCAAAAACCCACTGTAGCAAAGCTATGTCAAAGCTAATGAATTACAGCGGCTATAATCAATGTTTTGATATCAACAATGGCTTCATGGCTACCTGTATGTGAAAGAGTTCACTTATAGTGAGCAAAACAGATCTAAAAGAGAGTAACTGTTGGACATGCATTTGTGAGGTGGACACAAACACAACTTCATATGAATGATGATATTACTCTGTATCTGCTGGATGTGTAAACAGACAACTATTTGCTGACAAGTTCTCCAATGATTGGTTCCTTCGATATGTGACTTAGGAAACCCTGGCTGTCTGAATCTGTGTTTTTGAGACACAGAGTCATTAGTAAACTGCAGCTCTATCTGCTGCTCTCTACTGTGTGTGGATCTGTGTACTGCTGATGAGGCAGAATAGATCAACAAAACACATTCATGTGACTGAATGCTGTGGAGCAATTGGTTCGTCATGAGTCAGTATGAAGACTAAATAAACTAAAAGTGAAAAACAATAATGAGTCTATTTTTCTGACCCAAAGGAATCAAACTATAGGTGTGAACACAGCCCAGTGTGTGTGTGCGTGTGTGTGTGTGTGTGTGTGTGTGTGTGTGTTATTCTCAGCAATGAGACCTTTAATGTTCATGTTGCTAGTCAGCAGGAATCCATCACCCTTCACCAGCTCCCTCCTTTCCCACTGAGCTAATCCCTTCTCTCCTTCTTACAATGTTGGCACGTATGGACAAAATCCAGGGATGTCAATTGTACGATTATTACTTCCCTGTGCAGTATTTTGATTTACTTTTAACTACTACTCTGAATATGTATTGGGAGCGTATGGGACTATGTTAATGCATTTTTAAATTCATCTTTAAGCACACATTAGCTGGGGACAGTCTGTTATTTTATCTAGAGTATATTCATGGATCTCAGTCAGACAATCCAAATATAACCACATAAAACCCAAAGTGGTCCATTTAAATTGTCCCAGACATAAAAAAAAAAACTTTGTCCTGCTTTTTAGCACTGCATAGTGACATGTAGCAAAGCTGTGTCAAAGCTAATGAATTATAGCAGCAATGATCAATATTTTGATATCAACAATGGTTCATGGGATGTCCGGATAGCTCAATTGGTAGAGCGGACGCCAGGCAGGGCAACAGGATTCCAGTTTTGGAAAAGATCTTGTTTCTATTCTTTCACTTTTATAATTGAATTTCTTTGTTTTTCCACAAAAAACAAACAAAAATAATCTCACATTGGTAAATTAACTATAGGTTACTATAAAAACCATAGATGATGTATATATCATTGGTAATTGAGCTAAAGTAAACATGTATAAAGTATTTTTACATAAATGTGGTGGGTCCACCAGACCTGGGAACATTGGCTGTGTAACAAAAATATGAACACCATACAAGGGTTAATAACTTGATGCTCTTTAAATATGTTGTTGCATTCTAAAAAGTTTTGGTCCAAAGGATGGACCAATCCGTGATCGCTCTCCTAAGCTCTGACCAAAGAAGAGTGCGTTAGAATCTCCATTATGCACCATACCTGGCTGTGCTATAGCGCATCTCTCTCTAGACCTAAGGCCTATAGACTGTAAAAGTGGTCCCCAAAACATAGTTTAGTTCTGCTCGTATAATTTAGAATCTTATTGGCAGTTACTTCGGCGTCTCGCACTCGCCATCCACTTAAAACGTAACGTTACTACTCTTTGGCCGGCTCGCAAGCCCAAACAAGTGTGTGTGGCGTGCCTGTTGTTTTGTTTCCGGTCTAGCTAGATCCGGTGTGGTGTTGTAGTTTTTCTAACGTTACAAGTTGTTTTAACAGCATGTGAAAAGAACTACAAAGTTTTGCTAGGCCAAAAAGAACGTTAATCTTGTGATAAAAAAAATTGACACCATTAAAATGGGTTTTTGTCGCATTTAACTGACAGCACTAATTAAAAGTTTGGGTTGTTTTAAAAAAAGATTTGGGTGTACCTGTACCTGGTGGGCGCCCATACGTACAGGTTTACTCCTCAACTCAGCAGGCCATGGTTTGACTCCGACATGCCCTTTGCTGCATGTCATTTCCCCTCTCTCCTCTGTCATGTCTTCAGCTATCTTGTCAAAAAAGGCCTAAAAATGGGAAAAAAACAATGTGTCATGACTACATGTATTTAAAAGAGGTCAATCATTGTGAGCAAAAAAAGAGCGAAAAGAGTTAAAAGAGAGTAAATAATGGACATGCATTCATCAGGTGGACACAAACACAACTTCATATGAATAATAATATTGCTCTGTATCTGTTGGATGTGTAAACAAGCAACTATTTGCTGACAAGTTTGCCATATGTGTTTTGTTTACAGCTTGTTCCGATGCCACCAGGTGGCCAAAAAAATCAGTAATTGCAGGTTTATCAAATTTTTTTGTCATGATTAGTTCAAGGGCACAATTACTCAAATAAAGTAATTACATATGAATTATTTATTGAGTTGACTAATTAGAGGCTACAAAAACTTCTACACAAGGAATTGTCAAAAATGTCACTCTTGATATCTGCCATACTTCATAATATAAAAAATAAAATACAGGAAGAACTTAATTTTACAGCCATCCAGTGACATTTTCATTTTGCTGCCCACTTGAGTCAAACAACTCAATACATATTTCTATGATTAGATGACAAGAGTTGCACTAAAAAGAAATGTGCAGCCTCACACAGCTGATAAATCTGTGTCATGGTCTTATGATAATTCAGCACTTGTTTTATAACTATGTCAATCCTTGTTGTCACACTTTGAGTTGCAGCCTATTTATAACAAAATCACTTCACTGTTTGCCAACAGTAACACAGTCATGCATATAAAGTCAGGCATATGATTACAGATCGGTATCACCAGGGGGGTCATGCTAACGGACTTGGAGTAAGTTTTATGATTCTAATTACAGTCTTGTAGCTCCAGGAGGGTAATGTTCCCCAGCGTAGGGAAGCAACAGCAGATGTGTGGTGCTTCTCCGTCATATCTCATGTCTTATACAGCGATTCTGCCTGATAGATGTGATTTATCTGTAGCATGGGGGATGAACACTTCTCCCCTCTGACATTCACACCCACCACACTCATACAATACATGCACACCACCATGTGCGCGCTCTGCCGTCTGTTCACAATTCCCAGATCTGAGATTTTGTTTCCGCTGTTTAGCATTTTCTGAGCTCTGTGGAGATAATTCTTGCTCTCTTTCCCTCCCGCCTTCCCTCCATCCCAGCAGGGACACCACAAGGTGACAGCATCTATCACCCATCAACCATCACATATCATCTGCTGACTGGTGTCTCAGAACAAGGAATCTTAAACAGAAATTAATTTCTAGGAGTCAGATTTAAATCTTTGTGAGTGTATGTGTGCATAATTGCACTGAGTTTGGCCTATCACACCAATCAGTGTGTGTTTTATTCCCAAGATACCCTCGTTAACACATGCAAGCAAGCGTGACACACACACACACACACACACACACACACACACACACACACACACACACACACACACACACAAAATGGCAATCCCTCCTGTCCTTGTCAGTCACATAGCTGTCAATTGTGTCATTGCTTGACCTCCACGTCTGCTTGCATACGTTGCTCTTTTGCTTCATTAGCATGATCAATACAGCCACATAATGGCTTTTTGTCTTAGAGTATGAGTAAAGTGTGTAGTCAAACCAAAGTGTGTGGTCAGAGAGTATACAAAGGTAATTGAAAAGCAGTAACAGCAGAAGAGTTCACTACTTCAATTTGTTTTTTATTCTTCCAGTACCACACACTTACACACAACAAATTTAAAAAACACCTTGTTGTCTTTTTTGTGAAAATAAATATGATTATAACTTTAAAATGACACAAAATCATAGTCCTTCAACATTACAGACTAGAAGAGAAGCAGGACAGCGGGACTGTCCAAATGCCTTTGGCGAGGAGGCTGCTTCCTCTGAGAGAATTATTGTGTTTTGTCCGTCTGAGGCGAGCTGCCCAGTTGAGACAACAACCCCCTGACGGGCAGAATGTACTGGGGAAAGACAAATTCCTACCTTCTGTCAGAAGCAAATAAACAACTGGACACATGAAGGCTTGATCAGCCCCTTCCGAGATGGAAACAAAATGTCACTTACCTGGCATTTTTGGAGCACATTGGATTCCAATGACAACTATTTACAATGAGGTCTGTAACTGGTCAACCTTGTTTTGTCTGACCCTTTAAAACAGATTTGATGGGAATTCATCTCAGGTTGCACACAGATTCTAATGCATATGTAATGTTCATTTTATTCCTGCACGTGAATATCCTTTGGGCCATGTGTTTGTGAGTATTATTTGTGATATATGCTCTATGTGTGAGATACTTTATGAATAAGGAAAAAAGCACCTCACCTCATGCCGTCATGTGTACAGCACAAGTGTATAGTTCTGCTATGCATATGTATAGCTGAGGTATGCCTCCATTTGAATTGCTTGCGTATATGTATCCTGTGAGTGTGTGTGTATGTGTGTGTGTGTGTGTGTGTGTGTGTGTGTGTGTGTGTAGGATCCACTGTATCAGTTGCCAGCCTCTTCTTATGGCTTGGTGAAGGGGAGGGATCACCTGCTCTTTAAAAACCCACAGCCACACAATCTTTCAGTGAAGCACAAACACAACATCACTGTCTGATTAAATAAAACGGGAATCTGAATATGTGATGTTGAGAGCAGGAGAGAGAGAAAAGAGCAATGAGATGACGATGAAGAGAGCTTTGCACTGGTATTCCCAGGTGCATAAAAATGTGGAAATGGAAATAAGATTGGAATAAAAATTTGACATTTCACTGCCCCCTTCTCTACTCGAACGCCTACTGGGGGAAACAACATTACATAGCTATTTAAAAACACAGCAAAATGCTTTTACAATATGTTGAAATTAACCAGAAAGAGCACACATTATCTTTTTATTTCCTACTAAATTAATTGCAATGTTGTTGGCAGCCTCAGGAGATTTCAAACATTTGCTTTGCTCTCTCTTCTGTTTGATGTGTTGTATTTTAGACCTTTAGAACTAAAAATCTATGTAATTGTTTTCTTCCAGACTCTACCTGTTCCTCTTATCCCATACTTGCGTCCTACAGCTTGTTAACCATCAGAGGCTATGAAGACTCAGCTGAGTTAGAAATGAATAGCCTTCACCTCCTGTCCTATATTATGGTTCTCCTCAAATTCACCAGAGAATGACGTTCCCTGAAAATATTCTCAACAGGCTAAATATAACTATGATTGTTCATCTAATAAGTATTCAGAGAGCAAGAATGATAGGTTGAGGAGAGAGGATGGTGGTGGTGGGTGGCGTGGCTGGTGATGTGGGTGGGGGGGATTAGTTCCAAAGATTTATATCACCTTTTAGAAAGGTGTGTATAGGGAGCACAATTCAAGAATAGTCATTTTTTAGCTTATATAGCTGCAGGTTTTAAACACTTATTGCCAATCCAAAAGCAAAAGCTAGAAACAGAACTAAATGAAATACCCTTCATAAGTTATGTTATCATTTAACAGGATGAAATTAAATTAAAAACACGACTAAAAGTCTACAAAGTCCACAGCAGTTCTTTGAAGCTGCACTGAATTAAGCTGCAAATGTGACTTAGTTTGTAACCTCTAAGTTCATTTTTGATTCCCAAGGCCGTAGACCAAAATGCATCTGGATGCAATTGGAAAGACCTGCAACCAATTAGAGTAACAAAACGTGACGTAGCTCTGAGCAACTGACAAATGTAAACAGACTACAGCATACAGCGACGAGCTGTGATGGTGTAGCATCAATACGGCTGTGAACGAGTGTTGTGTTTATGCCATCAGAATTTAAAAATAGCACTTCAACAGAAAGTTCACATCAGCTGCATTGAAAATGCTAGGCTAAGCTAGGTTCATCAATGAGCATGTAGCGTAAAACACAAAGTCTCTGCCAGTTGTCATATGATAAACGGTTGTGATTGGTCCGGCAAGAATCTGGCTGGCTGGAAATCTGTCTGAAAGTGGGAACACTTCATACATAGTAAGCACTGATCATCTTTATTTAATTCTATATCACTTTCTGGTTGTGTATTTTACAGGCCACATTTGACAGTTCTGAATGCAGCTAATTTGGAACTAGTGGTGATACTGACAGATTTAGATACAGCGCAGATGGTTCAGTTTGCTGCTTGCTTGATGTAACTGGTGTAAAATATATGGTACAGTCAGGTACTGTCAGAATACACAAATAGCATCTATATACCCCCAACTCATCTGTCAGTCAGTGACATAGTCCCTCAAAGCTCCTATATCACAGTGGGCTTCAGTAGGCTCACAAACCCACAGCTGTGAATCCCTGGTGGCTTTTGTCAAGGCAATCCGCTGCTGACATCCAGCCAATAATCTGCATACATTAATATCCTCATAATGGTTATACTGTAGTCCCTCAGCTAGAGAAGACCTGTGATTAAATTACACATCCAGACATAGATCACTGTCATCCATCTTAGAGAAAACCTGTCAGAGGAGAACTAGCCTCACTGTGCAGTGTCTTGAATTCTCTTGTCCCAATGTGGTGGAAACCTTGCAATCAAATCAGATTAAAAATCAACACAAATTAGCATTTCTTAAAATAAAATTTCACCCAGCACTGCTACTGCCTCAAGCCTCCAAACATGATGTATTCCACTATTTAGCAGCGGCTTCTAAGTACCATCACTCACTGCCCACAAGAGTTAAACTCAGAAATAATTACCCAAGTCAATGGGTGCCCCTATCTCTGTGATTGGTTGAGTGCTCAGGCGAAAGCTATTACGTTTTCCTTTCTATTTTTTTCACAGGATTTCAATTAAAAGCTGTGCAAAATGGTGGGCCTATCTTTAAACGCTAGACCCCCAGAAATCCCTTCTCGAGGGAGGACCTATTGTAGTGTCCTCATCAACACTCCAATTAGAGCTTGCCTATTATCTTTTATTATTAAAAAAAGGGTATTACCACAAAAGCACCTTATCCTCCTCTCCTAAAATAACTCTTTAGCTCTTTTCGCCCCATAATTTCATTACAGGAAGATAGTCATTCATCAATTAGAATGGTAATTTTCATTAATGATGCCTGCTCCCACTGACTATTGAATAATTTGTTCATTCATTTGGATCTCATGATTTGGTTCAGTAGTATCTCATGAATATACTATGAGATATGAATACAAACACTGAAATATCTGTGTAAAAATGCAAAGTCAATTGATAGAAAAACACAGACAGAAGGAAATATAGAGGGAGTGATGGCAGCATGCCTTTAACAGGTCACCCATATTACTGCTAATATATTCATACCAAGATTAGCTTAGCATTCGGTTTCCAAGAAACGTCAGTCTAACAAATCATCCTTGTCATGATCACGTTTTCATGAATATATTTTGACCCTAAATGGTCTTCCGCTAATCCTGTACACTTCCTGAGACTTAGGCTACGTTCAGACTGCTCCGTTCAGACTGCAGGCCTTAATGCTCTATTCCAATTTTTTTGACTGGCTGTTCACGTTACTTTTTTAATTTAAATGAGGCCCGCATCAGACTCAAGTACTGGGCACGACCAGAAAGTGACCTGCATGCGCAAACAAGTAATACAAAGTCATGCGCCACATGCAACACCCTGTTTAAATGCTTATCAAAATAAACTAAATAAATGTATTAATAGAACCAAGGAAATTTAATTGTTATGTAATTCAATTCAATTAAATTCTATTTATAGTATCAATTCATAACAGGACAGACCCAGGCTCTTGGTAGGCGGTGTCTGACGACCGGTTGGGGTTAGAATGAAAGTGGCAATAACAGTCACAAAAAAAAAAAAAATAGTTTGTAGTAGTTCATGGCATAGCAGGGCATTGTGCAGCATTACAAGGCACAGCAGGACGTAGCAGGGCACAGCAGAGCGTAGCAGGATGTAACATGGCATCGCAGGACGTGTAGCGGGACCATGGCGACAGCTGCTACCATGATTTTGGAGCCTCCCTGTTCCAAGGAAACATGCTGGGCAAAAAAGAACATAAGGACTCCTGGGAATGACTCCCCAGAGCTAGGTTAGTAACAAGCATTTCTGGGACATGGATGCACACAAATGGAAAGATAGAAAGATAGAGGAGAGAGGAGCCCAGTGTGTCAAAGGAAGTCCCCCAGCTGTCTAAAACTATTACAGCATAACTAGGAGAGACAGGGTAAAGAGAGGAGCCTGGTCAGGCTAGAACTCTTCCCAACCGGATCAGGCTGTATGCCCTGCCTCCCTCTAGTTTTAATATATTATTGATTATATGATAGACAGATCTGACAACTAAGATGAGAAGCAGGTGGGCCGGGTTAGGTGGACACTGCAACTCCTCACTCCCTAACAATATTCAGTTCTAAGCCCTAACTAAAAGCTTTATCAAAGAGGAAAGTCTTAAGCCTACTCTTAAATGTGGGGACGGTGTCTGCCTCCAGAACCCAAACTGGAACCTGGTTCCACAGGAGAGGAGCCTGAACGCTCTGGCTCCCGATCTACTTTTAGAGACTCTAGGAATCACAAGTAACCCTGCATTCTGGGAGCGCAGTGCTCTGGTGGGGTAGTAAGGTACTTTGAGCTCTTTAAGATAAGATGGTGCCTGACCATGAAGAGCTTTGAAGGCGAGAAGAAGGATTTTAAATTCTATTCTGGATTTTACAGGAAGCCAATGCAGAGAAGCTAAAACAGGAGAGATGTGATCTCTTTTCCCCGGTTCCTGTCAGAACACGTGCTGCAGCATTCTGGACCAGCTGAAGAGTCTTTATGGACTTTTTTGAGCAGCCTGATAATGAAGAATTGCAGTAATCTGAAATTTTTTTTCTGCATCATTTTTAGACAGGATATTCCTGATTTTTGCAATATTACGTAGGTGAAAAAAGGCGATCCTTGAAATTTGCTTTATGTGGGAATTAAAGGACGTGTCCTGATCAAAGATAACTCCAAGATTCCTCACAGTGGTGCTGGAGGCCAGAGTGATGCCATCCAGAGTAACTATCTCTTTGGATAATGCGTCACGGAGGTGCTTGGGTCCCAGAGCAATAACTTCAGTTTTATCTGAGTTTAACATTAGAAAATTACAGCTCATCCAGGTTTTAATATCCTGAAGGCATATTTGAAGTTTAGCTAACTGATTAGTTTCATCCGGCTTAATTGAGAGATATAACTGAGTATCATCTGCATAACAATGAACGTTTATGGAGTGCTTCCTGATAATATTGCCCAAAGGAAGCATATCTAAAGTGAACAGGATTGGACCTAGCACAGATCCTTGTGGGACTCCATGACTAACTTGAAGGATTCATCGTTAACATGAAAAAACTGAGATTGGTCTGATAAATAAGACTTAAACCAGCTTAAAGCAGTTCCTTTAATGCCAATTAAATGTTCCAATCTCTGTAATAGGATATGATGGTCAATGGTATCAAATGCAGCACTAAGATCTAATAACTACGGTGGCCGACAGAAGCAAATGCCCTGCAACTTCAGAAAACACATGCAAATAGGCAAAACACAAGCAAATTAAGAAAACAACTTCATTAATTTGACAACACATGCGCAACATTCAGCAAACGCGCTGCATATACACACAACACAACCTAATACACAAACGCGCTGCATATACACAACACAACCTAATACACAAACGCGATGCAAATAAAAACCGATGCAAACAGAAAAGCACACAAACCACGAAAACAAATGCAAGTACAAAACGCGCTGCATAAAGAATCCACAACGGAAGTGCTCCAGGCCTCTAGAGGGAGCAGCTGAGCGGAACAGCTGATTTTAGACCCCACGGAACGAGAGAGAGAGAGCAAGCGAGCTGATGAGCGGTTTGTTTTGAAACGGGACCAAAAGTGAAGATAGCGACGACATAACAAGGTAAGTATTCATTTTAACATTTGGCCCTCCTCTTTTACAGTATTTAACAGAGCAACAGGTTTACGTAGCTAGCTGCTGTGTTGAGACTGACTTCTACAATAGTTTGCTAGTGACAACATTGTGTGTCTGATCTTTCATCGCTAACGTTGGTCCGCAGTGGGAAGGATAACTAACTACTTAACTGGGCACCTGAGTGTTTGGATTGCATTAACGTTAGTTTCCTCTTCTCTGAATCGTCTCTACATATGATAGAATATGTGTTGATCTGCGAGGTAACTTTGCATAAGAGGAAGGTGGAGAGAGGAAAACTGGAAAAAGAAAAAGGGGGGAAAGGAGAGTAGAAAAGGTATGTAAAAATAAATGTAAATTAATCTACGTTTAAGGGGCAAAAGAGAAGCAGAGAGTAGATAAACAGAGCGAGCACAGCGAGATGAGGATGAGAGAGAAGGGTTGAAGAAAACGGATAAAATGTGAAGATTAAGGACGAAATTAAGGAAGCAGAGAAAGGACCTTAAGACAAAATAGGAAGATGGTTAGGAGAGAGGAAGAGAGCATAAGATCATTATTTTGCTCAAGGCGTAATAAATAGCAGGGAAAGGTGACAAGGAAAGAAAGAGGTGACAGAATTAAACTGAACACAGGGTAAACATCCATATACAGAAGATCAGCAGACACTTTTACTATAAACAAAATATCCACTCTCTGATATTAACTTATCGACCTTGCAAGCATTTGTCTTTTTGTTGTTTTTCCCCCCACAGATGTACTGTCCATATTGTGGATCTGCCTTGACAGATCCCCTGGGTTTTGTTGTGCGTGTGGCAAAAACATCAGATTTCTAAAAGATGTGGCAAACAACGTCCCTGAGGAGATGCCTACAACCAGTACACATGCTAATGCACAGCCCAGTGCTGGCAAATGGATTTTTAGTTGTATTACAGAAAAATCAGTAGTTAGAAGACTTTTACAGAAAATTTACATTGTGTTCTTTTATTGAAATACCGTACACCTCTGCACTATGTGGCTTGTCTACTTCAATAACTAGCATATTAAATGTGTTCTAAAATGCTCTGCAGGAAATATTAATGATGAAGAAACAGAAATTAGCAAAAGGTATGCTCTTTTTAACATTGTTTCTATTATAATTAAATATATCGCTCACATCTAGTGCCATTTTCCATTTCCTTTACTTTCTGCAGATTAATGTTGGAGTTATGAAGATGACAGGTGATTCCCTTAAACCTGTGAGAGGAAAGTCACTTCCCCTTGATATTCAACCTGAATGGTCATCTAATCAACTGCTGGCTGCTGTAAAGAAGCTGAAAGATTTTAACCAGGATATGGAAGATGGTTTACATGTTTTATTGTACCCTGATGCTCAGGAAGTAAGATACATCCCAGGAACAGACCCCCCTTTTACAGTGCAGAAATACAAGGAGGAAATTGGAAAGGCCTACCAAAGAATAACAATGTACATTTCCACTGTTGAAGACTTTGCAAACAGCTTTATGTTCTTCTTATTTTAACATTGTGAGTTGTTGCCACTGCTGACCCTGACAAACATAATTCAATTCAATTTCATTTATAGTATCAATTCATAACAAGCGTTATCTCAAGACACTTTACAGATAGAGTAGGTCTAGACCAGATAGAGCAGGTCTAGACCACACTCCATAATTTATAAGGACCCAACAGTTCTAGTAGTTTCCTCCAGAGCAAGCAACAGTGTGACAGTGGCGAGGAAAAACTGCCTTTTAGGAAGAAACCTGGGACAGACCCAGACCCAGGCCCAGACCCAGACCCAGGCTCTTGGTAGGCGGTGTCTGACGACCGGTTGGGGTTAGAATGAAGAGTGGCAATAACAGTCACAAAAAATAGTAGTTTGTAGTAGTTCTTTGTAGTAGTTGATGGCATAGCAGGGCACTGTGTGGCGTTACAAGGCACAGCAGGACGTAGCAGGGCACAGCAGAGCGTAGCAGGATGAACATGGCATCGCAGGACGTGTAGCGGGACCATGGCAACAGCTGCTACCATGATTTTGGAGCCTCCCTGATCCAAGGAAACTTGCTGGGCGAAAAAGAACATAAGGACTCCGGGGAATGACTCCCCAGAGTTAGGTTAGTAACAAGCATTTCGGGAGAAAAATATTAAAAAGCAACATGTTTGACAAGGACAGGAACATCATCCGGTCTACAGAGAAGATATTCAGCTGCAGTCTGCCATCTCCTCAAGACTTATCCAGAACCAGGAGTGCAGAAGATTCAGATTTAATATTTAATTCTATGTACCAAGAACTACTACATTATTATAGAAGCTGTTAAAATGTTGAAATAAATCAGTCAAATCTAATCATGACCTCTTCATATTTTAAACTATATATGAGCTATTGTGTGTTGCTACTAATTAGTATTCAAAATAGTGAGGTGTGGTGAACCCTTTTATTTTGCGTCTACTTGTGTTGTCTTCAGCTTGTGCCAAAAACTGTAAATTTTTCCACATGAGCACTTGAACATTGCTCTGGTGTTGGCCACAGAAGGGACAAAACATGGAAGTCTGAAATATTGACATTGATATGATGAATCAACTAAAAAACAAACATTACGTATAGCATACATATCATCACTAAATAAAGAGAAAGGTTACATCAGAGGAATGAAATGTCTGCTGATCTTATATCTCTCTGTATATTACTGTTTACCCTGTGTTTTGTTTAATTATTTCACCTCTCTTTCTTTCCTTGTCACCTTTCCCTGCTCTTTATTTCTTCTTGAGCATATCTAATGCTCCTTCCTCTTATGCAAAGTTACCTCGCAGATCAACACATATTCTATCATATGTAGAGACGATTCAGAGAAGAGGAAACTAACGTTAATGCAATCCAAACACTCAGGTGCCCAGTTAAGTAGTTAGTTATCCTTCCCACTGCGGACCAACGTTAGCGATGAAAGATCAGACTCACAATGTTGTCACTAGCAAACTATTGTAGAAGTCAGTCTCAACACAGCAGCTAGCTACGTAAACCTGTTGCTCTGTTAAATACTGTAAAAGAGGAGGGCCAAATGTTAAAATGAATACTTACCTTGTTATGTCGTCGCTATCTTCACTTTTGGTCCCGTTTCAAAACAAACCGCTCATCAGCTCGCTTGCTCTCTCTCTCTCTCGTTCCGTGGGGTCTAAAATCAGCTGTTCCGCTCAGCTGCTCCCTCTAGAGGCCTGGAGCACTTCCGTTGTGGATTCTTTATGCAGCGCGTTTTGTACTTGCATTTGTTTTCGTGGTTTGTGTGCTTTTCTGTTTGCATCGGTTTTTATTTGCATCGCGTTTGTGTATTAGGTTGTGTTGTGTGTATATGCAGCGCGTTTGCTGAATGTTGCGCATGTGTTGTCAAATTAATGAAGTTGTTTTCTTAATTTGCTTGTGTTTTGCCTATTTGCATGTGTTTTCTGAAGTTGCAGGGCATTTGCCCCTGTCGGCCACCGTAAATAACACCAGTACAGAGATAAGTCCTTTGTCTGATGCAATTAGGAGGTCATTATTAATTTTCACAAGTGCTGTCTCTGTGCTATGATGAACTCTAAATCCTGACTGAAAATCCTCAAATAAGCTGTTGCTATGCAGAAAGTCACACAGCTGTTTGGCAACTGCTTTCTCAAGAATTTTAGAGAGAAATGGAAGATTGGATATAGGTCTATAGTTGGCTAAAACATCTGGATCAAGGTTGGGCTTTTTCAGAAGAGGTTTAATTATAGCTACTTTAAAGTGCTGTGGTACAGGACTCCCTTCGAAAACGAGATGTCACATCTCAAGGGACTATTCCTAATAAAGAATTTCATTATAACATAGCCTGTTAATAAAGACAGATTGGTTATTTCTAGTAGAGAAGTGTTGACTAAGGGTAAAACTTCTTTAAGTAACCTAGTAGGGATGGGGTCTAAGAGGCAGGTTGATGGTTTAGCTGAAGAAATAATTGAATTAAATTGATAAAGATCAAGTAAAGCTAGGCAGTCTAAAGGTTCTAAGGTTCCTGAGTTTAGAGATAAGTCAGTGCCAGTTAAAAGCAGGTCTTGGTGAATTTTGCTTCTAATAGTTATAATTTTATCGTTGAAGAATCTCATAAAGTCGTTACTATTAAGAGCTATGGGAATACTTGGCTCAGTAGAGCTGTGGCCTTTTGTCAGCCTGGCTACAGTGAAGAGAAAAGAAACCTGGGGTTGTTCCTATTTTCCTCTATTAATGATGAGTAGTACGCTGCTCTGGCATTACAGAGGGCCTTCCTACAAGTTTTAAGACTATCTTGCCAGATTAAACAAGAATTTTCCAATTTGGTGGAATGCCAAATCTTCTCAAGTTTCCGCGATATTTGCTTTAATTTGCGAGTTTCAGTGTTATACCATGGAGCTAACTGTCTTTGTTTTATTATCTTCTTTTTTAGAGGGGCAACAGAGTCGAGTATCGTTCGCAGTGAGCCTGCAGCACTATCAACAAAATGATCAATTTGGGAGGGACTAATAGCATAGGAGTCCTCCGTTACTTTGTGACTTGGTAATGAATTAAATGATAATGGAATCACATCCTTAAATTTAGCTACAGCACCATCAGATAGACAACTTGTATAGAAGGTTTTGCCTAATGGCATGTAGTTCAGCAATATAAACTCAAAAGTTATCAAACAGTGGTCAGATAAAAAGGGATTCTGTGGGAACACCATTAAATGTTCAATTTCAACACCATATACCAGAACAAGATCGAGGGTGTGGTTAAAACGGTGAGTCGGTTTATGAACACTTTGAGAGAAGCCAATAGAATCTAATAGAGAGATAAACGCAGTACTAAGGCTATCATTCTCATCATCCACATGAATATTAAAATCCCCTACAATAATAACTTTGTCCGTTTTTCGCACTAAATTTGACAAAAACTCAGCAAATTCAGATAAGAATTCAGAGTATGGACCAGGTGCTCGGTACACTATAACAAATAGAACTGGCTGCAGTGATTTCCAACTTGGGTGTGAAAGACTAAGAACAAGACTTTCAAATGAGTTATAATTTAGTTTAGGTTTAGAGCTGATTAGTAGACTAGAATCGAAGATAGCTGCAACTCCACCTCCTCGGCCTGTGCCTCGAGGAATGTGAGTATTAATATGACTGGGGGGGTGGATTCATTTAGACCAACATATTCTCCATCACTCAGCCAGGTTTCAGTAAGACAAAATAAATCAATATTAGAATCTGATATTAATTCATTTACTAGTACACCTTTAGAAGAGAGAGATCTGATGTTTAAGAGTCCACATTTAATTCTCCTATTCTTTTTCACTATTGCACTTGTGGTTTTAATTGTTATGAGGTTTTCATGCACAGCTCCTCTTCTGTTTACCTTTGATTTAAATAATTGCAATGGTCGAGGGGCAGACACCGTCACTATGGGGTTTTTACTAGGTAATTCCTGGAATGGAGGAGCAGAGAAGTGTTAGACTGTGACTCTTCCTCCTGGTTCCAACTCTGGATTGTCAGGGATTAGATCCACTAATAAACTTGTCAAGATTTCTAGAAATGAGAGCTGCTCCATCCCAAGTGGGATGAATGCCATCTCTTCGAATCAGACCAGGTCTTCCCCAGAAAGACTGCCAGTGATCTACAAAGCCCACATCATTATCTGGACACCACCTTGACAGCCAGCGGCGAAATGATGACATGCGGCTATACATGTCATTGCTGGTTAGATTTGGCAGGGGTCCAGAGAAAACTACGGTGTCCGACATTGACTTTGCGTATGTACACACCAATTCAACATTAATCTTGGTGACCTCCGTTTGGCGTAACCGGGAGTCATTAACGCCAACGTGAATAACAATCTTGCTGTATTTACGTTTATCCTTAGCCAGCAGTTTCAAATAAGACTCAATGTCACCTGCTCTGGCCCCTGGGATGCACTTAACTATGGCTGCCGGCTTCGCAAAAATTTCTCAAAATAGAGCTGAGAATGTAGTGCTACTAGCTACCGCTAGCTACCTTACAGCCACGTTCCAGGCTTTACAGCACACAAGCTGTATTATAAGACAATACAAATAATAAAATACAGCCATATATCCATTATTACTGCTATGGGAACTCGGGAGAAGCGTCATATGAGCCTACAGTGCAGGGCGGCTCAGCCGGGCGCAGTCCAGTGGGTCTGCTCGCGTTCATTAGGCCTAGTTAAATAACTCTGTATTTGGCTATTATTGTTATAACTTTTAAAACATGATTTGAATGAGGACTATGTAAGTGTTCTGTCTTGTAAGTTGCTATATAGATGCGTCTTTCGCCATGTAAAGCCTATTAGTGGTGGGCGGATCAATCCAAATATCGACAATATCAATACCAACGTTGGTAATACCAGTGTAATAAGATCGATACTTTAGTTTTAGTTTCTCTCCAGTATGTGCTGCTGCGGTTTCATCAAAGAAGTGATTTGGCTGTCTCTGACTGTGCCGCTGCTTTTAAGAGCCACTCCTGTCACACTTTGCTCCTCCTCCCCTCTCTTGTGATTTGATGTTGTACCTTCATGTCACTCAGCGGCACCAGGCAAGCAAACAGGCAACCAGCCTGTCAGAGAGGAAGAGAAGCGCCATGTGGCTATATTTTCAGGTCAAAAATGAAACAACAGCAAGCTGTATAATTTGTAAAAAGGCTGAGATACAGTGGTAACACAACAGCTGTATTCAAGCATTTTAAAATTCTGTCCTGGGTTTTAACTTATTAATAATCCAAAGTTTAAATCACAAAAACACTTTATGAGGTTATTTAACATTAATATGACTTCCCCCAGCCTGCCTTTGGTCCCCCAGTGGCTAGAAATGGTGATAGGTGTAAACCGAGCCCTGGGTATCTTGCTCTGCCTTTGAGAAAATGAAAGCTCAGATGGGCCGATCTGGAATCTTGACCCTTATAAGGTCATAAGGTTACCTCTCCTTTCTCTGCTTTGCCTGCCCAAAGAATTTGGCCCACCCATGAGAGAGAGACGTCATGGCTTTCAAACGAGCAAAGTGTTAGTTGGTCAAGGCCACACCCCTAGCCTCCACCTTGCCCCCCCTCTCTTCTCAAAAGCTACAGACTCAGAAATGGCACATACTAAGGAAAGCTCATTGTAGGACTGGCTCTAGTGGCTGTAATTCTGCATCAAGGCTGAATTTTGGGAAAAAGACTACAGATGTGGTATTAGGGGACCACTGCGGTCTATATAAAAGCATCCAAACAGCACCCTGTCATGGGAACTTTAAAAGGTCATGAAAATTCATTCAGATTTAGGAATTTGATGATGCATCCACCTTCATTTTTTAAAAGGTTTCAGTATTGTATCGGTATCAGTAATACTGGCCCTGTATTTACTTGGTATTGGCTCAATTCCAAATAATGCAGTATGGCACACCACTAGAGAATATGGGAAAAATTTTGTAATTCGACTGTCAGCCGCTATGACCACTATTCCTGGGAGCTTGCTAGACAAGGTACAAAATTGTGACGATGGTCACTCTAAAGTGACGTCAAAGTCATGAATTCCGATCTGAAATATCTGACCTGTAACGGATTCAGACCACATATGAAAGTGGCCCAAATCAGAAGTGGAAAAGATCGGATGACATGTGACTTTCTTAACATTCTACTGACTTCTACTGACACAGAACTCACGCTGGTCAGGTGGAGCTGGAGTCCGATGTGAAAAATTTCTGAATGAAAGCCACAAGCGTATTCTTCACTTCATATAGTGCAGTTGTGCCAGTAGGATCAATTGACATGTGATCCCTTTGCAAGTTTTTTGAACGAAATTCCATCAGTGTGATGCAGTTAAATAAAAAAGAAACAAGAAAAACGGTGGGCATGACTCTGGAAATGCCTTCTAAAAATGATGCAATTGAACATATAGCATTTTTTTCTGAGGCCGAGATGAAGCATATTGAGGGTTATGCTGATGTCACGTGTTGCTTTTTTTTACTGAGTTCATATTATTCAGATCATATAAGGTAGACATCTGAGATTTCACAGTTTAAAAGAACAGCTGTCATTTTCTATTTTTGTCAACGCAGAGTGCCAGGTCACAGTCAAAACAAAGCCAAACTATTGAATATGTCACAGAGTCAGCATGAGTCATGTTCCTGCTGCTCTTTAAATAAACTGATGTAGTTTGGGATTAATAAAAGACAGTTGCCACCTCACATACGCAAGATGTCCTCAGACACATACACACTACATCAAGGATATGTGTTATCAGTCTTGACACAAGCTGCTTATTTGTTTGTCTCCAGTAATGAGCCACACAACACTATTCATCAGCCCTGATTTTCCCCGTGGCAAGCGGGTTTGTGTGCATGTGTGTGTTTATGTGTGTCCTGCTGAGGCACCAGCCTGAGCGTTTATTGGTTCCCCAGAGAAAAGGTTCCTGGCCTCATTTGACACAGTTTTACACTGCTTGCTGTGTTGTCTTACCATGGCCTGTAATTTCCTGAACCAGACTCACATGCTGTCCACAGAGCAAAGTTATTCTCTTCACACAAAGCCACTAGCTGGTAATGACAACCTCTTTTTGTTTAGATTATTTTTGGGGCATTTTAGGCCTTTAATTCCACAAGACAGCTGAAGACATGAAAGGGGAGAGAGTGGGGAATGACGTGCAGCAAAGGGCCTCAGGTCGGAGTTAAACCTGCGCTTGATGCCACTAAATATGTGTGCCTGCTCTATGCTCTATCTTACAATACTTACAAACTGTTAATTGCATCCCAAAAAAATCCAAACCAACTATCTGTTTTTAAAAACCTGATAGAACTGTGAGACAAATCCAATTTTCCCACCTGTCACTTAATGTACTCTGGTGTGATCAGATGATATATGTTGCTTTAAGACTAGCGCTGCCACAGACCATGACCCCTGTGACACATCGCCAGGCCAGCCACAAATCTATCCATCACCTCCACGACATGGTTCTGCCCCCACCCCCTAGAGAGAGAGAGACCTTCTCCACCTATATAGTCTTCCTCTGCTTGTTATGGAAGCAGGAGATCGAGCAGAGCCTGAAGTGGAGGGGGCTTTGGGCTGAAGATGTGCTAATGGGGAGAGAGTACATTCACCCATACATCCATTCCCCGTGCTGTCAAGGAGCATCATAGTGGAACGCTGACGAAGGGAACCTTGGTCCCACCCCACCCGACACCTGCTGCTCCTCCATCTGCTGCAGCTAAACAGCCTCCTGCTTCTCCTGTTTATGCCCCCATCTATACATCCATCCATACACACATTCATTCATCCATCATTCCGTTCATAAAATAGGCAGAAGTTGTGGCCTGAAAAGAAGCTGTCTTCTCTAGTGGCAGCCAGTAGCCAAACATCTGATGTTGTTAGTGTGAAACCCTTCAGCCAGTGCTGCCAAATTTTAAATGCTCTGCTGCAGCTGCTCTGGATCAGGGGGTTTATACTAGAAGAGTGACACACTTTAAAAGCAGGGAGTCAAACATTGAATTTACACACAGCTCAGTCTGGCTACGAACAGCTGATGAGTGCACGATTTGGCCCTCAGGTACAAAAAAACATGAGATGTCACCAAGCTAGGTACTTATCAGCTAAAACATCTGCATCACTGCATCAATTTGGGGCAAATGAGGAGGACAGAGAAACTAGGTAAGCAGATCGAAGTTTGTGTGTCAGCAAAGTAGAAAGGGCTCCCTAATTCTGATAAAGTACATCATATCAAAGATGTTGCTAAGGAAATAAAGAAATGTGCATCCTGCAGGGAAGAAATAAAAGGATAAGCGTTTTGTAGAAACACATAAACATGCACACTGCTAGACAAAAATGTAATAGCCAGTGTTTGTGAACTGATAAGCCTGAAGGACTGAAAAGAACAAATAGCATTTATTATGTGTTTGCCTAAACAATCTAGGTGTTGCTCTTTCTGTATCGCAAAGTCAGGTGTTGTCGTTGCTTCTACGTTCATCAAAAGCTCTAATGCGCAGGTACATATTTACTAAGACTACTGCACATCCGAGTACATCTGTGAAGAATGTGACGTCTCAACTTAATGGGTTTGATGGGAACTTGAATTCTCGTACAGTGTTTCCATAGTGGCTGTGAGAGGCTGCATGGTTTCAGTTATCGTCCATTAAGTCCAGGTTTCAAGGATCTAACACAGCCGAGATGGAGCACAGAGTAGAGAGGCTATCAAAGAATATCATTACAGACAAGGAGACTGTGTGTGTGTGTGTGTGTGTGTGTGTGTGTGTGTGTGTATATCATGACTTCTGGTGGTCACTGTTGGAAGAAAGCGAACAGCATGAGCACGTATAGAGTAACTTATTTCAGCTCAGAGCAAGCTTTAATTTTCTTATAAATAATTTGTATTGAAACAACATCGTTTTCAAACAAGCATCTACAGTTTTATGATCGAAAATTCCCCGCTGCATTATTTTAATAAAACTCCCACCGAAGCGTGATTAAACATTTATATCAACCCAGTGAAGAAAAACAATGTTGTTGTTAATTCCCCATGTCACACACGCCATCTCAGCCGTAATACTACATCATGTTGTGTATGCTAGCTCCGGTAATTCAGTTTAATCATAACATTGGTTAACATTCCGATGTTTTACATTAGAGTATTCTCACAAACAAGAGAGAAGTGCTTAAGGTGACAACAGTGCTGGCAGATGTAAAAACATATATATAAAGATGTAATTTTTTTAATTTTATTTATGTATGTTTAGCCTGTGTGTCATTTGGTCTAGGAGAGGAAAATAAGTCTGGTGTGTTAGCATAAGGTCTGGCTGAGGTCACCTCTCCTGACTGCATCTGTCTTAACTCCTGCTTTGTGGTTTTTGAAGGAGAAACAGTTCAAATGATACTGTTTCCCTAAAGTTAGTCTCAGTGGTTCATGGGTAAAGCTACCTTGGGTTACACACTGCTGGCACCCACCCATGCACACACAAACACACACACGCACACATTCCAGAGGAGCAGTGACAGGCAAAGATGCCCTCAGTTTGACCTGGGAGCATTGCCGCCATGCAGAGGCGGTCTGAAAGCATCACTGAGCTCCTCGTCTAACGGCTGGAACACTTAGCAATAGCGACACACATCCAACTGCAAACACAGCTGCACATACAGGCACATGCTGTCTAATTCAGTGCTCACACTAACAAGACTGAGCCACACATGCGGCTCTGTGAAGCTGTTCAAAGGCTCAACAATGTTTTGAGCTCAGCAACCTACTGTGCTGATAATGACAATTTTAACATGCTAATGTTGATGTTCACCATCTTAATTTAGCATGCAAGCATGCAAATATGAGCATAAGTGCCACTGAAAAATGAGTACAGTTAAGGTTAATGTCAAAGTATGGGACACACTGAAATTTTTGAGCTAATGATGACGCTAGATGAAAAGTTAGGAAATTAACCAAAGTTATCATAATTCATCCAGTGGGGAACACAAAAGTCGTTTCACGGAAACCAATATTTGTTAAGATATTTTACTCTGGAAAAAAAACGTCAGAGTTGGTGGAATAAGTTTACGTTTTGTACACAGTGTGTGCGGTGTTTGAAATAAATCCCAGACTGAAGGCCAAGTTCATTCATTTGCTCACCAGGAATGGGATTTTAACCCTGACGTTATTCATTTGATAATGTCGGCCCTGGAGGTAACAAGTCTCCCCTGGTTTTCTGATCTCGGAAATTAAGCAATCAGGAAAGGTAAACACATTGAACATTTTAAATTAAACAGCTTATTAACGTGCACTTAGCCTACACGTGTCATTAGCATGAGGAAAAAATGATATTTTAACTGTGTCTGGCTCGGACAGAAAAATAGGTCCGATCTGGACTCTAGTGGGACAGCTGTCAATGTGAGTTATTACCCAGTGTGCTTTGTTGAATGGTCTCAGTGTTTTAATGTTTTATTTTATGTGAATACTAGTTTACTAGAGGAGTAACTTAGTATTTGAAGTTATGCAGGAAGTGTGCATTTAGTTTCTATGCTTGTTGTGTTTCCACAACAATGTTAGTGAGTAAATCTACTGAAATGGCCACCATAACAGTGGAGTGTGATGTGTAAGATGAGAAAGCAAAGGTTACTGTAAGGCTTGTATGTCATGAATGTAAAAAAAAAAGTGGTTTATCTTTGCCAAGTGCAAACCAGAACAGAGGGTATCAATAATTGGTTGGGGAGGGTCATGCATGTTTTCCCAGTCATTTTGGAGGGTCTTAGAAATATTCATTGCTGGTGGAAGGAGGGTCCAGTTTACTTTGACTAAAGATCCAGAAACTCCTCCGGTAGCCCCTTAAATAAAAATCAAACAGTCCTTAAGCTCTAGATTTATTTCTCAATGTTGTTACGTACACCTCGCAAGCTTTTTTTTTTAACCATTTAGAGATGCGGTTCAAAAGTTTATCGTGGGTTTGGGCTCTTTCAGTGAGCTAACCTCAATATTTGATGGACTTGATAAAGCTTTTTTTTATCTCAGAAAAGCTGACAGAAGTATACCATTATTAAAAAGATGGATGACTTCAATAATTCCCTAGTTATTCCAAGGTCTAAGTGTGGCATCAATGACAAACCGATTGTGCACCCCACTGGCTCAGGTGTTCTCACAGCCCAGATGCTGAGCATCATGAGCAGAAATCTAATGAATGTGTCGATTATTGCTGTGCTGATGGCCTCAAGGGTCAGAGGCAGCAGGTGTGCTGAGGAACTGAAGCCATGCAGAGCAAATGTTTGGTCTCTGCTTCTCAGAGGATGAGTCAACATGACCAGAGTAACCCACAGGACCTTTCTCAAACATCACTGGCCTGTGTATGTATGTGTGTGTGTGTGTGTGTGTGTGTATCTGTGTTTGTTTCAGAAGAAGTTGGGTCCTCAAAGGACCTTGACATATTGAAATGCAGCACAATCTCCTTCCCTGAATGGCTTCCCTATCCCTGTTTTTAAAACCTAATATCAAGCTCTGTCGGCTAAATTTACAGATAACACCAGTATTTTGTATGAAAATAAATGCACAGATTAAGAATTTAATACTTGTAACGTCTTGAATCTGTCTGGGAACCCAGTAAATATATGGTGTTTATGAAATGCTGATGTGACCTTGCCTGAGTCTTAGTGTGCATATGAGCGTGTAGTTAATAGTTGCAGGTTGGCATGTGACACATGGCTTTGTCTTCATTAGAACATCAGGGCGTGCATCATCCAGCACAATGGCTTCATTTCGCCTGCCGATCTGCTGAGAGCTGCTCTGTAATAACACGGGTCAGGACCTGCGTGGGAGCAAACCATCACACTGCCACCGCCTTCATCTGTGATGAAAGACGCTGTCAACAATCCCCTGTGCTAATCTACGTTGCTAATACACCTCCTCCTCCATCCCTCGCTCTGAGCTTTCACTCTTTGCTGTACTCCAGCCTCTCCCTCTCTATTTTTGTGTCTCCCTGCTGCACTCTCTCGTCTCTTTTCCTGATCTGCGGCTCCTAATCGTTCTTTTATTCTGCAATCTTCCCTAACACACTTTCCCATCCTATTCTCTATCCCTTCTTCAAGCTTTTCTTATTTGTTTCCTTTTTCATTTGAGTTTAAATGTATCCAGTCTTTTAATGCTTTCAATACCTGTTTTTCTCAAGTTCTGTAACTTTTCTCCGCTGTGTAACATAAAGAATCAGCTCTGTATGTAGCTTGACAGTATTGATACATAGTTGGAGTGCATGTATATGTATTGTACTTACATCTTGCTTGTAGTTCGTTATTTCACCACAACACAGACAATTTTGTACTTTGACTTCACTAGATTTATTTGTAGTAACTGGATGCTTTGCTGAAAAAACTAAAGTCCAATTTAAGTTTCATGTAGGTCAGAGTAAGTCCTCGAGTGTGAGTGCAAGTTGAGTCACAAGGCAACTTACAAGTCAACATGCAACTCTTTATGGTTTCTGAATGCTAATCATTAAAATGACACAGCATTTATAGAATTTATGGTTATGCATGACCTTCTCAAGGGTGCCTTATTTATTTTTTTATTACAGTCCACTGTCTGTCCTATTCTCATGAACAAGATATCTCAGGAAAATCTTGAGGGAAAGTCTTCCAATGTATGTTCAAACAACCTCTTGTGCGAACTACTGTTAAAGCATGTGTGTTTCAGTTTGGGGGATGACTTTATGGAATGAACAGAACAATGACATCAGACATAATAGATTAAAGAAATCTTTACTTGGCCAATACAGAAAAGAACAGACCGAAACATATAAACGGAAATGTAATGTAAAGGTATTTTTGTATATTGTTGTAAGTTATTGGAAGATCTGAATGATTGTATGCTATATTTATATATCTTTTTTCTTTGTAATAAGATGATTTTGTGAAATAAGGGCAGGACCATATAAGCTTATTGCTTCAGCCTGCTTGTTGTTTATTCTGATTGTTTGTGTTTCATTTAGTGGCTTTAATTTAATTTTTTTTTTACGACACTGTTGATTGTTCGAGATAAATAAATAAATTAAATTTGGGACATGCCCACTTGGACTCAAAGGTGAACAGTCACCGTGACCTGATTTTATATCCAAAAGGTCAAAGGTCATCTTCACTGTGAAATCATAAAGTTCTGTTAAAACACTTTTCTGGCTATTATTCAACGCCATGACCCAGGAACAGAAGGAGAGATATTTGGTTGGATACTGAATTAGTGACTCTATTCTGATGATCGTGTTGATGTTCTGTGCTGTCCATGTTTCATCAAAAAACACACATCTGAGACAGACACTGATGTAAACTGCAACAACTGCACTGGTTGCGAAGGCATACATACATACTATAAGTTGGTAATTCTAGTTTACAATATGTAGGGGAGACTGGGGATGGTTGTAACAAAGGGAGAGTTGTAACAGCATCACTTTCAACAATAAGGGATAATATAAGAGTCAAGTGATAAATTTCATGTATAACCACTCACTCCCTGATCTAGCATGGGAATTTGCACGGCTGTGAGAAGAAGTGTGCAGATTTTACACCCAAAACATCAATTTTCAGGTAAGAAAGTAATTTTAGGGACCATGTCTATATTTTTATTAGTACAGATACTGTTGAAGTTTGAATTAGGTAACTTGTATCAGGTAAGAGAGTAGGTTCTTACGTAAAATGTGAGTCATTTCATCTATGCTAATATCAAACCAACTGGCTAACACGGGTGGGGATGGTTGAAACACCAAATAAGAAAATGCATCTTTGTTGTTTTACTAATTGTCAAATGTCTTCCTGTAATTTTACGTGGATTATGAGCTACTTCTGACTTCCTCCTGAAGGTTTCTATTTGTATGTGTAACATTCATAGGTATTATCAGAATATGTTCTTAAAGAAAGCTCTTCTAATATTAGTATCCATACCATACTCACACTCTTCTTCATTTAGCCATCAGTGATGAGTTATTTTGATGCTTTAGTGTTGGCACATGCACAATAAACTCATATAGATGCATATTTTGTTGTGTAGTCTCAGTTTTTAGTTCTTCAATCTTACTGTTACAATTTACCCCAGGTTGTGTTACAACATACCTGGGTAGTGGGGTAAGTTGTAACAATGGCACTCCTTGCATTTGACATCAAATAATGAATTATGCGATATAAATGGAGGAGTTAAAAACATTGCAATTTGTCGTAGACAAATTAGGGTACTTTGTGTCAAATTTTGAGTGTTACAACTATTCCTGTCTCCCCTACTTCTGCTGCTTCTGATACTAAAATACATTTGACAAATATGTACATTTGTTAAAAATGTGAATACATACCTGTACGTGTGCTGTTACTACATTTGCTTGCAATTAAAGTAAACATTCTGAATAGTTATTCTACTGTACTACTGTAGAGGTAGCATGAAAGTATTTGTCACTACACATTACATTATATCACAGTGTATATCACAGTCAGTTAGGGCTGAAATGATTCCTCAAATAATTGAATTACTAAAAATCACTGATGCAAAATTATTTGCCTTGAAGCTTTGTCTAATCAATGTAACTAAGTTGTACGGCTCACTGTGTTTCCGCAGGGATGATTATTACTAGCGCACATCGGTCTGACGCTGGACAAAAGACTGACGTTGCAGATTACAAAATGGAGGAAGACAGAGAAAATAGCGAGGGCTAAGAGAAGAGACAGGCAATAGAAAACGACAGAAAGTTGGGATCATTTGATCATCTCAATCCAACTGGCCTACAGCATTTTACTCTGCATACAGCAATGTTTTACAAACAAGCTAAAAGAAAGTTGTTGGTTTGTAGGCTAAATGTTTATAAGTTTGCTACTAATCAAATTTTTGTAAACTTAGTTTGAGACAATCCAAGCCTTCCCTCCTGGAGCGTTTAACCTCATGGCTACTTAAAGGAGAATTCCTTTGAAAACAATCAGTGCTGCCTACACCGTCTTATCCTCCTGCTATAGTTAGCACCCAACAAGAATTAGCACAACTTTCATGCATTTCTTTCATATCTACAGCAGTCAGATTCACTGTGTTGATTCGGAAGGAATCACTTCACATGGTGAAGGGTTTTAGTGACATTTTGAACAAGTTTAGAGGCTAAAAACATGTTTAAAACTTGTCCTGTTTAAGCCTGTTGGGTGCTAACTCTAGCGGGAGAATAACACAGTGTAGGCAGCACCGATTGTTTTCATTTTTCTCTCTACTGAAGCACTCCAAATTTACAAACAACAGACCTACATGTTGAAATGACTGGAATTCTCCTTTAATATGCACACGAATGATGGCATCGGACCATGCCGGATGATAACTGCATTCTTTATTATTTCTCCTCACACAGTATTAGCCTTATTAAAATGTGTCCCCCTGGACAGCTAGTTGAATAGCCCTGCTGTAAGTTTTGTACAGTCGCATTTCCCTGGGCTCTTTTGCATATCCAGTGTAAAGACCCAGAGGCAAGAAGGGGATGGGCCACCAAAAATGTACTTTTGCCAACTGAATAAGGGGCTTGGTGGCCCATTCGGCCCGTTCTTAAAAATATTAGCATCTATCCTTGTTTTTGTATGCAATTTAGGCAATGAAACCTCTATTTTGTATATTTACTATAAAGCAAAAGCATTTCTTATCCCATTACTCAATTAATCAATGAAATAATCTGTAGAATACTTGATTACTAAAATAATGGATAGCTGCTATCAGTCAAACAAGACTAGGCTTGTTTTTGACTACACTGGTGCCCCATATACTGACAAAGTAAGTGGAGCGTTTAGACATGATATATGACTTCCTTCATATCAGAACAGCAGAGATGACAATATATTGTCATATCAGTCTATTTGTCTACATTAATTACCCTGACTGTCTATCATATGATTTTATGCTGTGTATAGGGCATCTATTTCAGTGTATCTCTTTGTATTTGTGTGTATGTGCATGTCTATAGTTGTGCACATGTGCATCAAGCAGGATTGTTTCTGCTTAGTGAGGGAGAAAATGATTTTCCTCCATATAGTAGCTTTCATAACATTTATGAGCATGTACACATAGATACGCCTGTGCAAGAGCGCGCACGTGCAAGTCAGTGAAGTCTATACACAGAAACAAACACACACACACACACACACACACACACACACACACACACACACACAGGAATGCAGGGACTACAACAGGCATAGTAGATTGGAGCAGAAGGCAACCGGTGAGCTACTAAGATATAAACAGGTGAATGATTTTCTGTTCCCTCTTAGATTGTTTCCTCATCTCTCAGCCTGGCTCTATCCTTAGAGAGACAAGCTGGAATTGCAGTCCCTTACCTAAGCAGCCCTGGAAGACTATCTGGCACAGACATAGGGTAACTTGGTTACTGTTGCTCCTCTGTGGATTGCTTGTTGTTGTACACTACTGACCAAGCTGTTAAAATGCCCAGCCTTATTTTTTGCATTTCTTTTAATCGCATTAATTCTGGGGCTGTTGTAAACTGATACAAGCAGCAGCAGCAGCCCTTAAACGTACACACAATCTTCAAGAAGAACACCCTTTGTGTGTATATGTACTTTGCGCAATTGCTCACACATACAAATGATTTGCCGAAACACAACTGCAAGACAAAACATGAACAGTGTCCTGGAGGATACCTGACCTTTGCAAAGATTCATCTTTTTCCCCTCAAAGCGGTATTGTTTCTTCTCTATTTTCCATTCAATTTGGAAGGGTGAGAAAAAAACACATTACAGGAAAATTCCGAATTTGCTTTCCATTTGGTTAGTAGATTGAATCGGAGACTACTTACTATATGGCCTGCTGAAAGTTCTGCCATTGCATTCATCAAATAACAGCTTTTCTTTTTCTGAACAATTGACTCAATCATTGATTGAGTGTTGAAAAGAGGAGACATGCAGCACAATATGATGACATAATTCTAGTTGGTGTGTGCTAGGTGACAGCTTTGAAGTCATGTTGAATAAATGCTTGGTTATACAGCTGCTTCCACATTATGTGTGTGAACATGGCTGTGCTTGTGTCTTAGCATATGATTGCTTGCATATAGTTAACTTGTTTAATCTTTTATGTTTCTTTTTAATTAGAACTCCACCACGGGGATTACATCTGCTAAGAGTTGGTTTTCAGGTAAAATCAGAAACTACCAAATACAAGATGTTTAAACAGGGATTTGTGTTGGGAATGAGGCTTTATGCTGTCCTGTCTACAGGAAGCCACAGTGAAAAGACCAAGTGAACAAACAGGCCGAGACAACAGCCAGCCTTTCAGACAGAGTGGCAGTGACACCTCTCTCAGCTAGTCTCAGAGCTGTCAGTCCTACTAGGTTGTCACCTCCCCCCTCTCCATATCATTGACTTGCCACTGACTTAAATGCACTTTTGCCAAGCCCCTCTGAAATGATGCATTGTGCTGGAGGAGTTATCATAGAGGACAATATTCTCCTTAAAGTAGACTTGAGAGAAAGGAGCTGGCTGCTTCACTTTCTCTCTGTGGTTGCTAGGTGAAGTTCTCCACACAGACTCACTGGGGCCTTTATGGGCGGCTGGCACCATCTCAGCCCCCCTGCCTCTGACTGCTCCCTCACTGTGTGTATGAGAGAAAAGGGTGGGCAGCAGAGGGAAAATCATGTCTCTCACTCAGGGTGGCGTGCTAGGACTTCCAATATTCCTGCCACCCCTCGTACCCTCTTCTCTCCACTGGTGTTCCCACAAGTGTATCTGATGGCTGGTGCCCCGCTCTCTGGCTCTGACCTCAATCCGTCTCGTTAAACCATAATTGGAAATGAGGTAGACATTTACCTCTCTGGATGTATATCTGTGAACTCGCCCTCCTCTGGGAAATCTTTACCTGTGTGCCCCCTTTCTCAATCAAAGGCTGGGATTTCTCACCTACAGCTGAAATCATTTTCGGGGAATCTGAGCCAAGGGTAAGGTTTGCACTGTCACAGAGAGATATTTCAGAGAGCTTGCCCCTAGGCGCCACTTTACAACTGAAGAGACAGAGGGGCAAAATGACACTAGCTACCACACTTTATTCTTTTAGATGACAAATTGAGGTAGAATGCCACACCTTGCACTGCAGCCATTTGCCATCATAAAGCACTGGTAAAAAGTGTAATCAATGCTTACTTGTTCTTACTTTTAATTTTGTGTCAGCAGTCATACTGCTGTTTAATATTCTGCTCTACTACATATTACATGAGAAAATGTCCCATTGCAAGAACAAAGGGGGATTCTCATTACCCTGAAGGCAACACTAATGTAAAAAAGTAGACACTGCACTATCAGACTTCTGAATTTTAATGTTCATTAGGTAATTTCTTCAGAAGGGGGTCTGTGTACCACAAGTTGAACTATTGTGTCATGAATGCAAAAAACTAAAAATGTCCTTATGTCTTCTAAACAATGGAGACAAAGCCACACGCTGGGACAAATAGGCAGCTACTGTTCATACAGCACACAAAACGAACACTCCCGGACTCTCTGCCGCTGTCTTCCCAATCCCTTTCACACTAATCCGGTATACACCTGCAGACGGAGCGCCTCCACCAGAAGATCAATGGCTGAGTCCTTGCCTCTTGGATGGGTGTATATGTACACGATATGCAGTTTTTGTTCAGTCCTGCATATGTGTGTGTTTGAGTGTGTGTATGGACTAATAACAGTGAATTAGCCTCTGCACCTTTCTGACTCACTGACACTCAGCTCTCCCTTTTGCCTTTTAGTATGCTGCACTCTGAAAGGACACAAACAAGTCTTTTGTATAAAAACTGTATGTATACGTAATGATCAATTACCATTTATATTTAAGCTGGTCATGTCATGGCTCTTGAAAGCAAAGACATTGATTTTGCATGTAAAAGAACTAGAAACATAGCTCACAAAAATGAAGAAATATCTAAAAATTGTCAAGCTGTTTCTGAATAGGAAACTAAGTCACTATTCTAACATTAAACAAAAGAAAACAAATATTTGTCTGTTTGCTTCTTTTTTCTGCTTCACATACACTTCCATTGCATGTGCGGAAGTCTCCTAAACATCCATCTTTAGTGTGTGTGTGTGTGTGTGTGTGTGTGTGTGTGTGTGTGTGTGTGTGTGTGTGGGGACACGACATTGAATTATGATTATTTTTGATGGGCACAAACACACAACATTGTCAAAAACAATGACTCTTTTATCTTCACACTGAAAACACTGCTTTCTATCAGGGTGAAGCACCCTGAGATGAATCTCATGCTTGAATAATAATAAGCACAGTCTTCTAAATATACAGACCTGTTTATCCCCATGGCTGAGGAAAATACATATTTATATGCACATTTCCGTAGACTCATTCACAGTGTAAGATGAATTTATATCTAATCCATATGTGTGTCTCTATTATTGTTTAGGCCATAAAGAATGCTATTCAGTCCAGAAAATAAACCACAGTGCTAGCATTATCAAACAGGTGAAGTCAAATAAAGCTGTGATTGGTGTGTGAAATGAAATTTATGTTTGCACCCTCAGCACCTTTACTGTCTCCGAGAGCACAGCATATCCCAGGCTATGTTTTGTCAGAGGGGAATAGTTTGTATGGGTATATGCGACGGTGGTTGCATATAAATGGACTTTTATCATATCTTAGTTCTCTTATGGTCCTTTGTCATCTCAGCGAGAGAGCCGCAAACCTCAAACACTGGGTCACAAGCTGCTGTAACAGCTAATAACCTTAATCTTAAATATGTTCACTTATTAAACTGATCAACATTTAACTGAGAAATTCCCTTTTAAATGATTGCTAATGAATAATCGTAAACCATGGGCATTAATGCCCACAACAGTCTCCTACCTCCTTCCAGAAACAAGAATTTCTTAGCCCTCCTGAAGCCAGTGGCTGACCTATTTAAGCCTCATAATGATGATAAAGCTGCCAAACTAATGGCCATTTCCCTATTGCATTAGAAAGTACTTCCTCTCATTGTGGTGCAGTGGCGTCGGATAAATGCATAAGCCAGCAGCAGTTGTCGGACACAGTCAGAGTCATCCACCCACACAACCCGGTCAGTGTGTAGTAAGAAGGCCACTAGGAATGACTTACTCAAGATCGTTTTGAATGTAATGAACGCAGATTAGCCACTCTCTCATCTTACTATATATCCTGTTCTGCAGACGTCTTGTCTTGGGCCATAAAACACAAAGTTTCCAATACAGAGACGAGAAAGAGATTGAGAGGATTTAAGGATGATAGTTTGAGGAAAGGAGATGTCTCTTGTGTTGTTTCTTGTCTCCTTTTCTTTATTCTACATAGCATGCTGCTAACTCCAAAGAAAAAAACATCTTACCCAGCACTCATTACAACAATAAATGTAAACCTTCTTTGGTTTGTGCACATGATGATATCCAAGCATTACTCCACATAACACACTGTATGGTGTGATACATCACTGGAAATAAGCAAAAGATTTAGTTTCAGCGTTGGTGCTGTCTGTGATTTGTGTATTTGATCTGCACATGGGACACTCATGTTACTGCCAGTCAGTTACTGGTCTCTCAGTTTCCATATTGACAGCTGATCTGAACTCTCATCCAGGGTCCTTCAAGAGAGTTGAGCATCACAGATGTGGACAGACACACAACATGCAACTAAAGCGACGGAGAAGAGGAGCCGGAAACAGATTAGTCAGTTTTGATCGGTTTAGCTGCTACTCAGGGGAATACAGGCAGGCCCACATGAGTAGATGACACATACTGGAATACTAAGGTAGGACTGACAGAAACTGCCACTTGCACAACTTCAGCTGACTCTTTGTAGAGACTGGAGAGGGAAGGACTGAGAAGCAAAGAAAAACAAGATAGGGACTGATGAGTGCGAAGGACAAGAGGGAGAGTCAGTGTTGCGTAACAGCATTGCTTGGCAACAATTTATTGAGGATGGGACTTCAGTGACGACTTCGAGGTTATGAGAAGACACCTTTAGCCAGAGCTGGACTGAGTGAGGAAAGTAATGTCATGAGTAATATAACTAATTACTTTTACTATTGTGAATATCTTTGGTGAATAATGATTAATTAATTCATATTTTTGATGTAACTTTCCCATGCCAAACCTTTCACCCTCATACTTACCCAAGACAACTACCTGATCTCTGTGTCTCTGCCTCTTTATTAACTTTAACTAACTAACATGCACCCACACAAAAAAATGGGAAAGGGCATTGAATGAGCATCAATAACTAAGTTTCATTCTTTTCTCTGAAACAGGAGGTCTAGCAGAGGACAATATGTCCCCACCTTCCCTGATCAGCTTCTCCCTTTATACTAACCATTACTTATTCCCTTCACTCCCAATATTCGTGCAGTCTCAGCCCAGACCACTGGGACAGTATTGCAAACGCATCTCCCTGACGGGAGCCATCTGCCGGCTTCTCCCCTCCTGTCATTGGCCCATCTCTGAGATGTTCCCAACACATCGTTGGCTGCAATCTGTCTGTCTGCCTTTACCGCCAACCAAACATCTGAACAGCCGAACTCTCTGATGGGTGGAGGGCTAGAAACTTCTCCTGCCCGTCAGCCTACTCTCCTACACCTCCCTTCCTTCTCCTTATTCTACCTCTTCATCTTTCCCCATCACCAGTCAAAAAACCTTTTTCTTTACTCAGTTTCAGCTTCCAAGTTGTTATCTCTGATCCTGTTCTTATTTCTATCCCTCTTTGGCCTTGCCGCTTCTGTTTCCTCGTTCCTGCTCCACCCCCCCCAGCATCACCCGCCTTCACATTTTCGTTCCCGCTGGCAGGGTGCAGCCATATATATTCGCCTATTCCTGCAAGGGAGTGAGCGATGTGCGTGTCGCCCATGGTGGCAGAGTGAGCAGCAGAGCCTGACGTGAACATACGCTGTGAGAGCTCCCATTTATAACTCCTTTTCCTAATGAACAGCACGCTGAATGCAACACGGATGCGATTACCTTCAGGAACTCATTTTCATGAGGATGAACAGAAGTACTTGCCCTCACCACAAAGTGGAAAAGTCTGAATGGATGCTAATGGGTCCCTGGCAAAAAAGTGATTGAACTTTGATGCTAAAGAGGTTAGCACTTGGACTGTGGAACATTTTCTAATCTCCAGGCCTGGCAACCTAAAACTGAGGGAGTCTCAGCCAGTTTTGCCATCTGCATCTCTAACCTCACGATGTGTGCCATCATTACCATTAGGGGTGGGGGGGAATCGATACAGCAAAGTATCACAATATTTTCCATGGCAATACTGTATCGATACACGGGCGCCAAGAATCAATCTTTTATTATATATAAATTGCATATAATAATTTAACTTTTTAGTACTGAAATAATTGAATTAATTGTTTTTTCAGTCCACTAGATCAGAAGATGAACAAACAGGGAAATGTAAATGTAGGAATATCTTTTTTAGATAAAAACAGATGTTGACAATGTTTTCCTATGGAGACATAATTGGAAGTATATTGAAGAATATTGCAAAATAATTGTATCGTGACATAAGTTTTGTGATAATATCGTATCGAGGGCCTCGGGTGATTCCCACCCCTAATTGCCATGTTACCCCTACCTTGCTTGATCCCACGTGATCTGATCAAGTACTTGAAGAATGCCGACTGCATTGCAAGGCAGCTGTGTGCATATATGTGCATATGTGTGGCTGGAAGGAGCATAATTAATCCTCAAGCTTCAGAGCTCAGGTTGTCAGCTGTCCTTCCTTCCCCACTCGCTGCACACTGTCCTTCCACCCCCAAATGTAAATAGTAAGGAGGCGTCAGCAGGTTAATTAGCAGGAAGAATATGGTTGGGGGTTTGGAGACAGTGGAGACAAACAGGAGGCACTCACTCTCCTTGGCCCCTTCATCGCTGGCAGATGCTGCCCCTGCCGATGCCACGACCCCACTCAGCTCACTTCTGGAGAGCAAAAACAGACCTTTGGAGGGACAGGGGGACAGCTGGAGCACAAGCAGCTTTGGCCATATAGTAAATGGATGACTAGAGAGATTTTATCAGCCCCGAAAAGGAATTTATCTTGCTGTGGTTTATGCCCATAAAGCTCCTTAGTGGTGGAGTGTTGGGTCTACGGAGCCATGGCCATATGGATGACTTGTTTAGTAAGGAACTGCAGTAAGAGACAGAGAGGCTTCCCAGAAGACTTCTCATTCTGACTGTAAGGCTGAAGGATCTCAAGGTCATCTGGTGGAGAACAACACAACATGACTAAAGACAACAGAATATTTGATGATAGAGCATCAGTGACAAGATGAGTATATTTTTCACGATGCTGGTTATAAGCTACTGTGAGCTATTATGTAAACAACAAGCTTAAGACAAAATATACAGTAAGATCCACAGATCTAATGTTGCCCTTAAGCTGTGCAGTGTAGCTCAAGCACAACTGTGTTCTTTGTCCATTCAGGGAGGAACTGGGAGGTGGGCGGCAGGCGGGTGGAGGTACATGTCTTTGATAGAGTGGCTTCATTACCTCAAGTGAAGGCCAATTTGGCTTTATGTCGAGAGAGAGAGAGAGAAAGAGAAGAGAGAGAGAAGAGTATACTGCATCAGTGTAGCTCACAATATGTCATCATCTGACTTCATTTTGGATAAGAGGCCAAATCTAACAACAACAAACAGTCAATGTCTTAACTGGAAACCCAATGATAGTGCAAAGAAAGTAAAAATAAGACCTTGGAAAAGAGGAGGTTGTTGGCATACTGAAATTTGCTGACTCCCAAAAAATGTTTTACATGCCTGACCTGTGGGGAGAAAACAATTTTTTGAGGAGCTTTTTGTGCAACAACAATTATTTTACCATGATATATCAACTTCTCATCTTGACATGGATCCTTTCTCACTGCCTTTCATTCCGGCAAACATGAATTGATGCTGTTACAGGCATTACCCTCCACAACTGTAAAGGTTCCGGTTACACACACACACACACACACACACACACACACACACACACACACACACAAAGTGGAAAAGTAAAGCTAGACCTCTATGGATAAAGCTTTGTCGATGGAGTAATGGGCTTTCCTGATGGCAAGGGACCATAATATCCTCTAAAGAGGTTAGAGCTGCAGACTGGAGAAAGAAGGATATAGTGCAGTGTGGGGGATGTGAAATACCAAGACAGACTGTGAAACACCCAGAGACTAGCTTCACTTTAGCATTTATGATAAATTGATGTCTTTGTCTTCATTTTCCTCTTCTCCGCTTTCTCTGTCCTTGCTCACTTGGCATACTCAGTGCAGAGTAATGATATGTCTATCATTGCTCAGCCACTGGCCACAACTCATTCAACTGGAGAAACAGTGGGAAGAATTTAATGGGAATAATCAATGCTACTATATCTGATGACTTCATCCACTCTGCCTGTTTGCTTTGATTTAACAGTTCATAATGCCAACAGTGACTACAGTAATCACAGCAGTGAGTCAATAAGATGATAAACCATGTTGAAGAAAGCCCTGTGGTCAGTTGAAGGGTACACTTGGGCACAGTGTAGACAGTGAAGGATACAAGCGCAGACAGCCAGGAGAAAGCGACATATGAAGGCATTCTCATCTCAGCCGGTCTCACGCTCTGCTGAACATTATCAGTGTAGAATTACACTTCAAACTGAATCAACACACAGCACACGCTTCAATATTTGTCATTATCGAAGAACAGAATGAAACTCGTCTTCGGTAGATGGCTTACACAATCTAAATGAAAGCTCCCTGACTGGACCAAACAACATTTTGAAACATATTTCTTGGCTGGAAATGAAGCAGAGTCATGATCTGGACTAGATACCCTCTCTTTCTTTGCAGCTAATTTCCCAGTTAGTAACAGAAGGAGTCAACGCAGAGAAACTGAAATCCAAATCTTCTTTTTTTCCAGCGCTCTGCGTGTGAAGCAGGATGTCCCTAACAAGGCACGGCATTTAGAAAGAATAATAGTAACCTAGTGTGTTCTCCTCGTGCATCTCGGGGCTGATGCAGTACAATTCCATTAGCCTTCCTCCTCCAGCTGAGAGCTCTCTGTCTGTCATTCATCACCAGCTGCAGCACAACACAGTAACAACAGCGATGAAAATTAACTTTCCCTGCCACCCTCCTCCATTTGTCTGTTTCACTCTCTCTCTCTCAACCTCGCTTTCCCCTCCCAAACTTTCCCCCATCATGATAAACCTCTAATTCCTGCAGTTTCTATTCCCTGTGTGAATAATAAATGGGAAATACTGTCTTCCCATGACATCTGGCCACAAGCTGCTCCCTCTTGATACTACAATTAGAAGGGGAAGGGCTGAATATCAACAGCAGTAGCACCACTTTCAGTTTATTCCATTAAAACTGTAGCATTTTTTTTCTTTAATTTCAAAAGTCTATTCTACAAGAGAGCGACTCATTTTGATTTCTGCAATGGTCATACAGGATGGCTCTGTCTGTGAAGGCAGCATGTTCTGTGCACCATGTGCAGCTGCCCTGTTTCTCCATGCAAGAACATGTAACATAGTGTTTCTCAGTGATGGAGTATCAACACAAACAGCTTTTGTAAAATACACTTGCACAATTGCAGCTGATGTCAAAATTTCTTGCTCGTAGTGTATTACTGTCCTCTCTGAAATTCACAATTCCTCACTGTTCCTCCCTCTTTGTTTCTTCTTCTCTTTCTTGTTCCCCGTTTCTCCCCTCATTTCTCTATCCAGGAATCTACCTCTTTACCCTTCTCTCCTCTTATCTCTCAGCGGTGTCCGTTTGCAGTTTGAGTGACAGATTTGGTTCGGGGTTCAGACGGTGAGAGGCTGGTTCTATTTCACGGGTTTTAGTCTATTCCAGTTGGGTCATGACTCTGACAGTCGTAGTGTGATCTGAGCGTCCACTCCACCCCAGTAATGTTTTAGTCTATCATACAGTAAGAGTGTGCCTGGACACCTGAAGGCCATACAGTATATTCCAATGTTGCTTTAGGCTGAAAAGATGTCATGGCATAGGCAAAGAGACATTCTGCAAACACAGAATCACAGCCTTATAGTTATTGGTCACTGTGAGGTAAAAAAGCATTGCCAATTGCAAACTTTCCATTTTACACAAGAGTTCATCGTAACACAACACAACACACAGACACAGACACACACACGTCTGCATATACTTATTCAGCTCACACCAAGTTGAAATTGGACTTCTCTATCCTCCTAGGAGGTTTTTATTGTGTTTTTTATTATCACCAAAATTCATTTGTTTTTTCCCCCACTATGCACTTGTTAAGTGTACAAATAACATGCTGCTAATGAGCTTACACTGTGTGTGTGTGTGTGTGTGTGTAGACTTCACTGACTCCCTTGTGGGCCACTGGACGGCCATAAACACAAGGTCGGACATGTTAATTAACAGTTTGAATGAGTGTGAGGGGGAGCATCGTACCGGAGTGGCCATGCATCCATGTGTGCACGATGGGGAGGAGAGCCACTGTCTCTGAAGGGCAAGAGGCAGAGCGGTCCCTGGCAGCTCGGAAGTGGAATTGGTCCAAACTCTCTTTTGTAGGCCCATTGTTATGCAGGATAATCCAAAATTGAGCAACCAGTAGCAGCACCAGGTGGTCCTGTCAACACACAGAAGTAGAAGATTGACTGAAAACAGGGGTAGAGCATGCTCGGTCAGCCCTGGAGGAATGAGGATGCCTGAAAAACATCAGTTGACAACAGGACGACATAAGAAGGATGCGTGGTTAAAATGAGATGGCACATGCTCTCTGCATTAGTGAGAAGCACATGGTCATATTTATGTGTGTAGGGTTTGTAAGGGCATGTGACAACTTTGATAAGTTGGGCAACATTTGTTGGTTGCATCACCTCATCAAGAAAAATGTGAGCTTTTTTGTTTGTGTGTGTGTGTGTGTATGTGTATGTGTGTCTATGCAGGGTGACATTCCTGTAAATAAAGACTGCTGTGTAAAATTGCTCCAACAAGCACTGACTGAATCTGGCTCACAGTGGGTGTGAAGGACAGAGCGATCTCCAGTGAGAGCCGAGACTGTACCACATTTCTGCAACCTCAGGGAATGTCCGCTGCTACATCTAGTAAACACAACGACGACAAAAACAGCACATGACCTACATGCATAACAACCTGAAATCCACCAATTCGAGCTGCTGATTTGAGCTGACAGTGGCTGAATGGGCAGCAGGAAAACAAAAAGGGAAAACAAGAAAACAATCTTTGATGACTCTACACCCATGTTAGGTCACGTCACTCGCTCTTCCTTCACATGTCAGACATTCAACAGAAAATGTTAGTTCTGACCTTCATGGTGTCTTGCACTTGAAAGACAGCACGTTCTAAAGTGTGCTTGCTGTTTACATATGTGTATGTGTGTGTGCACCTGCTCAAACCAGCCTTGAAGCGTCTCTGATGGCTTTGAGACACATATGTTTGTTCTCCGCGAGGCCCAGTATAAATGACCCAGCCAAGCGGAGCTCTCATCGCTCAGTTCATTTACCATTACTCAGACCTGATCGGCTGGATTCTCCACCTCCCTGCCTATGAGAGAGGCAGGAGGAGAAATGAGCAGAGATAAACAACCAAACAGCCAAATTCAAAGTGGAGGGGGAGAGAGGGAGAGGCACAGGAGGGAGAAAGAAAAAAAACAGAACGATAAAACACAAGAAGGATGAGAGAGATGAAAGAGCGATGAAATGCAAATCATTTACCTGGAGAACAGTGGTGTTTTTCTTCTGTATGTCTCCTGAGAAAATAACTAATTGATCTGTTCACTGTGCGATTACCTCTCATCACGGGCTGATTGACTGTCTGTCACATGCACTCACTCTCTCGGAATGCTCAAATGCAAAGGGCATCTGTCTCTATCAAGCACACACAGTTTACAGTATATGCGTGTGCACTCTAATGCATGGGCCCTGACAGGCACCTATCACACCTCAGCTTCACTCTGCTCCTCCTGCAGATACAGGGAGAGGAGACAGACAAAGGGGTTTGACAAATGACGACAGCATTGTTTAGATGAGAGATGTCAAGATTGTGACCGAGTGAGCATCCCGGGTGTGCTGACACATAGTGTGGGGTAAGGGATGTCACTGGTGGGGAGGGGGATGGGCTGGAACTAGAGACAAATTCTGGTACATGGCAGATACATTTTTCAAAAACTGGATTACCAGTCAGGAAAATGAAAAATAGACCTATATAGTGAAGGCCTGCCATCAAGCTTCTGAATATTGACGCTGCTGCATGAAGGTTCTCAGTTCAGATTTGTATTATCTGACCTTGTACCAACAGTAGTTGCACACTTTTCCAACTTTAAAAGAAACACTTTAGGTGGAGTTGTTTTGGTTCTTGAGAGCAGCATTAGGCAGTCTGCACAGATCAGGTTCAAAATGGGCTGACCTCAAAGCCGGTCCGAGGTGAGACTCGCTGTTTCAGGGTCAACTGAGCTGAGGTTGTATTCTTAAGGAGTGGTCAGCCTAGGTTGAGAGGAGAGCCAAACAAAAGAGAAGAAGTAGAGAAAAAAATAATTCATCCTCCAACTGCTGAATGTGACCCACAGAGCAGACACAAGCAGCATATTTCATAGCCTTGGCTCTGTGTGAACACGCAGAGAAATTGAAGTCACACTCTGAAGATTTATTCAAAATGTGAATTATTCAGCCCTCTTTATACTGCAAATTGTTTATATATATATATATATATATATATATATATATATATATATATATGATCAAAGTTTGTGCTTATTAAGGATATAGTACAGAAGACAGCTGAGTTGACTGTAAAATAAAGACTGCAGTGTATTTGAAACAATCCAAGCCAGTCAGTATAATATCATTTTGGTTTAGTTAAGTTTGATTTCTGTTGACATTGAGACTCTCTGCATGTCAGTTCTGACGTATTGCATGTTTCATGCTCCAGTGTTCATGGAGACAGAATGAGATCAGGGGATATGCTGTCTGAGACTTAGTCTGTCAGGATGACTGTAGGGTCAGAGGTCATGTTGGGGATATGGATATTGGAACGAGAGCAGCTCCAGGCAGCAGTGTACAGCGCTGCAGCATGGCACTATACACTGCTGTGTATGTGTGTACACTGTGTTTGTGGGCGGGAGGAGAACACGGCATACTGGTTATTTTCTTCTTTCTTTTGCATTGCTCCCAACTGCCCACAAGACGGTTATCATCCTGGCTTATTCAGTCTGAAAGGGGCCCAAGTGGATAGAGTGGATGTAAAAAATCATCCAACCGTATATGAACAGAGGCCTAACCCTTGAGGAGAGGCAGAAGATGTAAACTGAAACTGACCTGATCTGAGTGGTCGATTCTTACCCTTCATGATCGTCATTTGCTTCTCAGAAATTCCAACCACTAATGTATTGCTTTACTGTGCTACAGAGCAATCAGCAAGTGTGAGTGCTGTGTAGCTGATATTTTTGTGAAATACTAGTCTTTTCCCTTTAAATAAGACGGTGAATTTAATTAACATTGAGCTAGGATAGACAGTATCTGCATAATTTTTTGTTGTTGCTCGCTTTTGAAAAACAAACTCTTATAACTACTAATTCCTTTAAAATAATTAAATTACTTATGAGAGTAAATTACTTTTTCCAGGAAACGCCAAAACAAAAGCAGAGAAAAGGGTTCAGTTTAAGAGAATGAACATACAGCACACACATCTGGTATCTGTTTCCTTTTACAACTTTGCCAAAACTTTTCTGAGTACTGAGGAGACTGGAACTTTGGAGGGATGTGATCAAGCTCCATCGGTCCTCTGAAACAGGAAGGAAGAGAAAAATAGATAATGGATGTGAATGCGCAGAAACACAAAGCTGCTCAATGGCAATTACCACGCACTGCCTGGCACAGCTGACAGTTGGAGAGAAGCGCTCTCAACGCGTTTTATTCTTGCAAACAAAAGACAAAAGAGAGACTTGATTACAAGAGCTCAACTGCCAAAGCAGCCCACAAATGGTTGCCTATTCGTGCAAAAAGATCTAGCTGCTGACCCTGTACATGAACTGTATAACCTCCAGTATTTCTCCAGGAAGTGTTGTTAGTGTTGCTATTGTAAATCATATCTAGTGACACAAATAGTCATCGTTGCTCTTCCCAAAGTCAAATTGTTTCTCTGTCTTGACAGCTACCAGAAGGTCACTTTCACCTTAATGTAGGAACACAGCATGCTGCCTTCTGTCATGCCTTACATTTCCTCCCATATATCCTACCAACACTGGAGTTTTCCTCCCAGTTCAATGCCATTTCACTCCCTGAAATGACTTCTTCACATGTTCATCAGCAGCTGACAAACTGTGAACATGTGCCTCACTGCTGTCTTTATCTCCTATCAAACCCTTGAAAGCCACTATTTTTTGTCACTGTGGCGCGCCACACCAGAATCACAGGAAACAATGTAGGAATCACAGGGAAAGCATGGTGTGGGCTGTCTGTCTGCTACTAATGAGCTGTAATCTGGAGCAGCAGGAGGCAATGCCTGCTCAAGGAAATTGCTGTTGCTCGGTACATTCGTTTGCTAACAGAAGAGGAGGAGGCAGATCTTAGGTGCTCAATTTTAGAGAACAAAGGAAGCAGAGGGAGACGGTGTTAGAAACAACCTTCTGGGGGGATCACCATCATCATGAGCTTCCTGTGATGTGCATAGGTACTGTACTGACTGGAAGATGAGCAAGCTGGGCAGATACTGTAGGTAGACGCTATAAAAAGTTTGAAATGGCTGCTCTTTGTCAAATGCACCTACCAGGGAGCTGATAGTATGCACCCATCTCTTTTTGAAGTCCCTGTGCTGAATTTCCTACCAGCTACCTCTCTCCAGCGCATCCATCCTGTTTCATGAAACGCACAGTGAAACGCTCTTTCACCTGTTCTGTCAGACTACAGCTTCCAAGACCTAAAGCTATACCAAGTACCAACAACGTGTGTCATTGTGTTTCATCACCCGCCGGATCTGTCTGATGTTTGCCATCCAGCTCAGATCTGCACGCAAGAGGAAACAATAGAAATGTTAAACATATTGAAAAGTTTCCATAAAAAAAAGGATAAAAAAATAACTGTCAACGTGAAATGATCCCTGTTATTTATCTACAGCCTTGAAAATACGATGCCACCTGTGTGAGGCAAGCAGCAAACAGAGGTAATATGTTTCAATGACAGGACTGACTGCTCTGGATAGAGAAGGTTTATGTCCACAGCAGCAGGAGCAGCATGAGAAAAGAGAAGAAATACATTTATTCTAACTCAAACCTGCCTCGGAAAAAAAGGAGTGTCACAGGGGTACCAAAGGAAAACAAAATGCTTGGAAGGAGAAAGATGAAACGAGGAGAGAGCAAGAAAGAGGGAGTAACAGGGAGAGAGAGAGAGAGAGAGAGGCTGAGCAGTATTTTCCACCTCAGGGTAGCCAGCTAAAAGCTATCTGTTCCCCTGGTGACAGAGCAAGTTCTGAGGCAGGAGAACAGAAGCTTAAGAAGGCTTTCTCTCTCTCTCTCTCTCTCACACACACACACACACACACACACACACACCTCCCTTGCCCTGATCTGTCTGTTCACCATCCATTTTTCTCCTCTTTCAATCATTTCCCATACAGTAGCTTCGCCCGGCCCTTCACCCTGCCTGTCAACACTTCATTACCAGGCATCTGTTTAGTAACTAATCTCATCTTTCGGCAGTAGAAATTCACAGTTTTCTCTCTCTCTCTCTCTTCATTCTGCTCTGCAAAAGCAGGAAACAAGCCAGGCTCCAACGCATGCCTGACTACAGCTTCAGCCCCAAACAAAATCAATCCTGCTTTATTACATGATAGCATCGCTTCCTTTTGTCTTTTTGTCTGGGGAAGAGATTATGCCCCAGGCCAGAAAGGGATGCAGCAGCAGGAGGGTGAAAGAGAAACGGAGGACGTGTTGGTGGTGAGAGGAAGAAGCAGGGAGGGGGATAGCTCTGGATCTCTCATTGCTCAAACCACAGGTGTTTCTTTAATACCTTGCTTTGCTGGAGGTGATAATAAAATGAGAAAGAGGTTTCTCTTCTTCTACCTCTTCCTTCCAGGACTCCGGCACATTCTCTAGATTTCTCGCCATTTTAGACAAAGCCAATTTCATCTCCATTTTGCAACATATGGTGCGGCCCTCCCTCCAACACCCCTGTCACTGCACACACAAAGGCCACTTTCTCAATATATTCTGCTCTAGCTATTACAAGATTCATCAAAAATTAAAGCGGCAGTCAAGGAAGGCTGTAGGGGAACACGAAACTCCTGAAGCGGGATTCAAGCTGCAGATACAAGGCGGAGGAAATTGGACTCTGGTCTGTTTTACCATATCCATACAAAACCACCCTTCTACATATGGTGGGAGAAAGCTTGGTTGCCCTGTTTGTAGCTCCCAGGCTGTTACGTGTGACTCACTATGTTCATATTCAACATGCCGAGCTGCTGCCACCCACCCTCCTTTTCTTTCTCATCTCACTTGGTGATAAATACGTGTAATAAAGGAGATACATTAGCAGAAGATTGTCTTTTTTTCATTTAACTGGGAGACAGAGATAGATATTGATCATGTAGTGAGACATTGTCTTGCTAGGCCAATCTGTCTTGCACTACAACTGGTAACACATCAGCAGCAGTACAGTGCTGAAGGGGCAGAATCACTCTTCTGTATATAGAGATATTTATTCCACACATTTTGCATAATTTCATTAGACATTATTAGACCTTTCTATGACCCTCATACAGATACCATGCCACGCAGTTGTTTTCCACCAAAAACCTTCAGATTATTTCTATTAGTTGGAGATTATGAGAAAAGCATCTTAACCTTGCACCACTCTCTATGTGAACCAGTTATCTGCATAGGGACTAATATTTCATATTCATGCTTTATATCTTGGAATCACATCCTTAACTTTAGTCTAGGGATTGTTGTGCTATCCTGTTGACAGATCCTTGTAACTCATTCCTCCTGTGACATGGGTAAGACCCAGTTCATGCATCCTCTCTAATGTTTACTCTCATTTACATAGTAACACTGGCTGTTTTTTAATGGTTACACTGCAGCCTTACCATAATACTGGTAGGATACAATTAAACTGTGCATTGGTTTTAGCAAAGACTAAACTCTGAGAATATGAACACTCATTTGAAAGGTAATCTGGACACAGAATGTACAAAAAAAAGAGGAAATTGAGTTTTACAGCTTCAGCAGCAGGAAGCACCTGTGTCACAAGTGACCTACTGGATGTGTCTGTCAATTCTGCTTTACCAGGTGCCAGCCAAGCTTGTGTATATATGTGTGCATGGGTGCATGAAAACGCTGTGTTAGAATCTTGTTGCCTGAGTCTGCACACCTGTCTGCATTTGCAGGACAGGCAGATCTGTTTGTGTGCACTTGTGACTGTCTGTGTCTGTGTGTGTGTGTGTGTCCAGAGGTGTTCAGACTATGAGGGATGGACAGAGCTCATACACAGGTCAAGCCTGAAGGTAGCCAGGGGGATGTGTGCACTAGGCTGTGACCACCAACAGTTGTGCAGGCCTTTACTGTCTCCATCCCTTCATCTCTCTTTCCCCAAGTTATCCTCCTTTTCAGAGCGGGCGAGGACACAGATGGTCTCACTCTATCAGCCATGACTGTCAGACAGCGGAACCATTTCCCTTTTTACTGTTCCTGGCTCAACAAGCACACATATACTTCCTGCACTATATGCTTGTAGTAAATACTCAAATGCCAAATATTATAAAGTTTAACATGTGTCACAGGTAAGTCAACATTTTAATTTAGGTGTCCTTGTCTTTCGCCTGTTGTGAGCTAGGATAGGCTCCAGCCTCACGCAACCCTAGAAGAATAAGTGGATGCAGATAACAGATGGATCAATGTATAAGGACAATCACCTCTAAATCTGATGATTATTTTTGTTTATTTTAACCTATTGCAAAACAAATATATTATATTTTTGACATGTTTTATCCACTCATTGCATTATGCAAGATGTTTCATTATTATGATGCATAAAAAGAATGGTGGGAGAAATAGTTCTTGAACTACTCACAAAGGAAGAGATGTACCGTAAACAGAGAACCAGGCATGTCTGAGACAGATTACAATTGTCATTTAACAAAAATAGCTACATCTAAATGTCTAAAAGATGTGGCTCTATTGCCTAAAAAAGACAAATTCTGCTTGTCCTCCTGAGAAATATGATGGATCACACGATTGTCTCTTTAACTGCTGTGCTCTCACCTGAAGCACATTACTTGAACTTTGCAAACTCTTCCTTTTTTTTTATTGCCCAGGGTGGTGGAGGATACCACATTTTTGGATGGAATCCATTTTGGCTGTCAGACAAAGGAGGAAATGCTCCAAACACATCAATGTGAAGGCATCGTGAGGGAGGCAGTAGCCGTCTTTCAGCATTTTTGCATTGTTTATTTGCATTATTGTGTATACAATATGTGTCCATGCATTGATAAGTGTACCATTATTAATTATAGCAATAGGGACATTGAAATCTTTTACTAACTAAGAAAACTGAGAACAGTCTACATGTTATTTTCAATACATGAATGTGTGTAAAGAAATAATTCAGTCCTATAAGACCAAAAGACTAGTTTAGGGTAACCTAAACAAAAGACCTGGCAAATATTCACACGTGTCGTGCATAGGAGTCAACTTTTATTTATGTGACAAGATCTGTGTACTCCTGCACATACACAGAGATATCTATCTACCGTACTACCGTTCTTCTTGCTGAACATAAGGGGAGTTGATTTAAATGGATTCTTAAATAATATACTGTATAAAGCAATAAATCTTCATGCATGGAGAGCTGCAGAAAGCAGAAGGGAGGGGGTGTGTGGGGTGTGGGGGATGTTATTTACGGTGACAATGACAGTTCTTTTTCCAGTTGAGGAGATGGTGGGTGAGCACAGAGTACACACACCAGGTAATGAGGAGACGTCTGCAGGGAGAAATTTCCATTCACCAGTTAATTGTGGAACAGTGACACACATTTGTACAACAGTCAAATATAAATGAAGACACACCAAACACTTGATCTTGTCCTGCTAGAAACTTGCTTCATTATCATGGAAACAAGAATATGAATGTGAAAAGCAAATATTTGTTCTAATGACAAATATCTTGAACATTTTAGGTCTTTGTATTCTGCATGGAAACCATTACTTCAGAGGCTCACTCTTCCATGAATATGATTTTACTGCTCCCAATTTGAAACTACCCTTCTAGTATTTCAGTGCACCAGCAATAAGTTGCCTTTAAATAAATACCCTGCATGCAGAACTACCAATACTTCACAGGCTATATGTAGAGCAGCTGCAATGCAAGGCTGATAGGTGTCAGAGATCATATTCATGCCCCACATCTTAAAAGCCATATCAATATTCCATGTCCATCGAAGTGTCTGGCCTTGAGAGATGATTGATGTGTTCCTGTGGCAGTGGTTGGAAACAGAACCTGTAGGGAGACGCGGGGGCAGCATTGAATGAGCACGCCTGATGAAATAACACAGAACTCCATTTACCCACAACACAAACAGAAGACAGATCGCTCAGATGGCCCCAGCGTAAACCACTGTGTACGTATATGTGTGTGTGTCATTGTTGATGGATTTAAACGGAACATGCAGATGGGGAATATGCTAACGCCTGGATGATTCTGTGGACAACATTTAAAATGTTGAGTAATTATGTATTCACTTGGCTACAGATATTACTAGTTCCTAATAGCACTTTAGATGATTTTTAATATTTAGTATTCTGGAGACAGCGCAGCCCACCAGATTAATTATTCACAAAAACTATTACATGCATGTGATCCATGTCAAGGTTTCTATGCAAAATGGACAACCCAGGCACCGACTTATTAATTACAGTCATTTGTTATTGATGTTTGCAGCATGTCTGCACATGGAGTATAAAATATGAATGCATAGAAAAACATTTCAATCTACACTTGTAAAGGTAGGATATTGCAAAAGTATACAGTCATGTATTTTTGCAAGAATATTAATCAGAGGTATTACTTAACTATCCTTTACTATATATTTCTTTTATCAGCTAGACATCACCTACATGAGCAGCTTTTCAGGTATAATAAGCTTGTGTTGAGCATATTTGGAGGCATCTGTCTGGCTGTACCTGAGGCCGTACTGTCTTGGTTAAAATATGTCACTTGAAATTGTTTTGATAAATATTAATGTACAGCAGAACCCAAAGGGTTCAGAGTGAGCCAATGCAACCCATAGTAAAATGAAAGAGAAAAAGAGAGGGGCAGTAATCACAGAGATGAGCCTACAGTAGTCAACTAGATTTTTTTTTCCATCAGCCTTAGCCAATGACCGATACGGACTGCCGATTTTGTTGAGGCGATATTTGGAGCCGATACTGCTTTTGCTCCCTCAATTTACATAATGAAAATGTAAACCATGCCACACTGGATTTGTTCTCAGATTCTGCTCTAGTATTTGTTTAAAAATAATAAACAAAAACACACAACGGTGTCATCTTACATTCCTATCACCCAAATTATGTGTGCAATGTGCATCATATGGATGGGTGCACAGCATATGGTAACTTTACATAACTTTACATGGGTAAAAGGCTTTCATCATCTACAACACAGCATTGGTGATGCATTGGTTGCTGACATATTATAAGACAGATATAATTAATTTATTAATTCATTAATTTAAATAATTTAATAAAACAATAAACCTGAAAAGTAGCCATTGAAATAAAGTGCTTGATTTGTAACTTATGACTGCGGTGGTGCTAGTGGTGGTGGGGGGGGCAGTGCATGGTCTGCATGTGACCTGCAGCGTCTCCAACAACACAGAGCTGCCTGCAGATGCCTGCCTCTAAATATTGCCAGGGAAATCGACAAACGCAGCAGGCCGATGCCAATACACGTAAAAACACAAATATCGGCCTGATATATCGGCTGGCCGACAAAATTGGTCTATCACTAGTATTTAGATCTTTATAATGCCAAGAAGCTCAGTTCCTTTGGTCTTCAGCAGTCAGATACTTGAAGTACATTGCCTCTATGTCAAAGCCCAAATCAGTCACAGTCTGAACATGGCTCTGTGTCTCTCTCAGAGACCTTTCATGTCTCACATCCAGTCTATTCCTGTTTCTCTGTCTGCGCCTGATCATTGACCTCTCTCTATATCGGAGTCTGCACATTAACTTTTCCCTCTGTCCAAGCCTGAGACAGTTTAAGCTTGTCAACATAAGCCTGAACTTGTCTCTGCTTCTTAACCTCAGCCTGTTTGGAAAGTACTCATATTAGCTTCTTAGCCTATGTCTGTCTATCAGGCCAAGCTTGATTCTGTTCAAACCTTTATCTAAGTGTTCTTCTTTCAGAGTCTGCTCCTGTCTCTCCACTAAACCAATCATGTTTTCTCACCAGTCCCTGCTTTTATTTACCCATTAATTTAGCCTTTGCTGAGCTTCAGTTTGTCTCCAGCTGTTCTCCACATAAGCCAGTGCCCTGGGGTTTCCCTCCCAAGCCCAGTCCTTCAACATCCAGTCATTCTGAGCCTTGTCATCTTTTGTACAGGCTCTCCATTTGGGTTTTGAGGTTTTGTGCTAACTGTCTGTTTCTGATTCTGTCTCTATCCGTTTTCATATATGAACTCTGGAAAATCTGCCCTCTGACATTATCTGGAGTTTCCCTTTCACACATGTAGCACACAGCAGGAGATGGTCAATGTCAGATGTGTTCTCGCTTGCCGGAAAAACTCAGTTTGGTTTAGACGTGGGGCGGCGCCTGGATAGAGCGTGCAGCAGACAGGACACACAGCTGGTTCGGAATTTCCTTGTAGTCGTCCTCCTAAGACTTTTTGCCTGGATCCTCAACTTCCTGGCAGCCCATGCAAACAGTCATGGTCTGGCCATCTCCAGAAGGGGTGGGACTCACCAGAGGCCCCACAATACGATTTTATCACAATACTCATGTCATATTGCAATTCAATACCTTTTTTCCAATTTCAAATGACGTCCCCGAAGGACAATTTTGACATCTGTTTTATCTAAAAAGATAGACGTCTGTTTTCTTCATCTCACTTTAATTTTATCATTGCAAAATGGGTTTGTCAGGCAAAAGTTAAATTCTCATGTGCAATTTATATTATAAAAGATCAATACTTGGCATCCATGTATCAATACTGTTTTTGCCATGGAAAATATCACAATACTATATTGATTTCCCCCCTACCCCCAGAGACCTCTCCGGGACCCAGGATGTCCTCCACAGCACTTAATCAGCAACGCCTAGCTTCAAAAGGTCCGCCAAGTGTTGGTGATTTCCGGCCGGATGTCCCACACCTTGCGCTTTCTTCGTGTTGGCATTTTAAACTCCAGTCAATTTATGAGGACTATGGTTAACTGCTACGCAGATTGCTAAGGGTAAACCAAGACAGCTAGCTAGACTCTGAATCTGTCAAATGTGAGTTTTCTATTGCATGACTAAAACAATTTTACAATTTACACATTCTACCAAAAGTTCCTTCCCAAGGCTATTTGGCAGGGGCTACCATCGCTGGGTCCAGAGCTTAGCGCCGCCCAAGGCAATTGAGATTGGTTTAAAGAAATGTCAATAAATCGGAGGATGTTTTTCTCCTATCCAGGAATGTTGTGTGGACTAGTCAGACCTTCCTCTGCAGCACTGTGGAGCTACGTCTGGCAATGCAATACTAGCTTCATCCAAAAAGGCCTCCTGGTTTTCTGTCTCTGCACCTTACAACCTTAGGCTTCAAAGTAGATTGTCCAGCCACAGTCCGCCTCTTCGGATTTAATTCCCCAGGTTGACACTCCAGTTTCTGGTACTTTTTTTTTTTTTTTTTTTTAAACTTAGTCAGCATTGCCGCCTGCAACTGCATTGTCAATGCACACTCATCCCAGGCATCATGTTGCCTGGGTCTTGGCTTGCCTGTGGATTTTCATCACCAGAAGTGTCAAATATATTCACATTTATTACTCTAGTAGAAGTATAGATACTAGGGTTTAAAAAGGCTTCTGTAGAAATTGAAATATCAACTTTTTACTCAAGTAAAAGTGTAAAAGTACTGGTTTCTAAAATACTTAAAGTATAAAAGTAAAAGTAATGTAAGGAAAAAAATTATCTCAATATGCTTTTTCAAATTAGACTAGACGGTGAGTTTTGGAAACAATTAGCTTGTGGGTGTGCAGAGCTCGCAGCGCATTCAACCATTTTGAAAACTTCTTCCAGGTACGGCCAGGGATGTAGAAGGGTTGGCTGGTCTTCCTGGCTACCAACCTCCTCGCTGGTGCTTGGTTGGGACATTTCACTACAGTTCTCTTGAGTTTCTGCCACGTACTTCTTCGTACTAGGCTACATACATCTGCTACTTCCTTGCTGGAGTGTGACGTGATCTGTGTCATGTGCAGGTGTGATGGATCGCATACAAACCATGGTGTCGGAATGGTATATGTTTATACTTCTCATCCAACCACAATCAAATTCACTCTATCCGGATGGCTCGATTTTTTTTTTTTATAACGATGACGAACAGGAATTGTAATAGGCGTAACAAGGCTTTTTTTTTTTTAAATGTAAGGAGTAGAAAGTACAGATAATTGTGAAAAAAGTCTGCTGTAAAATAATTACTCCAGTAAAGTATAGATATCCAAAATGTCTACTTAAAGGTGCTCTAAGTGATGTTGGGTGATGTTACTTCTTGTTGACGTTCGAAGTATTTTCTACCTTATAATTATTGTTTATTGTTTTTGCCTGTATTTCTTGTGTGTTTACTTGTTTGTGTGTTTTTTTTGCTGTATAGAAGATAATGCTGATGCTGTAATAAGGAAATTTCCCCGTTGTGGGATAAATAAAGTATAATCTAATCTAATCTAATCTAATCTAAACAAAACGAGACCAACTTGCTTCTCCCTCCTCCTCATCCGTCCCCTCCCCCTCCCTTCTGTGCATCCGCACAATAACCCCACCCCACCCCCACTGTTGGTGTAGGTGGGCGCAGTTTGTTTTTGTTGCCGTTTGTAGACCCTGGACAGTGTGTTCTGGAGACAGACAACTCGCACATAATGAGATGTTTTCTGTATTTGACAAAATGCCTAAAACACGTGTGACATTGCTTAGAGCAACTTTAAGTAAGATAAAGTATTTGTACTTTGTTACTTGACACCTCTGCTCATCATCCACTTAGCTCAGTGCTGAGATAGTCTTGATCATAAAGCCCTTTTAGTTTTCAGTCTCCAGCTTTTTCCCCCCACTCCCAGTGTGTAAAATCTGGAATTGTCCATATCCTGTCCTGCTTTACTTACCCACGGTGACTTTCCCTCCTCTAGAGATCACCTGCCTAACCAGCTGATCCTCATCAGCCCCGTTGTGTACATAGATGTCAGTTTTCAGAGAGTCTTTGCCAGATGGTCTATATTACCAATGAAGCTGCCACAGCATTACAGCCGTCCTACCTGTCATTGTTTGCCTGTTACCTGCTTGTATCGGTTTCTTGCCTGATTACGTGTTGCCAACTTCCTACACTGCCTTACCTTCTTTGGATTTGTTTACCAAAATTCATTTTCTGTCTGCATGCTTTAACTCTTTATTTAACCTCTGGATTAAGTAAAAGGCCATCTATCAGCCGTGGTTGTTGGAGTGCATGTAGGAAAGTGGCGCGGACGCACGCTTCACACCACGAGCGGGCACGCATGCCACCCGATGGAAAGGAGAGAGAAAGAGAACGCAGCAGTCCAGAGGACAGAGATGGCAAAAGTACTCACTTCCCATACTCAAGTAGAAGTACAGATACTTGTGTTAAAAAATACTCTGGTAAAAGCAGAAGAACTAATTTAACTTCTTTACTCAAGTAAAAGTAACAAAGTAGAGGCTTGGAAATGTACTTAAAATATAAAAGTAAAAGTAGCCTTGCGAATGACAAAGCTACCTGGACCAGACAGATGTTACTAGAGAGCACGCTGAGAAACTTCAGTGGACATGGAGAAAAAGGCTCTTTATTCTTTATATACCATTGGCTACATTTTAAATGGATGTCTGCCAATAAGCCTAAAACATATAGCCTCTTTATTGCGACAAAAACTCCAGGTTAATAAGATTCTGACTGAGTAGCAAGATTTGAATTCAATTGTGGTTCTGTGAGAAGTCTGTGTATTACTATCCAATTAGATTAAATTTGGTATTAAACTTTATTAAACTTGTTAGTAAGGACTAGATAAGGGTTGTATTTAAAGCTGATTCTGGTTTCCAACTTGGCCCCAGGTGTGTCTGTTAAACCACGGAGGGAGACAACTTCTCTCTTTTGATGCTTTATTACAATCAAGCATCAGTATAAACATGGTCGTGGCACGAACACCATTCGCTAACGTTAAATTTGCCAATAAGAGCTTAAATGAACTGACAACATACTGTAAGTTTTACGACTTAGTTCTCAAGGACTCACACACACATTCTCAGCTGATTATCCTCTGGACAGCTAGTCTCTTTCTTTTCTCTCACTTTTGTCTCCGTGTGGCGTGCGCGTCCGCTCGCTGTGTGAGGCACGTGGCCACGCTATTCTCCAACACGCACTCACAATCACACCTGATAGACTACCTTCTGTACAAAACTAAAGTAACGAGCCAGTTTTTGTAAAATGTAGAAAGTACCGATATTCGTGTTAAAATCTAAGGAGTAAAAGTAAAAAGTTGCCACAAAAATAAATTGTAATGTAAAAATATCTAACTTGAGTACAGTAACAAAGTATTTGTACTTCGTTACTTCTCATCTCTGTCGGAGGATTATGAACTAGTTGGGATTTGGTGTGTGCGAAGAAGACAGGATTTCCTTCTTCAAACTTGTCGGGGCCGGGAAGCGATGATACCCATTAGTAGCAGCTGAAAGTTTAAAATGAAATAAGTGCATTGTGTATAGTCGCCAATATATCATGGTTGTCTGTAGATGTGTGCTTTGTGTTATTTTGGTATGATGAGCAATTAGCATTTTTCAGGGACTGTAGTATGAGCCATATACATCAAAAGTTTAGCCCCCATGGAACCAATCGGTGTTAGAACTGTTATCACTGGCTCCTGCGCAAATATCCTGTACAGAAACCTTGCAAGGTCATAGGGAAAGAAGAGAGAGGAGAAGATTGTTTGGCTTTGTGTATGGGTAATTGTAAACAATACACATGGGCAGGGGAAAGGCAGAATTTCAATAAGTGGGAGAAAAAAGAAAAAAACCATAGAGATAATAGCCTAAGCCTAAAAAGCAATGCACTCATCTCAGTATATCAACTCATTCTTTTCACAAAGACGTTGGACCAGGACAAGGGCTGATAGGGGTGCAGTTAGATGGCTTATTGATAGAGTTTTTCCTTCTCACACACACACACACACACACACCTCACCAATGCATTAAAAGGGAGCAATCTTTGCACCAAAGGGAAAAAAGGAAATCCTATCTGTGTTTATCAAAAGGGCACGCTCTGACTCTAATTATAGAGCAGTAGACTACTTGGTCATTTTCCATGTTACACTGGAATAAGAAGCACATGTGTTCATCTACCTTGAGAATACGTCGGATTTTTAAAGTTTACATAAGTTTTTTTAACTTTTAAAATTTTACAATAGATAATAAAGCTGTTACCTTGTTGGTGATTCAATCCGTCAAACAATGCTTCACTAAGAAATCCCAAGTATAGCTTCCTAATCTTGGTAGGCAGGAACTATTTGTAGAAGCGCTGCTTCCCACAGTCATTGGTTTTATCAACAGAGCTCTAATTAACATAGCTCGATATTGAATGTTACCTTAGCCATGATGAATAACACTAGCTTTATCTCACACACTCCTTTTCCCTAATTGAATCAACAGAGACATTGACATTTGTTTTGTTCTTGCTGAACAGGACTTTCGATTTCCGCCCTGGTCAGATGGCGAAAAAAGCCTAAGGGACTGTGGTGGTCAGACAACCTTGGGAATGTGGTACAATCAGAGGACCTTGACTCAAAATACAGAGAAGAGCAGATAGAGGAAAAAACTTAGCTTGATTTGAATATTTATAGTATATACTATTCTTTTATGCTTTGATAAAATTTTTGATCAACTTTACAGTGAAATGAGGTAAAAAGCTCTCTCTGGAAACCTAGCAAGTTAGTTTTATTTGAGCACCTCTATGCATTTTAGCCTATAGTTTCTGAAAATACATGTCCTGTGTTATTTATTCATAAGTAAGGTTCTTACTATTTAATTTCACCAATGTCACAGTGATTGATCAGAAAGGAAAGCATTTTTTTCCGACCCAAATAATTGTTGAAGCAACACAATTTTACAAGTTTTATTAAAATTTTAAGCTTTATGTCTGGTGCCAAGACATTTTAAATCTTTGATTAGCGGAAATCTTTTAAAATGAGGCACTAATTTCTTAATTGATTAATTTCTTCTTCATATTGCAGCTAAAAGTCCACTGAAAAGACCAGCTGCCTCAGGTAGTTTAAATGGATTATAAACACCTGCTGAAATTGAATGCTGGTACAGTCATTTCCAATCAGTGTTGTGTTTTTTGTGGATCTATCAGGCCATTCCAAAAGTGTGAAAAAGCGTAATCCTATTTTCATTTGACCTAGTTGCTTTAATATCGCAAGTGGCATTTCCCCCACCAGTAAGATGTCACTGGGAGGTCAATGAACTATAATGGGCTGAACTGTGAGGCTGAGTGTCAAATGATGCAGTAATCTCTTGAGAACAAAATTACAGACCTCTTCTCACATGACATCTTGATGTGTCAGAAGGATCTACAACAAAATCACTAACCTGGCCACTTTTGTAACAGCCCATCTGATCTCACATGGAGCAACAATTAATCTTACTTACTTAACTTATTTTTGTTGGTTTCACGTCGTCACCTCTTTTAGATTACAGTCTCAGCTTTTAAGAGGCACTTTCTTCCTTTTGAGATGACTGGATTTCTTTACATCCTCTTTAAAACCGCACTGGGATAGATATTTCTGCAAAGGAGGAGCTGTTTGCATACTCAACAATACGGGAATTTCAATCCCACATTTCTCTCAGATCCAACCTACAATTAGTGGAGCATTTGGTCGCGTAAAGTGGGAAGAGGAGCAACAGTTCAACAACATGCATTGAGATCCGTTGATGCAGAAGCACAAAATACCTCAAAAGTAGCCAGTGCTAAAATTATGGAGCTTTATATAAAGGACTGATGCCACAGCAACCTGCTTTTCTCATACTTAAGATCTAGAAACCCTATATACAGTACCACAACTATGCACAGGAAGTGGTTGTTTAACATGGCAGAAACTGAACATGAAGCCAGCCTGCACCAGCATCCATCTGCATGAAGAGAGATGGGTGTAACCATCATTTATTTACAAGTCAACAAGTGTTATAATACAATAACATTAAGTTCAACCCATAGATATAAAATGGATAGAAAGGCCATTGAACTGTTAGTTTTGGTAATTTGATTGGTACACAACAAAATGGCCATTGCTGTAAGCTGTCATGGCGCAGCACGCTGGGAGGAGAGCCGCTCGACGCAGCTTGGGAGACATTCTCGGAGCTGCTGGAGTGAGGAGAGACAGTTAGACCCAGCAGTCGGCGGACCGCTAACGTCAGACCCAGCCCACTGTTCAGCTAATTCTCTGTAAGCAATGCAGAATAAAAGCACGGCAGAACCAGGAAGCCAGCCAGCTAGTGGATGACTAAGTTTAACTTGCTAACTTCAAATACCTTACCAATGTCACCAACTTAGAAAGAGAAGAACTTTTTTAGATTATGGAAGAGCAGACTGTTAGATATAAAGATACCTGCCTGTTGTAGGTACACACTTTACAGCAGCTAAGAATGAAGTACATTTCTAGAAAACACAAAAAAATAAATATATATATATATATATATATATATATATATATATATATATATATATATATATAGTATATCACAAAGTTGTCAACTGAAATAACAAATCAGGATACATTGGTTATATCAATGAATTTGAATCCAAAAGCATTTGCCTAATTAACATGAAATATTAAACTGTACTAGACAATTAATACAGTGTTAGGGCAGGTAGAAGCATCAGTTTATCAGCCTGATGTAATACTGTGTAGAAGCCTTATGTTTAACTCTGTTTCAGACTCTATTGCCTTTACTCATGTGTCCCTGTTTTCAGCCTCTAAGAGAAGAGACCAAATGCCCTCTACAAACTCCACAACAGATTCCTTTTTTTTTAATTGAAAATAGGGACACACACACACACACACACACACACACACACACACACACACACACACACACACGCGCACACACACGCGCACACACACACCCTTGTGGAGACTCATATTGATCGAGCTGCAGGACAGAGGGAGGACACAGCGATGGAAAAATACATGCCAAAACAATTTCTGAGACAGCTGGCCTTAAACAGCCAGTCAACAATCTTCACCAATTACAATAAGGTGTGGCTAAGAGATACTTTTGGCTCTTACACTTGGTACTGCTATTTATTCACTTTTCAGCATGACCTTGTGCGGAAATACAACAGTGCTGTGATAGAGAACAACAAAACATCGCAGCTCACACTCAGTGTTTGGCAACACTCAGGCTTGTAGTATGTAATGTATCATAAACAGACTGTCAACATTAGTTAATGCCTGGCAAGGGAGAGGGAAGTGGAAAGGGTAGAGCAAGTGCTCGCATAGAGTAAAGATGTGGTCTGCTTTGCCTTACTGATGTGTGCAGTGGAGAGATCAAAGTGCTGCAGTGTGCGTGCATTCAAACAAAATAAAGAATCCAAATTGTTACCTTATGAAGAAAATCGAAGGCTGTGTCTCTTACAGCAAAGGGATGATGGGGGTCTTTGATTGAGACGGGTTGCCACGCCTACACTGTTTGTTTGTGAATTACTCTTCTTAATTCCTCTCAAGTGGCACGGCAACATCAAATAGTCATCCACAATAATAACATCAACGGCCATTAAACAGGACCAGTGATTAGGTCTGGGAGCCATTTGGGAGATTTCTAAACGAGTCAGACTTTTCCATCTCAAAGGATATACTCGGCTCTGCCACACTCCTGCCTGTCAACAGATTTCCTGCATGCATATACAAACTGCATGGGGAAGTCATTACACTCTTCAGAGAAGCAAAGTGTAAGTGTAGGGATACTTACAAGGAAAAGGCAGCCTTCAAAGGTTATATTTAGTCTCTGTGGTCTGGTAACTTCCTTTATGTTCCCCAGACTCAATCATAAACACACTTCAGAGTCCCACAACTGTTGGTGGAATTGAAACGTGGACAATTATAGTTCAATTTGCTCAAATGGATGGAAATAAGTCAGCCAATCCAGAACTGGCCAAATAGGTTTTGGAGCTTTTTGTTCATCCAAAGTAAATTCAAATGAATCGGGTGAAAATCTCAGAACCCATCAGCTGTCGGTCTGATGACGATTTAGCCTCTGGTGACAACGTACTATATTTTTTGGGGTTCTGGTGTAGCCAGCGGGCCAACACTTCCTCTTCCATGCGCAGGTCTTTGTTTACAGTCTAATTAGCAACTTGTAGTCTGTATTCTTGACATTCCACTTCCAGGACTGCTCCGTTGCCGTCGGAAAATCCGCCGGATTTCACTCCTTTAGACCGGATATCTATTGCCGTGGGCTTCCTTTGTGTTGGCATTTTAAACTCCGGTGGATTTATGAGACAGCTAGCTAGACTATCTGTCCAATCTGAGTTTTCTGTTGAAGGACTGTAACAACTTTTAAAATTTTCCACCAAAACAAGTTCCTTCCGAGCCTATTTTGCAGTGGCACCGTGGCTTTTCACCAGTGCTTAGCACCACCCAAGACAACTGTGATAGGTTTACACAAATGCCAATAAACCAGAGCATGTTTTCCTCCCATTCCAACTGCTATGTGGAGTAGCCAGACCCTCCTCCACCGTACTTTGGAAGAGGGTCTGGCAAAGCAAGACTTAGCAACTTGAGATGAGAGAACAGAGTTAAGAGACGACGACAATTGTCTGCAATTTTAAAAAAGCTAATAAAAAGCTGGAAAAATGGTGTCAGATGAAAGCCGGTGGGTTCCGAAATTGCCGTTTGGCCAGTGTGTTCACCTCTTTTCCCCTCCACACAGACTGTTTCACTGCATGTCACCAAAGCCAGCTAAAACATGATTGATCACTACCAGGACTACAAATCAGAATGCTTACTAAAATGCTGTCCTGTTGCCTACAGATTCTGCATTCATATGCAGATATGTGTTTATTGATATATATCTATATCTTTTTATAGATGAATCAGGTGTTAAAGGTTTGTAACTTGTTGGCTGAATCTTAATTAGGCTACATCACTTCATTTTTCAAGTAATATTACATTACATTACATTACTTGACTTGTAACTCAGCAAAAAATGTCATATGCTAAATGAGCAAAAATTAAACTTCCCCATAGTGCATTGATTTGCCCACAAGGTAACCTATTTCAGTATTATTTTGTACGTTTCTCATGTCTCCGTCCCAACAGCGAATGTTCTCTGAAATCAGCGATCAACATTTTACTCGGCTGTGTGCTCTCCACATGCTTTGAGACTCTGACACCAAGGACGCAATTTAATTAAGTGAGGCTTCAAACGCAATCTAAACAAACAGTGAAGCTACAAACAAACAACAAGTCCAATTACAGCAGTGTTAATATGCAGGGCAAAGCAGCATTAGACTACCACAAGAAGAAGAAGAGGAGGAGGAGGAGGAGGAGGAGGAGGAGGAGGAGGAGGAGGAGGAGGAGGAGGAGGAGGAGGAGGAGGAGGAGGATCTGGCTGCTTTAGAGATCCGACATCAACATTGCTGCTTTTTATTTTTTTTATTCAACGGGTATTCATATTAGGTAGAGAAGAAATATTCCTGTTGCCAATCATAGGGCCTCTTTCAGTTCTACAATCCCAGAAATCCTCTTCACATAATAGTCAGAAATATCATAGAGGAATTGCGTCTGAACCCTGGGGCTGTTACTGTATTCTCAGAAGGACAAAAATTCAATCCAGATTGAGTTTCAAATACTACTACTACAGTATGTGACAATCACAACAGACAGAGGCAAGGTAGTTTGCCTATATCCCCTTTAACACCATGCACTCAACTCTTATTGATCCTAGTACACCTGCCCTTGAACTGGTAATAGCTTCATGGAATTGCCTCTATAAGATTATTTAACTTTAAAAGGGGATCCGCTGATACTGTCCATAACAGGCCAGGGGTGTATTGATTCTTCTGATTGGATGGCAGGGTTGTGACTTGCAGCAATGAAATCTTGCGATCTGCGAGTGAAATATTTAGTACATACAGAGCGCGCACACACAAACACACACACACACGCACAGTGTTTTCTTATAAATGAAACAATGGCAGTCAGGCTGCTGGCTGATATTGGGTTATCTTACTGCTGGAGGCGACGTCAAACTGTGCCATTACTCCAAAACACTGGGAATGAGCAGCACATAGTGACTGAAAACCGCTCCGGGTCATGTCTACCCAACTATTGACCCAAACATGAATTTTATGTGTGGTGCTTAGGATTTTCATAAATGCGTATAAGTGCATCAGTCTCTTTAAATACTGTGCGTATATTTGCAATCATGTGCATTAACATAAGTAGGCCAAGTGTGGCATTTTGAATTTCAGATAAACCAAGGTTAATAAATATATTTTTTTTTGGCAAAGTAATTTAAATCATGAGAGTTTACTGTGTAAATCTGTGAGCATGTGTGTGTGAGTGTTATCTTTGGCCTGATTAAGAATGAGTTCATGGGTTGGCAAGGTTAATAGATTCATAATCTAAGCACAGTTGCAACCCCCATGCTTTTATAGGCTGGTGTTACACTGGTGTGTATGTGTGCATCTATAATCGCCATGTGAATATGCTTATAGACATGATTTTTTATGTGAGCTTGTCTCTCATATTTGTGCGGCTCTGCATGAGCTCTGTAATCTGGTTTACAGGAAATGCGCCACAGCCAAACACATGGTCAATTTACCCTCCCAGTTCTATCATTAGCCTGGGGCCTAATCCTTAGTTATAATTCAGATGATGGGCCCTGCCAGTAGGGGCCCGCTAATAGGTCACATAAATCAAAGTGTGAAGCTGAGGCTGGATATAGGCATGGAAAAGTCGGCCATTTTCCCCTTCTGCAGGCAGAAAGATCTCCATGTCGCTTGATTACCAATAAGGGCCGATGAAAAGGGCAGTTACACACCCACACTCACCCACACACACACACGCAGAAAGAGAGGTAATCTAAAGCTTTTCATGCTTTGAATACTGAGCATGGTGAAATACCAGAGGAGTGCAGCTGAGCAGTGGCGGTGATTTAATGTTAGCTTGTGTTTAATTCTTGTTGAATGCGGATTACTTTATTCTAGTAGAAACCATTTATTTTTTCACACTTCAAAACATTTGATCAAATTAAGGATAGAAGAAAAATCAGTCAAAAGGGAAAGAAAACCTTCCTTCCTTAATCATGTCTGTTATTTTTCAACCCGCCTCAGCTAATCCATTTTTGCATCATGACTTTGAGTCACCTTGAAGTAACGTTTAGGCTTTTGTATTGTATGAAATCACCTAGTGGAAAAATGTGTTCGGAACAAGATTAACAGCCCCAGTCTGATATGGGATCATCACAGCTCTCTAGCAGTCAAGGGATGCCTGTGGATTTGAACTCACAACAGAGATCAATCCAGGACATCCTGCTATGACTTGATGTTGTACAATGGGATTTTTCTTTAACATGAGTTTTCACTTTTAAAGATCTAAAACTTCCCATGTTTCTCTTATATCTATTGTGATTCATCGGGTACTAAAGGCAAGAGAATCACATATCTACTCAGCATCTCACCTCTTTTCTAAAGGAAAGTTTTAAATGGTAAGTCCTTTCAGTGTAAAGTTGCTCTGAGGTGCAAGTGAGTGTGAGTTGGTCTTTACAAATAGTCTCCATTCGTGATGAAGGGAAAACAATAGGAATGTCAGATTCATCTGATTTTTTTATCTGGACCGAAAGCTTTAAAAGGAACATTATCACACATCAGGAGATAACATTTAAAAAACAAAGAGGAAACGTTTGTCACATTTTACAAGACCAGCAAAGGTAAAATGCTGCTTAAGCACAATCTCCAATCTCGAGAATGTACAATGGATTATTTTGATAAGGCATATTTGATGCATATGTGTCTTATATATAATAACAAAATCAGCTCCCCATGCATTATAGTGACAGAACTGTCCAGAGGCCTGTCCTACGAATCAAGATCAACATGCTCTGGATTTAGGCTTCACCTAACCTATCAACTGCGGCCCTGCATAAACTGTGTCATGACGGTGGTTAACTACTAGTTAAATCAACCCAGGGTTTCCCAATCCAGCGAGGCTCGCAGTCACATAAATGAGGCAGTGTTTGCACAGCATGACCAATCACAAACATCTACCAGAGCCGCATATTTTACATAAAAATAGCCAACTATAATTCTACATAAATATGAAGAACACAGACACCGTTTTACAGGCAAAACGCAATAGTTGCTGCTTCCTAAAACAAGAAGGAAATCTGGCAACAAAAAAATAGCCGACGCTGTTATGTGTAAATCACAACACCTCTCAATATACTTCCCCATCAGTCAGGCACAAGATCTGACCATAATTACACTTTCCATAAACTGTTGTTGCTTTAGCCTATTATTTCAGTTGCAACCCTGGCAGTGGTAAGTGACAATGATAAGAAGCTAACTGCTATCCATGCTCAACTAGCATCTCTGAATGCAAGCCTTGGTTCTCTCAGATCGGACGTGAACAACCTAAAAACTGCCATGGAAAGCAACTTAAGTATTCTGTACAGCCATGGCCACACTTTTCGGGAGATGGAGGAGAAGCTAGCAGACATGGAGGACAGAAACTGAAGATGTATCTCGCAATCCAGACCATCAGCAGATTCACTACAATTTCATTCATACAACATTACTCACCCCTGTGAAAATGCACCACATGAAAAGAATTACTTTGTGCACTTTTTGCCCAATAAAAGCACAAGGCACATATCTTCACATGACATGGGAGTATTCTCCCATTAGCCGGTTCTGGAACAATATTGCATCCAAAATTTCCGCCTTGTTTAATGTTACTGTGCCTGCTACTGTCAATGTCTTAATTCTGAATGACCCGTCAGCCTTTCAGCTCTCTGGAACTCAGAAACGTGCTGTATTTGCAGCTACAAAGAAGATGATTGCAACCCGTTGGAAACCGCCCCATGACCTGTCTGCGTGCACATGGACCCTTACCTATTTGGATGTGGTATATATGGAACTCTCCATGGCACGGATTAATGGAGCCCCCTTAATTTTACACCAGTTGATCTCTAATCTCCAACATAACCTCCTCCCGGGCAGGTTAGGTATTCAGCATAAGTTACCACTGCGATTGAACCCGGTAACAAGTGATCCACCGTTTTGATATACAAAACCCTAGGTTGAACCTGAAGTTACCTCGTTAACTTGTAGTACAGGCCTCTGGTCCATCAGAATAACACATTAAACAAAAGCTGGACGCTCAGTCATGCCTCCACTGTGACTACCATCTGAACCCTAATGTGTACATATATGACAAGCGATAGGTTCAAGTGCAAGTTGGAACTGATAAGACCATCTATTTAACCCGACAAGCTTCGCATTCATGCAGCCGCTGATGCTTAGTGGGGCTGAAACTTGCCCCAACTGCCCCTTTTGCTCTTAACATATTGGCTTATATACAGTATATTGTTTTTCATGGTAGATTTCCTTTACATTTTGTATTGCTAATGGCAAATCTATCTGACAACAAACTGTCTTCCATACAGTAATGGTCTGCTGAGGCTTTTTCTGTGTTCATGTCCTTTCAGATGCCATGTTGTATAATGCCTACTGCTCTCGCTAATTTAGTGACTTTCAAAAAGCTCTCATGCTTCATGCACTGTATGAATAACATGTAATTGCATGTAATGTACTTTTTCAAATGATACTGTTTCTGGCAGAGTTTGTAATGTAGCTTTTATAATATGGTTTCAGCTATATGTGTATTGCCATTAGCTGATACTACATTAAAACACATCAGTGCCTGAACACAGATCTGTTACAAGGCTTGTTAAATAAAATGCCAATAAGTTATATATAAAAAAAAAAATAAAAATAAAGAAAAACTCTCCCAGCAGGGCCATAGGAAATTTACTACCTGTGGAAACAATTAACCTGATGTTGAAATGGCTGTTCTTTTATATCTGGGAAAGTAGAAGCAAGAGGTATCTGTAGGATATGGTTAGTATTGCCTCAGCCAGGATAGCCCCTGTATTCAAAAGGAATGAGAACATTTTACCATTAAGGCAGCTCTCTCCTTTGAGCTGTATGTCTTTTTTTTTTACTATTTCATTATTTGCTTCTCTCTATTGCACAGATCATGCATGCACCCAACCCTTAACTGCATATAGAGCGCGAGTGGGAGTTGGACATTGAAATGTGCACTGATACACAGCAATGTGAGCATTTTGATTTCCAAACAAATCCATTGAAAGGGATTATATAAAATGGACAGCGAGTCCTGGCCATCCGAATCACTGACGACTGAACAGAGCTGCCCTTCCTTTATTTGAAGAAAGCTTACGTTGTGCTTTAATCACCCTCTATCTCCCCCACACATATACACACATGCACACACAGACTAGGCTTCATCTACATTTTCATTTTTTTCTGACAGCCAGCCTTGTACTGGGAAGTAGTGGGCAACAGTAGAAATCAACAGTGGAAGGAAAACAAATGTGCAAAACAAATGTGGACACAAACGTGGACAAAAACATAACACATTTAAAGTGCCCATATTATGAAAAAAATTGCTTTTTTGAGTGCAATACAGGTTTCTGAATGTCCTCTGCCTTCATTCTCAGAGTGAGTTGTTCAAAACCTGCACGGCTTTCTACTTCACTAGCCGAGACGTGGTGGCTAACCGTAGCATGCTAGCTCACTCTCAAAGCAAAGCACTGCTACAACAAACACTTGCTCACCATAATGAGCCCTCGTCTAGAAGAAGTCTCCCAGCTAATCCTGCCTTGCACTGACCAAAGTTGGAGAAAGAGTTATCTAGCTGATGTGATCTTACCTAGCTACTGCGCATGTGCGACTCTCAACAAAGATAGTAAAGAACTGAGATGTCTCACTTTGTAGCTAAAACAGAGAGCCAAAGACACAGGGTGAAAACAGGATCTGAAGCAATGTGCAGTACAACAAAAATATGGTGTTTTTTGAAAATTAAACAATGTAAACCTATAGTGGTACAACCTCAAAATACAATTATGAACCTGAAAATGAGCATAATATGGGTGCGTTAAACTGCCAGGTGTACAAATTACTTATGAAAGAAGATGGGGCTTTATGTGAGAAAGCCAACATAAGAACATGCTGGAGAACACTAGAAGCTAAGTGTCTGTGGGAGCCTATTAATATTGGGGGATGAGAGAAAGAACACCCTGTAATGAGAGAGTTTCCAACACCTGCAGCTGACTCTAGAGATGTCAGTTAGTAATTAGTGCATGGTGTTTCAAAATATTTAAACCCTCTACAAGTGGCACAGTAACTGCGCATCTTTAAGATCACTTCTTCCAAGTTGCGCCCATAAATTTGTGGATTAAACTCAGCAATAACAACCTCATCCATGGCAGAGAAAATGATGAGCACCAAATTAGCACAACATTAATGCAGGTCATTATTATAGCTGCAGAATTTTCACAAGTGTCTGCAGCTCAGCTCTCTGCTTATGAGAAGGTATTTACAGTATAATGCTAACTGACATATAGAGGTCTCCAGAGCAGTAGTTACACAGCCAGAGGAGGATTAACTGGCTGCCTCAACTCTCTCCCTCACGCAAATATCCTTCTCTCTTTCATTAAGTGAATAAACCATCCCTTCACTCACGGGTGTGGAGAGAAAAAAGGAGCGGCTCGGTTTTTCGAGGGCAGTCTGACATGACAATAAAGACGCAGAAACTTGTTTTAGGGACGACACAGGAAGATTCAAACTTTAATTTTCATAACGGTGGGATTAGGTTAATCCTAAACACGGCGAGAGGATCTGACAAGTGTTTTATGTGACTCAACAGGAATTAGGGTGTTAAACATTTCAAATGGTTTCTGTAGCTCAGAGAGAAAAACATACTGTAGATAGAGGAAAGTTTGGGCATAGTGTTGCATTACAGTAATAAAACATTTACACACACAGTAGATTTTCATGCAACCAAATGTCTGTATTTTCTGATGTCTGGACAGGGGGTTCATCTTTGCCCATTCTTTGTAACTAAGATTTGATGGGGATGACTTTATTTTGTAACTTAGAGAGGTATGCCTTTATAGAAGAGACAGTAGAGGTGTATCCAAAATCAAGTTGCGACCAGTGCATATACGTACATGTGCTAATAGATTAACTACACCTCCACTTTTGAATTAGCCTGCACAGCTAGTATCAAACACAGAGGACACGTTGCCACTGTGCTATCTGATTATACAATATTATATTTTCTGTTCATTATTGACCAACTTCAACTTCCCAATTCTCCACTCTCAATATGATGACCAGATTCCCTAATCAGGTAATTAGAATGCAACAGGAAGACAAAAGTGTATGTGCATGTTAACATGGATACAAACACATTATGGAAAAGTTGGCTCAGAACAAAAAACTTCAAAACTTTGCTTGTTGATTCTGCAGGACTGACATTAAAACAGAGTTTATCATCATACCACTTGTGTTTTGCAAATTCATCACACATGTATAAACAAAACCACAATAATGGCCAAAGGATTGCATGTTAGAATGACGTTTTCCTTTTCGGATTTATCGTCTGCTATCCATAATCTTTTTTTATCCCTAAACTTTCCGTAATTTTGAAAATAGATTTAGTCAGGATGTACCATTCATGACTAACATGGTCGCCAGAGAAAGGAAAATGTTGATGGGCTGATGTTCATCTACTGGATATGAAGCTGACAGCCTGTGAGGGGGTTGACTTCCTTCTCTGTATGAGATGAGCATTTCTGGAATTGAAGCTAAGGAACATCACCAGCCCACAGTCATGCTAACAATTCATCCTCATTTAGCTAATGAACCTCCTCCTACACTTCCCATTCCTTTTGTCTTGCCCCCTCCTCCCCTCACTTTTTCCATCTCTTTTCTACTTTGCTCTCCATCTCCTCTGACAAACTCACTGTCTCTCCTTCCCCGTTGCCTTTATCTGTTATTCCAAATCTCTTGCTTCTCTCTCTCTCCTCCTACATCTACTCCCCCCCCTCCAAATTCACCAAGCCTCCTCGTAATGCTAATTGCAGTAACATGAAATCATTAGGATAGCCATCACAATCTCTGCCATGGTAATTCTATAATCATTACTGTCTCTGCCTCCAGCCATTTCAGCTATACGCAGGACTCATTGGGAGCTGGACTACCTGACTCCATTTGCTCACAGCAGCAATTAGTAAAGCATTATTGCCTTGGATCTATAGTACCGGTAAACAATGAAACTAATGTCTCTGTGTACGTCCACATTACCTTTAGGATAGTGTCTCAATTGCTGTGCGTCAATCTTTGGGCTGTAGCGAGCTGCAGGGTGTGCAGATACTCATTTAAAGGAGAATTCCGTCCAATTTCTATGTTAATCTTGATTGCTATAAATATGCGAGTACTTTCAGTTGAAAAAAAACAAAACAAACTGAATCGGTGCAGGCAACACGGAGTAGCGGCAGCTATGTGTACAAGCTTCTACTGAACTAAAACGGCAGTTAACGGGGCAAGTTTTAGAGTGCCTTTCTGCCTCTTAACAGACACACAATGCAATTAATACGTCCACACAACATGAACAGGGCCCTTACGTAACTTGTGAGGTTCTTTGTCTGTATTCTCAGGTTTGAATAAATAAGGATGACCATCAAACTCAAAAGGCTCTTCCGTGTGTTGTATATCTGCTATATTCTCCTAGTTAAGTTACTCCAAGCTTCTTCCCTTGTGAACAACTCTGTGAATAACTCTGTGAATAACTCTGTGTCCGCTCCTCCCTTCACACACGCGATCTGCACACTGTTAGCTTCCATTTCCGGCTACAACTGAATTTCCAGGAGACAGCGCAAGACGACAGCTAGCCTTCAGTGCCGTTATTTGCTGTTAGCTGCTACTGATAAGAGTGTTCAGCCAGGATTTTGTGAAAATCATAATGCAGCAGTTCTGTGTGTATGTTGTTGATCTGTGTGGTAGATTCCTTCGCCGGGCAGGCAGCTTTCGTCCCCGCCTTCCACGCCTCCCGCAGCCGACAACAATTCCCCGAGCGCCCGGTGGTGTGGTGGGTGCCTTTGCGGTGACAAATTGTACTTTATATCCTCCTCAAAAATAGGTAATTCCATGTAGTTAGATAGTTATTGATATGGTCGTAACTAATAAAGTGCTCAATTACTTAATTTTGAGGGGGAAATAAACTACAATTTGTCGCCACAAAGACTTTTTCTATGTACACAGAAGGCTCATTTCTCATAAATATTGTTCACAAATCTGTCTAAATCTGTGTTAGTGAGCACTTCTCTTTTGCCGAAATAATACATCCACCTCACAGGTGTGGCAAATCAAGACGCTGATTAGACAGAATGATTATTGCACAGGTGTGCCTTACAATAAAGGCCACCTTAAAATGTGCAGTTTCACTGTACCTCTCTCTCTCTCTCTCTCTTGTGACCAACTTGATGTCTGGCACTTTGGAGGTGTTCTCTTAACGGACGAACCCTAACCCCAGATACACCCCACCACAGATTTAGACATATTTGTGAACAATATTTATGAGAAATAAGCCTTTTTTGTACATAGAAAAAGTCTTAGATCTTTGAGTTCAGCTTATGAAAAATGGGGGCAAAAACAAAAGTGTTGCGTTTAAGATTTGACAAGGCCAAATACACTGTGATGTCCCTTAAAGCTTAAAGTTTTTTTGTGGATGTTTTTCCATAACTACAGGTGTCGTTTTTATTTCAGGGCTAATAGGTATAAACTAGACATCCCAATAAAATCCCTTTTGCCATTTATTATTAATGACACGGCTTCAGAAAGTTTGTGTTGATCTGCACAGATTAGTCTTGGCACTCTTGGATTAAATTTTTTTGGTTATTTTGAGAGAGGTGTTTGCTTATTCATAAATGAAAGCAGAGCCAGTGAAAAGATAACACTGGGAATTCTATTTTGTGTGGATTTCTCTGGATTTTACGATATGTAATTGCCTAATTAATACATGCAAAGTCCTGATTGCTTGATTAGTGGTGATTAGCTGATTGCTAGGATAAGACACTGGGAACAAAGGATGAATACACTTAGAGAATAATAGTGTCTCTGTCTGACAGAGAACAGTCTAATGTGCTGTTGGATATGCTGCTGTAGAGATGACCCCCTCTCTCCGCATGTGTCCAGGCTGGCCATGATTCTGCATACATTACCCTTGAGTCGAAGCAAACAGAACACTGGAATTTAAAAGAGGCTCCCTCCTACTGACATCTACTTGTATTCTCTACCAACCGTGGCTCTATGAAATTTCTTATAATCCAATTTACGTTTCATGAGGTGTCAAAACCAAACAACACAAGAATAATACTGTCAGCTTGGACACAAAGGTCACCTGTCGTGTGCACATTATGTACAAACTCGGTCAGCCACACACACACACACACACACACACACACACACACACACACACACACACACACACACACACACACACACACACACACACACACACACAGGCCTAGATAAACACCGTCATGTGAAGAAGGATCGTGGCTTGATTATGATTGACAGGTGTCTGAGGTGTTGAAAGGTATGATGGAGCTGACTATTACGCATTAAAGAAGCAAGTCTCAGCTAACGCTACCTGACACCCCGCTAGCTCACCATCATTTTAAACCATATGCTGACCTGTTATGGCTCAAGTTACTGCATGGTTGTCGCATCACATTTGGCTTGCTGATCCGAGGTCTGACATTGTGCTTCTCCTTCAGTGTCTCAAGGTAATAATTGGTCCTGAGCTGTAATCCTGGTGTAAACCTGGGCTCAGTCCCTGACAAGGGATTATAATGACAATGCCGCCCAATTCATGCTTGTACACTCTCTCTCTTTCTTTTTCACACATCTGCCCCTGTCTGTCCTCTAGTCTGCCATTTCCGTGCCTTACCCCTGACTCGCTCAACTCCACAAGGAGTCGTAAGCACACAAACACTCTCTCCACATGGAGCAATATTGCACATGTGAATTGATGACCCAAAAACTCTTGTTGACCATTTGTGTATGCGTGTGCGCACTTGTCAGACCAGTGCTTACATCAGGTAGCACAGGATTAAAGGATGAGGGGGAAATAATGAAATGTGTTTTTTGACCTCCAAAGGACAGAGAAGGGGACAGCAGACATCACCTTCCGATGTGGTTTATATAAAAGCTAACTTCTACACAGGGAGCTACTGATCTCTTTATTATTATTACCAAGGGGCTCTGAGCTTGTATATTGATAGGCTCAAACGCCACTCTCCTAAGCACAGCATTTCCATTAGCTTGATGAGATATTGCACTTCAATGATCTCGGAGGAGAGATTTACAGCAAGAAATAAGAATAAAGCCAAGAGAAGATGCAATATGTAAATATTAAATAATCACGTAAACTGTAAATAATATTGAATTAATGTATAGTCAATAATAATAACATTAATTCAACATATTACATAGAAAATTTGAATGAGAAGTACGAGGACATTAATTATAGCTGCACATTTTGTAAAAGAAAAAAAAAAATCAAGCAGGAATTATTCTATAATTGTACATTTTCTCTGATGTTTTGGAAAGATTGAGTTTAATATTAATAGATGTTAAAGGATATGGTTTAGTAATATTGTTGCTTTCTTTCATTGCGACCCTCCAGTTCAAAAATATGGTATTCATTTAATGACATTGTTGAGCAAATTTCACATACATAAATTCAACTTTAAAAAAAATCTTAAATCTAATACTTTTTGTTCTTAGCTTGCTGTATGCTTTGTAGTATTATGATGTTCTTGTTATATCTATTTTTAATATATTTACGGTATTTTAAATTTGTGAAGAAAAACATTAATTACATTGCACTATTTTCAGAGTCTGACAACACAAAGTCAAGCATTAACACGGGAAGTATCCAAGCAAGGAAGGCTGATAAATGGATAATAACTGGTAGTGTTGGGAGTTTTTTAAAGTGCAGCAGCGCACTGCACTGTCAGACCTAAAAGGGATGTCTGACAACCATGACCCGACATGGAAATCATTCAAAGGAATTGAGAGACGATAGTGATAAGAGCAATGAAGAATGGTCTTGACTTGACCTCTCGTTTAAATCTGGGATTCTATGTGTGTGCGGTGGGTAAGTAACAAAATGAGAATAATCTAAACCAAATGCTTCCTTGGACCATCAAAAGGACTTGTGGCGATGTATGCTCTGTCACTGATGTGACGCCAATGCTTCACTCAAAGAGGAGAGAGGGAAGGCAAGCGCAAAGCAAGGGGAAGGGAGTGGTTTTGGCACAAGCATCATGATATTAAGGCTTTCAAGTCCTCCCTCCACATCTGAGGGGAAGACAAAAACAGAGAAACCCCAACCACATTTCCCCCTGAAAGAAATGTTGAAGGTTCCATACATTTTCTCCTCTGAATTTCCATAATGTGACAAAACCATAGACAGAGGCAGGTTATCAAAAAAGCCAATTTTCAGGCAACAATTGTATTTAATAAATGCCTGCCAGGTCTTTCCATTTGTAACGCAAGCACATACATGGAAGCACAAGGAAACACACACACACACACACACACACACGCACTCTATAACATGGCACGGAGAAATCCATCATTATTGGATGAAAGCATCAGATGGGAGTGCGCCTTCCTCTCCTCTCCTCCTCTTGCCTTTAATTTCGAGGGGAGGAGAGTCATTGATGCCTACTTGACCTGTCTGGTTTACATATTCATAAGGACACGGGGAAGATGGATATGGCCTGATGTTCCATTCACGCTAACTTGATTCTCCCTTTATCTCTCTCTCTCTCTCTCTCTCCGTCTGTCTCCTCCACCTCCCCCACCACTCCCCAACAGGGGGCACACACAGGCCTCCCCAGCAGGAGGTGAGGGTGAGAGACAGCAGGGCCCCTGCTGACTTTTGCCAGTCATTGCATGTCAGCATTCTGCACCAGCAGGCAGCAGCACAATGACTATGTCACATGAGCTATGATGCCCCTCTGCCACTCACACATGGTAACTCTGCTGTATATGGTAATGGTCTTCTTGTTTTCTTCTGTTATGGAGCAGGGTTTGCTAATTGTGAGAACTGGTGTCCTGTATTTGTCTCAAACTGTAATTAAATGCAGGCCTTTTTCCATTCTTTTGTCATCATAAAGACAGTTATGTTTTTTATTTTTAGGTCAAGTAAACTGTCCCTACTGAAGTCAACATTAATAGGGATAAAAATGATCAAAGTAACATGACTAATAAAGATATGGGAATGGGGGTAACTGAACTGATTGTTGGGATTGGGGGTATAAAGAGGTCTGTTTGTTTTTGTGGGGAAATGTGTTTATCTAATAGGTTAGACATGGTTAGTTTTATAGGATTTGGAAAATTACATATTTAGCCATTAGTTTTGAGTTGGCAAGTTTAACTATAAAGCGTAGATAATGTTTATGAATGGGTATTAGGCTAGACATGACATACATTTAGGTTTATGGTTTATTGGTTGGAAAGGGCAATTTTAGATAAGGACCTGGGAGGATGGTTGAAGATTTCATCTTTTCCTTTTTGGTTATGTGACTTTCATTAATGCCAGATCCTTCACACTTAAACATTGCCGCACAACTTCCAACTCATTAGACCTCTTCTTGTCTTTCAGTAAAAGAAGACTGAGTGCAGAAATGAACTAGAGAGGCCAAAAGAGGGTAAGGGACAGGAAACACGGAGAGAGAGCGAGAGCGAGAGCGAGAGCGAGAGCGAGAGCGAGAGCGAGAGCGAGAGAGAGAGAGAGAGCGCTTGAGCATGGATGGAGCCTATAGAGCATAAGGAAAGATTGTGTGTCGTGGCTTGGCATTGTAATGTGTGCAGATTGGTGGGGTAGGCGGTGGCCTATAACTCAGCTTGATAATAACCGAGGCCAGAGACCATAGCTCACCTTGCTGCAGCTCTGCCGCAGCCCACCTTTGCAGGCTAAACACCTCATCTGCTCCTCGGACTCGTGTGCTCCTTACTCCAATCATCACAATTACAGTTCTCACCATCCATCAGTGGACAGATGAGAGGGGATATGCTGTTAATGTGCCATCTCTCACACAGTCTTAATATGGATTTGGCCAGTGCCAGCTTACTCTTGGCTGCTGCACACTAATACTAAGATCCAACAATATATTTCAAACAGCTTTGTTGGTCAGAGGTAAAAGCAACTCAAAAAATGAGTAGATTCAAGATTTACTGCTGTTAATAATTATTATAATAATAATTTTGAGGAACTTTACTGGAGCATTTACATTTCATGTTTATCATTTAGCTCTACTACATTTCAGAGGGAAACATTGTGCATTTCTTAGACAATTATAGTTACTAGTCTCTACACTGGTAAACAAATTTAGTGGAATCAACTTATTTTTTCATTAGCATAATGTAAATAGACAAGTTGTACATATTTCAGTTTCAATTCCCAATGTGATACCAATGTGTCCCTGACCAAGACACTTAACCCCTAGTTGCTACAGAGGTGTATGAGCTCTAAAATATAGCATTTGTAAGTCACTTTGGATAAAAAGCATCAGTTAAATGATAAGTAATGTAATATAGTAGTGCATCAAAATAAAATGTTGATATATTTGATTGTGAAACAATAAACATGATCTTGACTTTGAACTACATGCAACAGTGTAGCCAGTGGTTTAGTTTTACTCCATACACACCAATCTGCTTCATGGCTAATGATAATTTAACATTTTGAATATTAGAAATTATAAGTTAGGCCTTCCCTAGCTGTCTGCTTTATTTCACTTGTAGTAAAAAAATATATTGATTGGCTACATATTGAAACATTTAATAATTGCTCTGTAGCCACCAAGTTCTGTAAAAGATTCATTGTAAAAAGTTATGTTAAACATTTGTGCATCTGTTTTGTCTCTTGAACGCACTTCATGCTGAGGCTATTGTAAATATATAAATCTCCACTTAGCCATGCAGAAGCCTAATTTGTTATTATGGAAGTATAGGCTACAGGCTATATTTATTTAATACATCTGAGTTTATATGTTGCTAAAACTGCACTTTTTACTGTAAGATTAAAAGGAGAAGAGCTTGGATGTTAAACAAGAGCTAATTCATTATTTGAATGGCAGTAGCTCAGTCCATAGGGAGCTGGGTTAGGAACCAGAGGGTTGCTGGTTCAAGTCCACATATGGAACAAAGTATGGTGGTGGACTGGTAGCTGGAGAGGTGCCAGTTCCCCTCCTGGTGTTCTTGAGCAAGGCACTGAACCCCCAACGGCTCGGGGTGCCTTTCCATGAGCAGCCCCCTCACTCTGAAATGTCTCCATGTAGTGCATGTACTGAGCATGTGTGTATAATTCAGGCCCGTGTGTAATGTGTCTAATAACAGAGTGTAAATTGTAATTTCCCCTTGTGGGATTAATAAAGTATACATTATTATTACTATTATTGACCTACTACCGTTAAAAAAACAAAACAGACTTCTTGTTTTGCTCTGTTTACTTTAAGTTTTTATTTGTGTATTCCTCCTGAAAGTGACTTTATTTTGTTGTTGGAGTGAAAGTTTACATCTAGCTTCAGTTGCACTACAAATTCATTTTACTCAACAGTGCAGTGTTAAACAATTTTAATAAAAAGAGATTTGAGCCTTACTGAAATTAGCTTAGTGTAAATTATTAATTGAGCAATATGAAATTATTGAAAAGCTATTATTGAAAAATAAAAATAAATCGTTAAAATTAATCAAAAAACTTAGACAACTAATCAAAAAAATAATAGCTAGATTATAATCGTTTAAAATAAATAATCGTTTGGGACAGCCCTAATCTTGTCATTCCTCAGGTGATAATAATGACCCTACAGAGAGTTGCATCAGGCCATTATAGTCCTAATAGGTCTTTGTATCTCCACACTGTCTTTTGATGTGCATGTAAACAGCCCTTGTGTGTTTGAGTGAGTCTAAGGATCCTGTGGGAGCTCCCTGTACGTGCCTGCTCAATGCCATAGGCAGGATGGATGGCAGCTCAATTGAATAAAGGGGCTCACCGCTACACAATACAGCCAACGTGCTGAATTCACAATGAGGACTGGATTTACACCCCCTCCCCGTGTCTGAATTAGCATTTATAACTCCCTTTCCTCTGTGTGTGTGCGTGTGTGTGCATGCATGTGCATGTGCATCTCCAACTGGGACCTCTCCATAAATGCTGCAGGCAGTAAATCCCAAAACCCCAGGGAGAAATACTGGTCTTGTTGCAGGGGGCGTCCATGCTTTAGTGGACCGCAGCCCAGACTAAGAGTTTGTGAAAGAAAAAAGGGAAAGATGGCATTGTCAGAGCTATCAGATGCATCCTGCTTTTAGAAAACTGGGTTGCCGTGGGTGTTTTTTCAGGAACTAAAAAACAAGGTGATTCTGACAATCTGTCATGGATCTTGTGGGAGAACAAGCATCCAGCTGGTCTGCGAAATCCACCCATGCTAGCTTCATCTTCATTACATCAGTGTTCATGCCAAGCAGCAGTCACAGCTGACGTCTTTGTTTGAAAGTTTCTGTAATTGGGATGCTAAGATTTGCTCCAAACTTGAGAGAAGTTTGTTCTGAAAGGGCTTCCACAGCAGCGGTGTGGTAACAAGATAATGCCAATACCACACCTGCCATCATTATGCTCCTGATTTCCATGGCTTTCTCGCATTCTCTACAACAATAACCCCACAAAAGGCTAATTGCATGCTGCAAAAGCCGCCGTTCCTCTAAAGATGTCTGTGTGTCTCGAAAGGCAAGATGCTCAATTTGACTCAAATTGACTTCACGGAATAAGAAAAAAAAAACTGCAAAATTAGCTGTAATAATAATAATGTTTGGATATCAGTGAGTGTATCTTTACACACGGAACAGACAGCTCTCAGCATTATTCTCACTTACAAACAACTGGCCAAGAGAATGAGCGGATCAATTTGGCTCAGTTTGTTTCTGGTGTGAATGGAGCCTAAATTCCTTATCTCTTCAAAACACTGAAACTCCCTGCCTGCTCTGGGCAGAGATGCTTTCATTATTTGCCTATGAATCAGTATTTAGGGAGAGGGGGAAAAAAAGCCAAGAGAATATGACATTATCTGGGTAGTGCTAAACACTCCAATGTGTCACAGCTGTGTGATACAGAAACTTGGAAACGCTGGCGTGTTTGTACAAACATGTGGTGGAAATGCAAACACTAAGCTGAGTGAACAAGAGGTTCAGGAGCAAGTTGGTTAAGTGTGTCTGCACAGAGCCCATCCAAGGAATCTCTCTGAAGAAAAAGTAGAGCACCAACACACATACATGCACACACACACACACACACACACACGCACTTCCACAGTGTACACTACAAAGCAAAAGCGAGCACTCTGAGTCAAGCCTCCATTCTCCCTCTTCATCTCTTCTCGCCACTCTCCTTCTCTTTTTTCCCTCTCTGTCTCTTTCCCTCCATCTGTGTCAGTGGAGGCTGTTACGTCTCAATCAGGCTCACAAAGACGCACCGGAGCACCTACTCTTTGTCTGCCATCACCCTCGCTCAGAAGTAAGTCATCTTTCTTTCTTTTTTCGCTTTTCCCTCTCTCTACTCAGCGTGCATTTGTTTGTCCGATGAAACTAAAGAGGTGAGACTGGGATGTCACTCTCTCTCTGTCTCTGTCTGTCTGTCTGTCCTCTTCACTCCTCACTCCCTTTCTGCTATCTCATATGACTATAGCTTGTGCGCAGATTGATGAACAACCCATCTATATTCTGTGGAGATTACAGGGCTTTGTGAAAGTGAAGGCAAGGAGACAGTCATGAGAAATGTAAACAGGAAAACAGTTATTAGTATTCTCAACTCTGATTCTGAGTATGGTTTTTGTCAATTTGTCTGTGTGTGTCTCTGTTTCCGTGTACATGTTAGTTGGCCTGCCTCTTGACTTTCGATCACTTACTTTCCCCCACTGTCTCAATGTGTTTCGTGACTTCAACTATTCACTAGTCATGATGCATTGGGACACCCAGCAAGTTATAGATAAGGTTTTGTTGCATTAAACATGTATGACCACAAACAGGAAGGAACATTTACATCCGCAGGACAAGCATGGCGTCTAACAATGCTGTCAGACTGCTGTCATGCTGTGTGCATGGTTTTGCTTTTTTCTTTCATATAGGCATTGTTTTAGTGGCTTAGGCTACAAGGACAACCTAATCTGGTTGCAATCGGCAATGCCGCAGAAGTACAGTTTTTGCATCTCGTTGCTTATTTCATTGACGCATGGTCGTGATGGCTGGCAGCCTATCAATACAGAGTAATTACAATAGGCCACTGTGAGGTTAAATAATTGATGTGCTTTTTGGAGCTGATGTGTGCTGAAAAACCTATCTGCCTAGAGTCCCGTCAGTAGTTTATCACGGGGTGAGAGAGGGGAGAGTGCAGCCTGACTGCCAATGCTTAGAGCTGTAATAATGATGCAGGTCTGGGCCTGTCAGCACCAGTAACACTGGGAGTAAGCTCCCAAGCAGGTTGCAGCTCAGCTATCAGCTACAGCCTTGATCAATACTTGCAAGAGGAATGGTTCCAAGCTAAAGACACTCCCAAAGTCTTAGACTGTCAATCAGCCTCCTGTTAGCAGTGCCAGCCATGCATAATGACGCCCTGCTGCTCCTAATTCTAAGATTAGTATACAGTTGAAGTGCATTTTGAAAATGCATAATTTTGAGAGTAAACCCTAACAAATGATGAGGTGACTTACTGTTTAAAGGAAAAGTTAACCATGAATAATTTAACCAGGCATTTAGACCAAAAACATCACTTTGTCAAAAGAATTAAAGAAATAACAAGGCTCTTTCAGTGGGGGCATGTCATTTCAGGTATTGATGAAATGTAAATAAAGTACAATCCAGAAGGGCAAGTTTGGAGTCACATTTTCTAGTTGGGCCTTTTTAAGGGGGCTAAAATTTGTTTTGCTGCAGGCCCAACCAACAGCAGTACATTACAACTATCCCTTACAGTATGGATCAGAATGGGATGCTTCAGGTAAACTCTTGATTTACTGCTTTCTATACCATTTAGATGTAAAACCCTTTCAAAAACCTAAATGTATTGTATTCTATATCATTCTGTGCCTGACAGGGGTCACAAACAAAAGATTTGCTATTGTCCACTTTGATTTCTTCACCTTTTCACTGAGGAAAATAATCTCTTTTTTTGCTTAGTTTCCAAGGCTTGGCTCAGACTCTGTGTCAGTCTGCTGCTCTCTATGTCCTCTTTCTTTTCCTTCTCGGTGCAATGCCCGCAAGCCCCAGAACCAAGTTTCACCCTGACTCACTCACACAGCATCCATTATGTATAGCCCAAAAATATGAAGAATACCAAGCTTGGGGCAAACAAGTATAACATAAATAAAGTACAACAAATAGGAAAAAGGAAAACCGCAATGGGTAAATCTATATTTGGTATACTGTCTGAATGTATTCCTCTATTTAGCCTCATATCATTGATGGGTTAAACAAGACTTTGTCAGTAAAATGTAGAGTAAATAGCTGTAGAACACACAATGGACTACCACATAAATATTCGAGAAATGTTGATTATTTTGACATAATAACACTCTCTCTCTCTCTTTGCATGCTTGTACAGTCATTAAAAGTTCATAGATAGGAGTGCCATCACCATATCAGGCCAAATTGCAGGGAGACATAAACCAGTTACACACACATACACAAAATACAGATCAATAAATAGTTACTGAGTGTGCTAATGGCAAGGAAAGGAGAAGTGTGATTAATTTTAAATATAATAAATAATAATTTAAAGGTCCAGTGTGTAATGTGATTAGTTGTTCAATATCTAAATAAGTGTTGCCCTTACACAAACGTCTCCTTTTTCATGAATATTTACTGCTAATGGGTATCGTCACTTCACGGTCCCGGCAAGTTTGTAGAAAGAAACAGGCAGGACCACACGTATTCAAAATCTAAATTTCAGAAACAGGAGTCTTCTTCTTTGCCCAGTAAAAGAAAAAAGGATATTGAAAAGAGCAAAAGACCGGCTTTCTGAAGCGTCAAGGCTACTGTGTCTGTAATACATACTTGGAACTGCTATGGCGTGAGAGAGTTGATTGCTGTTGATATATGATCTCAACGCTAGATGGGAGAAATTCCTACACATTGCACCTTTAAATACATCTTGACATAAACTGTAGAAATAAGATGTCAATATTATGACAGCATGACACAATATTTTCATAGACAATTTCTAGTATTCAATGCAGCCTTTATGCATTTAATGCTAATACACATTCAGTTACAGAGTAGGCTAATCCACCACGTTCCACTTCCGGGATTGCTCTGGTGCTTCCGGAAATTCCGCTGAATCACACTCTTTTCTGCTGGATGTCCATTACCTTCTACTTTCTTTGTGTTGTAATTCTAACCTCTGTTGGATTTCTGAGGACTGTGGTTAACTGGTCCTCAGATCTCTGCAGGGTAAATCCAGACAGCTAGCTAGACTATCTGTCCAATCTGAGATTTCTGTTGCACGACTAAAACAAACTTTGAACGTACACATGTTAAACCAAAACAAGTTTCTTTCCCAAGGCTTTTTTGCTGTGGCACCATGGTTCTGTTGGGCACTTAGCAGCGGCCATGACAATTGTGATTGTTTTAAAGAAATTCCAAAAAACCAGAGCATGTTTCTCTCCTATCTCGGAATTGCCAGACCCTCCTTCGCAACGCTCTGGAGGAAGGTCTGGCAAAGCGAGACTAGTCACAGAGAGACACCTGTAGGGAACTTGGAGCAATGGATGGGTCCATCTTGTGCACTCTCTTCAACAAGTGAAAACTCTGCATCTTCCTGATGTCCTCTTGTTGGGTAAAGGCTATGGCTGACTGTAGTGTTCATTCCTCTCACAGTAACCATACGTAAAAATGTCATAGAGAGGATCTATTTTTTCAAAAACTGTGTATATTTCTTGGCTTGCTTAGCCCAGACCAGCTTTCTTCTTCAAGGATCTCTAATGTGCCACTTCACATTTGGCTTTCATTTTATGCAAAGAGAACCCACAACCACATGGTCCTTCCTCCCACAACTAGAGAAGAAGCTTAAATAGGCTATAGGACATAAGCCCAAAGTGTCGTCTTTTGGCTGAAAAAGGAAAAGGCTGTGCAAATTCATGAAAACTAAAAATCTGAATTTACAATGCAAATTATCAACAAGCACAGCTTCGTTCAGATGAATGCTCATTTAATATATGGCAGAATTCTACTGATTATTCTCCTTTGCTCCGTGGAGAACTGAACTGCTCTTTCTCCAAAATACATTAACCGAGGTCTCAGGCAGACAACAGGGTGTTTTTCACCAAGCCATGCTCATTCCTAGCTGTACAAAGAAAACTGTTGTTGTATGTTCTCCCCTTCTCATCAACACAAAGATGAGGGTAGAAGGTCTCCTCTGCTCCATCTTTCATCTGATGAAAATACAAGCTACAAGGTTTTTTTGTCAAGTAAAAGAAACATCTTCTTACATACATTTTTTTTATATGTTCTTTTGAAAGTGCTCCTGCCACTTTGATATACTATGTCTTTCATTTAGGCAGGTCTTTGCTGAGCTGGCAATAGAAATGTATTTCTTTTGCCCAAGGCAACTGCTGGAAGGCAGGCATGCACGTGAGATAATAAATGCAAGCATGCACATACGGTACAAACGCACGCACACCCATTCCTGGAATAAGTTTCAAATATGGAAAAAAATGTATTGATTCATTAGTATATTTTAAAACTACCTGTGGCTCAGTAACAGTATTCAACGTGGTTCAGGATTGCACCAGCCCTTCTCATCCCAGAAACTGAAGAACTGGCCTCTACAAATGCTGACTGATCAAGTGATTAGCGTTGTGTCAGATTTTCAACGAGTTGCACTTTAACTACAAAAGCAACATGCAGGTACTGTATTCACTGCCGTGAAAGGTAATATGTAGTCACTTGTAATCCAAAATAGACCGCAGAAAAGCAAACTCGGGTATCATGTCATGCCACTGTGAATCTGAACAGGCTCGGCATGCTGACACTATAAAATTTTGCTTTGCTCTGGCACTGTAACCATTGGCGCTAAGCCCCGGGTGCAGCATTGGTGCCCTCGCCTAATACATAGCGGAGACAGCAGATAGGGATGGACGTCCGGCGCTTGAGAGAAGTGCTTTATCCCACCAATGTACATCTGTTAATGGTTAGTACCTGGTACTTTTTTTGGTTCCAAGCGGGCTGAGCCGATACTAAAAGGTGGAGTTAAAACACTGAAGACCACTGATTTGTCAGACAGAAACATCACTAGAACTGTCACTTGTGCATCACAGGACATCCTGCACAAACCTGCCATTTTAAAACAGGCAAGCTACTGTGAATAGTGAACGCAATTTTTTATTCACTCAACCCAGATTAAAAAAAAAAAAAAAATCAAATACTATGTTTGGTTGCCAATGAAAGGATTCAGCGAGTGGTGTGTTGAAGATGATGTCACAGCCGTTTCACGCGTCGTCACTACGGCGATCAGCTGAGGGAGTATTATCCGCAGTGGAAAACGAAATAGAGAACCTGGACCTGGTAGCTGGGGCCTACTAATGCCAACAGTGCTGGACCAAGTGAGGCCGATTGTCAGTCAGAGACATTCAATAATGGCTCAATGGCGTCCGACGGCTGACAGCCAACTATTGGCTTGGTGTTTCAAAGCTTTTAGTTCTGTTTAGGTAGACACCGCCACTCTTTGTCTCTGCCCATGATGTTGCTCTGCTTTCTCAATGACTCTTTACATACTTGTAATAAATGTGTCTGGTCCTCTAACTCCCTGTATACATTATAGCAATCTCTGGTTGGATATTAGCTATTTACTGCCAGACCCAGAATGTGTGTGAATCAAAGTGCATTTAAATAGTGGGACAGTCTGTTGAGGAAGGCTTACCCCTCCTCTTTAAGTTTTATTACATCTTTATTCCATTTACATTTCCTTTCTTCTGCAAGAGGAAAAGTCATACAAAATGTTTAATTAGCTTGAATAGAAAATGGCTTAAGCAGGTAAAAAAGTCAATACCGTAGAGCGTTGGGGACATAGGTTTGTATAATTAATGTCTTTGCATGCGGTAGCTTGCCAGCAATAGATCTCCTTTAACAGCCGCACATTGTGAAATATATAATGGAAGGTGATTTACCACAGCCTCCCAGTCAGCCATTCTTACACTGAAAAGTTTGGAAGAATAAAATTTCATTAGGATATTTTAAACTCTCTGTGCTTGTGAAATGAAAATATCATAAAACATAACTGTAAATATGTGACATTATGTATTTGACACACTAAAACTCGGCAAGACGTGCAGCATCAGCCCATTTTGACGAAGGTTAACTTTTATATTTATTTAAATGTTGTTTTTTTTTCACAAACAATTCTAAGCCCCTATTAACAAATCTGTGGATGTACTTTAAATAAGTGTTTAGAGAGGCTTAAAAGCTGTTGAGTTTAAAAGAAGTGCACAAATAAAACATATCTGACTTATGTAATTGTCATTAAACATCATTGAATCAGATTTTAATTTACTGAAAATATATTTATTATAGTAAGAAAACAAAAATATATAAAAATAAATATAATACTCTTGTTCTGTGAGTGTTTCTCTAAGGAGACCACATATCTACTGATTTCTAATGATGATCTTCCTATTTCCAGCATCCAGTTCTCTAATTTGCATCCCTTTGCAAGGTGGATATAAAAAACATACCTACTTACAGTATAAGCTAAATAGGAAACTGCATCAAATGTCATATTATGAAATTATTTTAAATAAAACTTAGCTGTAATGGAATAATAGTCGTTTTGTGCTTTTTTTAGCAGCTTAAAACACAAAAAAATCATCTACATTAATCTAATTCCACTTTACATTTCCAAGCAGAGCGTCACAGAACTGTTGTTGCAAGCTTTGCTGTAAAAGTAGTACAATCTAATCTATGTTTACATTTAGAGAACTCTGCAGTGTGTGTGTGTGTGTGTGTGTGTGTGTGTGTGTGTGTGTGTGTGTGTGTGTGTGTGTGTGTGTAGCAGTACTGGCTGATAAGATGACCAGCCCAGAGCAGGAGACACCAATGACCCTGAGGTGGGTGGAGACAGAGAAGACAGCAGAGGAAAAGTCAAAGTGACTCTGCACAGGGCTGAGGCCTCAGGAGCCGCATCTTATCTCCTTCAGCCTTTCAGTAGACCTTCAGCTCTAATCCAGATGCAGGTCATTTAGAGCACAATCAAAGCTACTGACCTCTTGGATCATTCCCTATAGCCTCAAAGATACAGATTTATAAGAGGTGAAATGTCAGCAGTGGCTGCGTCGCTCGATAGTTTGAACTGTTATTCACGGAAACAAGAATGTGGGATATTTTTCTCTTCCAATGTGAGTGCAGTCTTATTTTCACAGTCTAAATATGCAAGGTGGATTAGAGACTTTTGTATCTTCAGACACTTTTAGGATATCAATGGGAGTTTGTTAGCTGTCTGATGGACTGGCAACCTGTCCAGATGTCTTCCTACTTCTATCCCGTGCCAGTTGGGCAGTATTCCAGCCATAGAAATGTATAAAACAGTGACACAGCTTATTAATATTCTGTCCTGAATTGATAACTAAAAAAAGGAGGTGAATTAAGTAGGGGTTCAACATCTTCAAGAAACTTGAAACCTGCAGCACTGCCACCACCACTGATGTAGGGTGTGCCTGTGCATGCGTGTGCATGTGTGTGTGTGTTTCTTCACACACATGCATGTGAATCTGTATACTATTGCAGGGAAGAGTTGTGCTGTTATATTATAATATTGCAGACAATACCAATGCTTTAAGCCACCTGGGTAAATAGGTTATTGCTATATCAATCATTTAGAGCAACATCCAATGGTCGATACCACAGCCAATATTGACCAACAGACTGACAGAGATTAATGCTACTGCACATAAACTATCCACTGCCTCCTTCACCTATCCCTCTTTCTTTTCTCCTCTGTTCTCCCAAACATCTGTTTTTTTCTACTCCACTCTTTCAATCATCTATTTTGTCTCGTGTTCTTTACCTACCTCTTTCTGTTCTATTTTTTGTATGTTATCTGTTTCTTTTCTTTTTCAGCCAAGAACACAAACAAATCCCCTTATGTCCGCTGTGATGTCAGCCTGACCGTTAAAGCTATAGAAAGTTGGATTATATTAAGCATTAACCAAAATATGAATAGACAAAATAATTACTATAAATACTAATAATTAACTTCTGTTGAAATCAGCTTATTTTGTCGAACATGCCATTTTATTGAGAGTAAAAAGCACAGTTGGTCACAGTTGATTGACACACCATTCTTAAATTCAGCACGCAAACTTATTCCACAACAAAGGTACTGCATTGGGTTCAGCCTCATATTTAATTAAACTCACATTCATGTTAACACAGAGGCACATATATCTGGAGACAACTGCTCTCTGAGTGCGGTGCAATTCACTGAGTTTAGGATTCCATCCATCCATCCATCTTCGACCGCTTATCCGGTATCGGGTCGCGGGGGAAGCAGCTCCAGTAGGGGACCCCAAACTTCCCTTTCCCGGGCCACATCAACTAGCTCCGACTGGGGGATCCCGAGGCGTTCCCAGGCCAGGTTGGAGATATAATCTCTCCACCTTGTCCTGGGTCTTCCCCGAGGCCTCCTCCCAGCTGGACGTGCCTGGAACACCTCCCTAGGGAGGCGCCCAGGAGGCATCCTTACCAGATGCCCGAACCACCTCAACTGGCTCCTTTCGACGCGAAGGAGCAGCGGCTCTACTCCGAGTTCCTCTCGGATGACTGAGCTTCTCACCCTATCTCTAAGGGCGACGCCAGCCACCCTCCTGAGGAAACCCATTTCGGCCGCTTGTACCCTGGATCTCGTTCTTTCGGTCATGACCCAGCCTTCATGACCATAGGTGAGGGTAGGAACGAAAATTGCCCGGTAGATTGAGAGCTTTGCCTTCTGGCTCAGCTCTCTTTTCGTCACAACGGTGTGATAAACAGAATGTAATACCGCACCGGCTGCTCCGATTCTCCGACCAATCTCACGCTCCATGGTCCCCTCACTCGCGAACAAGACCCCAAGGTATTTAAACTCCTTCACTTGGGGTAAGGACTCACTCCCTACCCGAAGAAAGCACTCCATCGGTTTCCTGCTGAGAACCATGGCCTCAGATTTAGAGGTGCTGATCCTCATCCCAGGCGCTTCACACTCAGCTGCGAACCGATCCAGTGAGTGCTGAAGGTCACAGGCCGATAATGCCATCAGAACCACATCATCTGCAAAAAGCAGCAATGAGATCCTGAGCCCACCGAACTGCAACCCCTTGCCACCCCGACTACGCCTCGATATCCTGTCCATAAATATTATAAACAGGATTGGTGACAAAGCGCAGCCTTGGCGGAGGCCAACCCTCACCTGGAACGAGTCCGACTTACTGCCGAGAACCCGGACACAGCTCTTGCTTTGGTCATACAGGGATTGGATGGCCCTGAGAAGGGACCCCCTCACCCCATACTCCCGCAGCACCTCCCACAGTTTCTCCCGGGGGACCCGGTCATACGCCTTCTCCAGATCCACAAAACACATGTAGACTGGTTGGGCATACTCCCAGGCCCCCTCCAAGATCCTTGCAAGAGTAAAGATCTGATCCGTTGTTCCACGACCAGGACGGAAACCGCATTGTTCCTCTTCAATCCGAGGTTCGACTATCGGCCGAACCCTCCTTTCCAGCACCTAGGAGTAGACTTTACCAGGGAGGCTGAGAAGTGTGATACCCCTGTAATTGGCACACACCCTCTGGTCCCCCTTTTTGAAGAGGGGAACCACCACCCCAGTCTGCCACTCCTTAGGCACTGTCCCAGACTTCCACGCAATGTTAAAGAGGCGTGTCAACCAAGACAACCCCTCCACACCCAGAGCTTTCAGCATTTCTGGACGGATCTCATCAATCCCTGGGGCTTTGCCGCTGTGGAGTTGTTTGACTACCTCAGCGACCTCCACCAGGGAAATTGACGACAATCCCCCATCATCCTCCAGCTCTGCCTCCACCACAGAGGGCGTGTCAGCTGGATTTAGGAGTTCCTCAAAGTGCTCCTTCCACCGCTCTATTACCTCCCCAGTTGAGGTCAACAACGTCCCATCCTTACTGTACACAGCTTGGATGATTCCCCGTTTCCCCCTCCTGAGGTGGCGAACGGTTTTCCAGAAGCACCTTGGTGCCGACCGAAAGTCCTTCTCCATGTCTTCTCCGAACTTCTCCCACACCCGCTGCTTTGCTTCTGTCACGGCAGAGGCTGCAGCCCTTCGGGCCCGTCGGTACCTTGCAACTGCCTCCAGAGTCCTCCGGGATAACATATCCCGGAAAGACTCCTTCTTCAGTCGGACGGCTTCCCTGACCACCGGTGTCCACCAGGGTGTTCGTGGGTTGCCGCCCCTTGAGGCACCTAAGACCCTTAGACCACAGCTCCCCGCCGCAGCTTCAGCAATGGAAACTTTGAACATTGTACACTCAGGTTCAATGCCCCCAGCCTCCACAGGGATGCCCGAAAAGCTCCGCCAGAGGTGCGAGTTGAAAGTTCGTCGGACAGGGGCCTCCTCCAGACGTTCCCAATTTACCCGCACTACGCGTTTGGGCTTACCAGGTCTGTCCAGAGTCCTCCCCCATCCCCTGACCCAACTCACCACCAGATGGTGATAAAGTTGACAGCTCCGCCCCTCTCTTCACCCGAGTGTCCAAAACATACGGCCTCAGATCAGATAAAACGATTATAAAATCGATCATTGATCTTTGGCCTAGGGTGCTCTGGTACCACGTACACTTATGAGCATCCCTATGTTCGAACATGGTGTTTGTGATGGACAATCCATGACTAGCACAGAAGTCCAACAACAGACAACCACTCTGGTTTAGATCAGGGAGGCCGTCCCTCCCAATCACGCCTCTCCAAGTATCTCCATCATTGCCCACGTGTGCGTTGAAGTCCCCCAGCAGAACAATGGAGTCCCCCACTGGAGCCCCATAAAGGACTCCATTCAAGGTCTCCAAGAAGGCCGAATACTCCGAACTCTTGTTTGGTGCATATGCACAAACAACAGTCAGAGTTTTCCCCCCCATCACCCGCAGGCGTAGGGAGGCGACCCTCTCGTCCACCGGGGTAAACTCCAACGCAGCGGCGCTCAGCCGGGGACTTGTGAGTATCCCCACACCCGCCCGGCACCTCACACCCTGGGCAACTCCGGAGTAGGACAGAGTCCAACCCCTATCCAGGAGTACGGGTCCAGAACCGAGACTGTGCGTAGAGGTAAGCCCCACCAGATCTAACTGGTAGCGCTCCACCTCCCGCACAATCCCGGCTCCTTCCCCCACAGAGAGGTGACGTTCCACGTCCCCAGAGCCAGCCTCTGCCGCCCAGGTCTGGTCCGTCGAGGCCCCTGACCTTCGCCGCCACCCATATGGCAGCGCACCCGACCCCAGCGGTTCCTCCCACAGGTGGTGGGCCCATGGGTTGAATGTTATAATTCTGACAAGAAATTGCATCGGTGCTGTGTCAAGAAGCCTAATTGACTTTAGCCTGTGTGTCTGACAGCCTTAGTAAAAAGCATGATAAATCAGTAATTTATGCAAAAATGTGTTATAGTCCAAGAGAAAACACATGAATGTACAATTATAGTAACATGACTTTAACCAGAACGGCAAACTTGAAATTGTTGTGAAAGTGAATGATGGACTACCAGTTACAACAATATGTGAAAAAAACATTGTTTTGAAAAATGGAAGATGACCTAAAACTTCACTTGTGTCTTTGAGTCTACTCCAGACGTCAACAATGCATGAACTCACAACCACACTGCTTATGGTCTGGCATGGCTCATTGAGCATTTCTGGGAGTCATTTTGAAGTAAGTGACTGACTAGTGCTGTCCTTTGCTTAGAAAACTTCCTAAATAGGTGATTTTCAAAGTGGAATACCATGGTGACTCATGCTTCGTTTATTTGTCCAACATCTAGTTTAAAAAGTTCTCCATGAAGCTGCGAGGTTTAAGAAAGCGACAACTCATGTCATCTAAACTACTGCCATTAGCTCAGTGATTGGCCCGGCTTCCAGCTGCCAGGCTCAATTATTTCTCAGCGGCTGTCGTCCAGACTTAAATTTCCTAGGCTGACTTTCAGAAGCTAATCAATATATATATATATATATATATATATATATATATATATATATATATATATATATATATATATATATATATATATTTATGATTTTTGTATACTTCTCATCCTTTCCAGGTTCCTTTCATATTCAAACAAGCCCATATATTAAATACTGTATCTAGTCACAGAAATACATTTAATTGGCTTTTTCATTTCCATTTGAATTAAAGTTGGTTCCAGTTAAAATTAGTTTCTGGCACAGCTATGATATTCCCTGCTTCATGGTTGAATCAAAGCGAAATGTTTCTCAGTGTGTAACTGTGGATGCAGCAGTTAAAGGAGAACTCCGGTCGATTTTTAACTAAATCTTGATCGCTAGATGTCAACGAGCTTTGTCGATAGAAGAAAACAAATGACCAAAATTGGTGCTAGCAAACCGGAGTTACTGGAGCTAATGGCTAGAGATCCCAGTTAGCTAAAATGCCAGTTGTGGGGGCATGTACTAAAGAATGCCTTTGTGCCTCTTAACAGACATGCAATTAATATTTTCTTTGTAACATGAACAGGGCCCTTACGTGACAACAAGATGTTTTCAACTCAGACATTGTGAAGAAACCGCTTAAAGTTTGTCACTTACCTTGACTCAATACTGCCGGTAGCTAGCTCAGCCTGCTAGCTGCACAGCGGCGCCTGGCATGAGGGGGTTCAGTCAGGTTTCGGGGATAAAATATCACTTAGCAGTTCCATGTGTAGTTGTTCGTTGCTATGCTAAGTTTCTAGCTCATCCACTTTGGGAGCAATGGATCAGGCGTTGGTGAGTAGGAGGCTTGGTAGTAGAGGTCTGTGTGGTAGTGTCCTTAGCCGAACTAGCAGGCCCAACCGGCATCCTTGCTTCTGCTTTCTCTCCCGTCGCCGCCTTCATTGCCTGCCACTGCTGACAACAATCCACGGAGCGCCCGGTGCTCTGACTATATCCTCCAGAGGACAGGACATGCCTTCACGGCGAAAACATCAGACGCTAATCCGCGCGTAATGACCGTCAGAGTAACAGTGGCTCTCTGTGGAGGGATAACTTACTGCTGCAATTTTTAAGCATAACATCAAGTTAGCAAACACCATGAAAACACAGAGCCAGTCCATGACCTCAGGACAGTTGCAACGGGGAATACAACCCAAGTTGGTAAGCTTGCTAGCAACTTCATTTTTTGTTAACGTTGTTAAATTTTTGTTAGCTTGATAACGTTAGCTAACGTTAGCCTGTTTAATGGTAACGTAACATTACAGTTAACAGCTAGCTAACATTAACGAGTCAGAAGCCGACGTTTGCATTTACAGTGAGTAACAATAGTGTTACGTTAGAGTAATAAAAACTCTGCAACACCTCAACCTGTCACTGACGTTAACATGAAACGTTAATTACTCCTCTTCATGTGGGACATAAAGCTGTAAAGACATCTCTCCATTGCATTTATTCCTTGGCAACATGCTGCACATCTCTCTGTGACAAACATGCATCTTGTCTAGCTCCTCCAACTTTTAGACACAGCAGCTAGCAAGACCCAAAAAGGGCCAACTTTATCCTAAGGACTGCACTGTTGTTGCCAACTTGGCCTTTGTTTGTGTTGTGACTGATTCACCTCTAATCTGATCATAGAATAATTTTCAAAACTGTTATTTCTGTTTCAAAAGGCAGCAATAAATAACACATGAAAATCTAGAGTGTTCATGTAATTTCATACTCTAACATTAGCAGTAAAATTAATTAATGCATAGTAATTGTTATAATCGTAAAACTGATTATTTTTCAGGCTATAATTGTACTAACAAAATCTATAATCGAATCCCTATGTGGAACTGCATGTATTATGCTAACTGCATTTCGTTTAGGTACTTACTGAGGAATTTATTCCATAATCACTGTTTTTCTTTTCACTGCAAAGATGAATTTGTTGAGCAAGAAGGGAGGGAAGGAGATGTTTTAATGCTAATAGTTTTAATTTAATAATTCAATGATAATTGCCCCTGTGGTAGAGGAGCCAGATGAGTAAAACAAGTGAAATCAAGTGTTAAATGCATGAGCAGAGCTGATAAATTATTGATGACATTGCATGACCACCCACCCCCACAATAACGCACCTACAAACCATAAACACACACACACGTCCACAAACAAGTACACACCTAATACAAAATGTCCACAGCCCAGCTTTACTGTTTACAGGCAGTGTGTTGGGATCTGGCCAACACACACTTTTTTGTTCTCTTTTTCTGTCAGATACCAAACGCTATAGGCTGTAAGGTCTTGTCATATATGAGCCCTAAAATCAACCAAGGCTGCAAAAATGCCATTTGTGGTAAAGAATGCTGTATGGAGTATGGAGAATGCTTTTTGGAGTATGAGCACAAAATCCTAAGACAGTAGCTAATAAGTCATTATTAAAAAGAACAGCCTTCTTGAAGAATTCAGGTTTCCACGGTACTGTTTACTGTAGCATAAATTCATTTGGTTGAACACAGACTTCTAACCGCATAGCACTTGAAATCCATGCAACAGCATAAAGCTGAACATTTTCCAATTATTTCATATTAAATCTTGACTCACCTCCTTTGAGTGACTTCTTCTTAATTGGAATGTGAAATTAACATATTCTCACGAAATAGCTGAGGGGATCCAGAAAAAAAGAAACAATGATAGGAATGACACATCCTGCCATCAATCAAAGGGGAGGCAATGACAGAGCAGAGATGTGCTTAGGGATATTTTTAACCTCTATTTACCCTGCTTTGACTGCCTTGTTATTTCACTGCTAAATACTGTGCATTGTAACACAGATACTCAGCTAGGAGCACTACGACAATCTTTGACTGTAAGCATTTATAGACTCACTGTTGTGTTACGTGCCATGCTCAAGGGCTAATACGCTCCAATAAAAAGGACAGCGTCACTAAGACACAGCAACAGTAGGTATGTTTCCCTCCAAACGTTTTATTCAAATGAAGTGATATCAAAGGAAAAATGCCTTATGGAAATAGTAAAAATCGATAGAATGTCATGACTATCACCTCAAAGGAAACACGTTCGGTCTCATCAGATTTTATCTTGATCGATATACGGCTGATGGAAACGTTATTTGCCGAATAAATAATGAATTGCAATTGGTTTTAGTTTTTTTTGGTTTTTATGGTTGCAACTCGCCACAAAACAAAGAAGTTTAAGTTAAGTTCCGCTTGAGGAGACAAGAGACTTTTTGAATTTAATTTATCAGGAACTCTAATGGAAATGGCCAACAAAGGTTAAGCCAAGCCGTGGGACGTCCTCCGGAGTAAATGAAAGGCGCTCAAACAGCGAGACGTGTCTCAAAAAAGTTGTCTCGTTGCAGTGCCGAAGGGAAAATAAAAGGCAAGTTGCATCTGCATTATTATAGCAATGTGTTGATAGAGTCATTGTTTTCTTATTATAGCTTGATATGTCGCTATCAGCTGGCACATAAGCACTATTACAACTTGTGCAATATTGATCATTTGTTGGTAGACGGCGCAATCCATTTTGTCTAGAAAAACTTTTGCTTGAATGTTGTGGAATTTAGTGCTTAAAATGTCTAAAATCAATTCAATATAACAATTTGATCGCAAAAAAGCATGTGATGTCATTACACACAGGGTTTTATTTGTTTTAAAGCCGTTGGATGGAAACACACTTTCACCAGCTTTAGTTGCATGAGTTTTGTTACCAAACTTCAGATAATTTGAATGACAAGTGGATGGAAACTTAGCTATTGACCTCTTTTTCTCTTAACCTGGAAAGCCCATACACTCAGCTATACTCTTGGGTTGTGTGGACAACCATGCATCACCTCTGATACATATGCCATCCATTTCCTTTCACCTGCCAGTAAGGATGTGATACTGTGTTCAGACTGAAAATACCACTGTGTTTATCAAATGCAAAGGGCTGCGTTGGTATGACAGTCATCACAATTGCAATGACACTGGTTCACACTATCCCATTTATCACCCTCATCTTCCATTCAGGTGAAGCTTCTGACCAACCAGTAGCCGTTACTAATATAGCAACATGGTCACAATACCTCACCATCTTCACAAACACTGCCATTTGTGCTAAAAGGTGCAGTCAGCTAACAAAGAAGTTCCATAGCCAGGCGATAACAGCCGTAAAGAAGATCTGCCATTATTTTCTTTTTTTACAGTGAACCAAACACAGCGACATAATGCCCCAGTGTGGGTTTTTAGAAAGCATGCTGGGAATCCAGAAGCAAAAGAAGCAAGGCATGTTACACAACAGCATTGGCGTCTAGTGTGTCTGTGTAGTTCTGACAGCAGTACAACTCTGTCCCCTCATTCTGCGTTTGTAAGTAACAATAATGGTGCGACATAATATTGAACAGGCTTTTTTAAAAAGGCCTCTGTTTGGTGGTTTTGCATCTTAGGATGACTTTTATAAATTGCAAGAAGAGAATATAAGAAAAGATGCAGCCACGGGTGTACAGGTTAGAAAAAAAAATTTTGAAAACCCATTGCGATTTTGGTGAATCTCAAGTCTCCAAGACATAATCATAGTAAGGTTCTGATTTTTCCTGGGCCACAGAGCGCCCCGAGATAAACTAACTTTTTATATTCCGCCTCCATCATGCTTCAGGGTTGCAAGCCTGTGGGCTCTGTTGTTGTCTAAAGTTAAAGAAAACCTTCATTGTTCTATGATCATACAGTGTTATTCCTGTTTATCAATCAATCATTGATTTAAAGTGCAGTAATTTGCATATGAAGTTTTGTGATTGACTTGTATTTTTTAGTTTCTTTAAGCATGGTAAGAAATAGACAGAAAAGAATATGTAGAGGAAAAAACAAGTTGTGAGTTGCACCCTTCACTAAAAACAACATCAAGGCCACCAAAATATATACAAATTCCACTTCCCACAGTCACCGCTTCCACAGACAGACAGACAGACACACACGCAAAAAGGGGCTGTAAGAAAGACAAAGGGAAGAGTTCAGTGATAACAAATTAGTTGATTTTGTTCTGTGGCAGAACAGTGATTCCCTCTGATTATATCTAATTAACCTCTATGGAATTGAACCACAGTGCACAGAGGGATTAATGCACAGAGGCATAATCTTTGTGTGTGTGTCTGTGTGTGCATGAGGTGTTACTGTCTCCGAGCCCTCCTAAAAAAATCAGAGCAATTCAAATACAAATACAACACACATGCGCACTTATTTTAGTTGTTTACAAAGATACTGCATTTACAATCATTCCCTAGAGCCTGACCCTAACCCAAACCACTACCACTGCATAACTCCAACTCTAACCTTGACCTTAACCTGACCTTGAACCAGATTTTAACCAAAAAACAATTCCTGACCCTTGAATCACATAGTTTACCTTTCAGGGATCTTGTTTTTTGTCCCCAAATAGAAAGACCATGATATGACTGTGGGAAGGTTCTCATTACGTCCCTACATTTACACGTACAAGTGAAAAAAACATGCACACACAGAACAAAGAAAAGTCCACTCCACTAATGCATTAACAATCTCTTCACTGGAAATGTCTGTAATTAGTAAATGCTTCAGGTACCAAGACAATTAGTTTCACAAGTAAAATTAAAGGGAGGTTAAGTGAGTCGAGACTAACCTAATGTACATGTACATATTGGACATTTACTGCATGAAATATTTTTATGTGTGTAAGTTTCAGTGTGTAAGCAGCAGTTCTTGGTGTTGATGTGTCTTGGATGCTCAATTTTTTGTGATCAAATTTTTTATAAACAGAAAACATAATATAGGAAACATAATATTCATAAACAGTTAGATACAACACACTGGGAAATTGTCCCAAGGCCACAAAAACACAGAGAGGAAAAACGGGAGGGAGACAAAACACACACACACACACACACACACACACACACACACACACACACACACACACACACACACACACACACACACACACACACACACACACGAGACGAGGGACCAATCACAGAGACAAACAATAGAAAAGGCTACAGCGTTGACATGTCCCAGACGCTCTTTGAGCTCTGAATAGCTTTTTCTAATGTACTCATCACTCAGGGACTTTCTATTATCTTAAAATCAAACAGAAGACATGCAGTTTCTCTGGCTCACACTGACATCCACCTTAGCTGTTCTGGGTTTAGTGTTGAAATCCCATCCTGTTGAGATGTGTGCTACGCCCCGCTGTGAGCAACCATGATCCCAACATGTGATGATTCTAAGGTGCATTTTTTTTTTTTTTGACCATGACAAAACAAGACAAATTGGCAGTACCAAACATAGATTTTTTTATGACACCCATAGCATATTGTGCATCACCACAAGCATGTAAACATAGAGGTTTCAATGAAGAGAAGGGAGAGCATTACAGAGCTTGGGAGCGCTTTAAAAGCTATTTTATACATGTGTTTAAAACTCAGAGAAGAAAGTAGTAGCATTTGTGATGCAGCCGGCTTGTAAAATTAAATGGGAAGAAAAGTCTTTAAAAATAAAATCGTGAACTGGGTGAATAGAGATTGTGATTTTATAATATCATTCAATCATGCAGGCCTAGTTTCAATATGTAAAGATTTCCACATAAGTTAGAGGTTTGGGGTTGTTTAATGTAGAACTAGACAGATTGGTTGGCAGATATTATCAGTGCATATCAGCCTGGATCACAGACATATCGGTATTGGCATATATGCTTTCAATATGCGGCAATATGAAGCCCATATCGGTCTGGCCCTAGTTTAAGGTGCAATACGCTTCTCCACATGCTAATGTAGCTAGTTCACCTGTGGTTGCATTTTCCATTTCTCCCTTGCAATATTTCAAACTATAATCTAAGCTTTGAGTCTAAGGTAACACTCGTAACACCTGTAGCTGCTTCACAAAAAGCCTGCGAGAGGTTTACCAAACTCATTTAAGAAACAATAAGGCTCCTGTGTTTTATGAAGGTTACAAAAGAGGAACAAAATTACTCTCATGACACACAGGTGCTAGAAAATGTTTGCGGTGGCTGAATGCAGACAGTTTTTTGTTTTTTAAATAATGGATTCTCTTTCAGTTTAAAAAGTTGATCTTGGGGACATTCACGGTCAAATAGTAAGTCAGTTCTGGTGACAACCTTACATAGACTGTCCTATCTTACAACATAATACATAGGGCTGGGGTGAGCTGAGCTAGTGTAAAAATGAAAAAGTAATGGCAATGATGGGTGAAGCATAAATTGAGGAGATGCATGGAGATGAGCTGATTTTAAGAAAAAAAGCCCACAAAAAGCAGACTGATAAAAACAGAGAAAGAGATAAGAGAAAAGAAAAGCGTCAAGGAGGAGGCAGCAAAGAGAAGAGGCCTTTACAGCAGTGATACAATGGGGACAAATGGGTGTTATTTCTTCCTAACCAATAAGCTCAGAGTCCCTCCAATCAGCACATCCTAACACAGGCGGCCTGCTTGTGTGTGCACCTTAGTGTGCATTTGGATATCTGCTTACCAAAGGATATAGTAGTATTCTTTAGAGTTGTTGATCATTATAAGCCAAACACAGACACAGACACACACACACACACACACATCACCAGTAGGAGATGAGGGACTGAAATGTATCATAGATATGGTAGTGTGACAGACTGAGGACCAGGAAAACTTAGCTAGACAGATTTCTACATCCCACTTCCATCTCCTCACCAACACTAATTATACTGACCCTCAGCATGCACAAACACATGCACACTCACACACAAATGTACAAGCCTGTGTTTGCCAGATCCCTAGTGCAGAGCATGGTGTGTTTGAACAAGGCAGCCTGCTAAAGTGTCTGATTAGACTCCTGTTTGAACAGAAAGAGACAGCAACCTATCAGCACACGACAGGGACCAGCCAATCACTGCAGTGGCTCATCTGCTGTGGGCTTCTGCATCTAGCTGTCTTACACACTTTGCATCATCCCGACTCACACAAAGACAAAAAGAAAGACACACTGACTGACATCTACAGAGACAGGCAGGCAGGCAGACACACCCACACACCCAGCAGGATTCTGCCCATAATGCATTTAGCTTTTCTCTGAAGGGTGCACACAGGAGCACCCACACACTGATTCAATTGGCAATGACCTTCCCACTGTGTAGCAGGTGCAGGTCACCATGGAAAACAGCTGGCAGGCAGGGAAATCTCAATCTTACTCTTTGCTCTGTTTTCATTAAAATGAGATGATGCTGATCAATCACAGCTATTTTGTTTGTTTGTTTGTTTCCTATTGCCATTGGAGCCAAATAGATGTAGGTTATGACATTCAATCCCAAAGCATGCAAACTTCAACTTGTATTTGAATGCTAAAATTCTTATTTGTCAGTGGGTTTTTTTTTTTTTTTTTAACAATAACAAACATTTTTTTTTTTACTATGATTCACACCAGAATTTTAGTGCCCAAGGCAGCTTGGCTTCTGTCCCAGACCTATATGTTTGTTGTCATGGAGGTGGCAGCAAGTAGAGCAGATAAGGCATTGGCTACTGCCTGTGGCATTTTTTGTCCGCTTTCCTCTGAAAAATGAAATTGTCACCATTACAAATTAATTAGCATTCAGCTGACACTGACTGATAATATGTGCAGAAAAAGGTGACACCTTTTGTTATAGGGTCTCTTTCTTAGATCATGCTGGTATTCAATATGATTTGCACAGGTCTTCCAAATTAAAACAATATATAAAGTTGTGTTCAAAATAATAACAGTCCAACATCAATAACCTCAAATCATGTTTGGTAGAAGTGATGAAAAATATACTAGTAATGTGTGTGTGCTGGAGAGTCATGACATGCATGCTGCTCGTTCTGTGTAACTGAATCTGTAATTTAAAAGGGCATGTTCAAAATAATAGCAGTGTTGTGTTCAATTAGTGAGGTGATTGATTCTGTGAAGAAAATGTTGCAAATTATGGCCCATATTTAAGGAAGGAAGGAAGCAAATGTTGTGCATGCTGGTTATAGTGCATTTCACACTGAAATACTTCGCAAAATGGGTCATTCCAGACATTGCTTTGAGGAACAGTGGACTTTGATAAAAAAGTTGATTAGACGAAAACATATAAAGAAGTGCAGAAAATTATAGGCTGCTCAGCCAAAAGGAATTCAAATGCCTCGAAATGGCATTCAAAGCCTGAACGACGTGGGAAAAAATGTCTATTATTTGAATGGATCAAAGAATAGCCAAATGGCAGAGGCTCAACTAATCATCAGCTCCAGAAAAATCAAAGAAGACTTAAAGTTACCTGTGAGTACGGTTAGGATCAGAAGAAGGCTATGTGAAGCAAAGCCATCAGCTAGAAGCCTCCGCAAAGTCCCACTGCTGAAAAAAAGATGTATTGAATAGGTTGAAATTTGCCAAAGGACACATTGACTGGCCAAAGGAGAAATGACGCAACATTCTGTGGACTGATGAGAGCAAAATAGTTCTTTTTGGGTCTAGGGGCCACAGACAGTTTGTCCGACAACCCCCATGCACTGAATTAAAGCCACAGTACACTGTAAAGACAGTACAGCATGGTGGTGCAAACATCATGTAATGGGGATTCTTCTCATTCTGTGGTGTTGGGCCTATTTATCGCATACCAGGGATCATGGATCAGTTTCAATACATCAAAATACTTGAAGAGGTCCTGTTGCCTTATGCTGAAGAGGAAATGCCTTTGAAATGGGTCTTTCTACAAGACAATGGCCCAAAATACACCAGTAAGTGAGCAAAGTCTTGGTTCCAGATGAACAACATTGATGTTATGGAGTGGCCAGCCCAATCCCAGACCTCAATCCCATAGAACACTTGTGAGGTGACATCAACAATGTTGTTTCTGAGGCAAAACCAAGTAATGCAGAGGAATTGGGGAATGTAGTTCAATCGTCCTGGGCTGGAATACCTGTTCACAGGTACCAGAAGTTAGTCGACGCCATGCAATACAGATGTGAAGCAGTTCTCAGAAATAATGGTTATGCAACTAAATATTAGTGCAGTGATTCAAATTAAAGCGAACCCTTGAGACATTTTTCAGTTTATACAGTAAATGTTTGAGTTTGTAAAGAAAAATGCAAATACTGCCATTTTTTGAACAGCCTAATATTCCTTTTTCTTCACTTTCTGTAAATGTTTAACACAAGCTTGATCAGTGTTGGTCCTGCTTTGATTTGGAATTTAATGGATAGTGTCCCCAATGCATTGATATTATTACTATTCTAAGGATTTTGACCATTATTCATTTTTTTAAAACACACTGCTATTATTCTGAACACAATTGTATATGCATGCCCTTTAAAACCACATGTAGAAGTGCATTGGCAGTGAATAGATACATTTAGTATAAAGGATTTTTCATTGATAGGTTTGTAATCCTACCAAACCCATCGGCTATTTAAAAGTATATGCGTGTGAGTATATACAGTTTTTAGGCGACAGGGTTGGACACGCAGTGACGTGAGGCTATTTAAATCTTTTGATGTTGGCTTTTGTGGCACTAGTTCTTTGAGGTTGGTGTGTAGGGGTTCTAAAAGGTTGCCTTTTGTCTGCATTAGCATTGGGAGTAAGTATCTGGATGTGGGGGGTTGGAAGGACTTTTCCTTGACTGCCTCTTCTATCTCAGACTGCCGTCTAGACCAGCAGCTGAATCTCTGTCCCTAAACTCCTTAGTGCAGGAGAGACAGACTGTCTGTCTGCGTCAGCAGGCTCTGCTCCACTCTCAGCAATGACCCTTCACATTTAGTCGTCCCTAGACAGGCCCTTTCTTAGCCCCTCACCGTGGACTTAATACCTCTGTGCCTTTCTCACCTCCACAAACACACTCACAGCTATACCAAGCTGCGACTCTGTCCACACTGCTTTGCTCTTTTGTTCACAGAGTCACCTCACCCTTCACTGACCCATGCCTGTACCTTATTGTAGTTTTTTATTTTTTCTGCCTTCAGCCCCTCTCACTCACATTCTATTCAGGTAGCACTGGCTCCATAATTAGGTGTCATTTGGCCAAAATAGAACAGCACTAGTATTCAATGTGTATCCTTTTCTCCAACTCTGAGAAGGTATTCAATTTGTGTGATAGTCAGTTGTATTGCAGCACATTTTAAATGCTAAGTTCATAGCGCATGCAGTTTTTGCTCAGACCTGTCTCCTTGTCTCTAAAGTTAATTGATCATTGTTAGCTCACTGGGGTTTTAGGGGTGGCGAACTGAGCGAATGGCAGATAGGAATCTTTTTGTTTTGCTCTTGTAACGAACTGGTTTTGGATGCAGGAGGAGGGATGGTGTGATGAGGACCAAATGTTGCTTAATAACGAATGATTGACTATCAGGGGGAGAATAGTCACCACGCCTCATTCAAGTCCTGAATTTACAGGTTGTTTAAAACTGTATCTGATGGGACTAATGGACAACAGGCAATGGAGGGGTACTAATTTGATTGAATAATGTCCATAATTGTATTTTAATAAGGAATCTCTGCACGTAGAGTTGTTGAGTGATTGCTGTGCATTCTTTTTTGTTATGCACACATATTACCCTTTGTCTCTGCAATCAGACAGTTTGACAAGCACCCCATGAAACATTTGTCTTAACAAAAAGCCACTTATCATGAGTGCGTGCCTAAGTTTGACCTCAACTGGAACCGGCTGCAACTGGAAGGGAGTGGCAGACGAGAGCAAGCAGGAGAATTCTCTGCCGGATCGACAAAACCTTGGAATGGACCGCATTTACACTTGCTCAAACACATCAGTCATTCTCTGAACTTTTATTTTCCGAGCACACAGGACAAATTTTTGCTCTGTAATAGCAAATAATAGGCTTCAAAAGAATTAAGGGTGGTTCTCTCACTTTAATTACACAAAAACAGAACACAAAAAAAAAAGAGTATTTCATAATTTACCTCTAGTGGTGCCTAGCATGCAGATAGTTTTGATTTTATTAGTCTTTTTTAGCCACCTCTGAGAATCCTGAATTAATTTGAAAATGTCCATTTTAAAAATATACAGCAACATGACTTTCTAGGAATAGTATCCTTCTTACTCTGGAAAATCTACACAAAACAGTCAAAAGTTTTCACAGGGGACGTTTTCTTCAGCGGGAAGAACTTCTAAAGAAAACTCTTAAAAGTGTATTTGGTGGATTTTCCTGAGTAAGCAAGACATTTTTGTAATTGCCATGAGCACCCCAACAAAGTTCCATTCACCTCCACTGTATTGAAGTGAGAGCAAAAATAAGGATTTCTCAAAGCCAGGGGATACAAACAAAAACTATCCCCATGGCTGTCACCACTAGAAGAAAATGATATGAATGATGAGAAAATGTTTGTTTGTAATTTGGTGTAACTGTCCCTTTAAAGCAAACTGTTGATTTAGATCACATTTGAGTTGTGTCACTGAGATTTCACTACAGTGAGCAATGGAACACTGCTCTGAGCACCAAAAGTGACCACATCAATCTCAACTCAAGAAAACAGAAGGATATGTGCACTGTGAGTGTGATCTTGACACTCACCCCCCGATCGCCACCAGCCACAGGCGAACAGAGGATGATATTGTGTGCCAGCCGCAGCTGCTCTGACTAGGGGAGCCTGCTTTTTCTATTTCCCCTTCATCAGTAAGAAAGAGCATTTGATACTGCTTCCCACAAACACTGACACACTCCTGTTCCTCCTGTGAGTCTCATTCCCCCACAGCACATACCCCACCCATGCCTCTCCCTACACTAAGTCTGCTAAATTTCCCCAGCTTGCATGCCACTCCCACTCTCATACTCCCTTTTGCATATACCCTGCCCATGCCCTTTTATATCCCTCCCTGTGGTCATTTAAACTGTCCATGCTGAGGAGTTGGAAGCATCTCTAAATTTACTCCATCTCCACCCTGCTTCCACCCCAGCAGCCAGTGCTATGCATCTTTCATCCGCAGGGCTCGATGTCCTATATTCTCAGTCTGGCCCCATGCAGCCATAGTTCACCGCTGCTCCACTCTGTCCTGCTGCTCTCTCACTGGCCCCAGGCAGCCGCTGTGGGTGTGGCAGCCAGGCTGAATTAAAATGGGCACTGCAGGCAGACGCCCATTCAAAGCAATCCATCTTGGCTGTCTGGAGCACAGTAAATTTCAAAACTAAAGTGACAAAACCATTCTGCACTGAGAATAAGACGAAGAAATAGGCTCATTCTGGTGCCATAATAAATATTTTAAATTTCTAGTGTTTGGGAAGAGTTGCATTATTAGACACTCAGTGCTTTTGAATATAGGTCAACACAGCTTTTCCTGCACATGACCCAGTTTACCAGTTTTTTTCCACAGCGCTCTTATTGCATGCACTAATATGATTCAACTAATTATCAACTTGTAAAATTTCTGTAGACTTATAAATACACAGGCAGAATAGATCAAACAGAGCATAAAGATGGTTCTGTAATGAAGCTAATTTACTAATCAAGAATGCATTCTTGATTCACTGCTTATTGTCCTTGACACTTAAAGTTGTCTTTTGTTCAGTGAATATGCAATCATATTTGCTCTAATCCAGGTCAGTAGGCTGAGATTGCTCTGCGCTGCGGCTGAGATAATGTCACGATTACCATTTGTTCTGAAATAGATCTAGATACTCTCGATTGTGCAAAATATTAAAAGGTACCACCCACATCAATCATAAGGCAACAGAGTAGGTGTAATATGAAATTCAGAAAATTTACTAAGTGAGGCAGGTGACATTTGGTCGAGTATTCATGTTGTTAAATGAGACAAACCGATCTCTCCTGTTGTCTGTTCTATTACCTGACCAGGATAGAGCACTGAGACTGACACACATGCTGATGCATAAGCTTAACTTGTTTATCCATATGCTAACAGGGTTTATTCATTTACTGGTTAATCCACAAAAGCCGTTTACAGGGTTTCTCTTTTTAACAGATGTCACCACACACTGCCTGTTTATATTTCTGCCTGAAAGTCTGTCACCAATTAACTCAGTGTTATCCATCCATCCATCCATCCATCCATCCATCCATCCATCCATCCATCCATCCACAAGCTTTTAAGTGAGGTCAATATTGTGGAAAACAAGGGAATTGTGTAAAGTGGATGCTAGATAGCCTAAATGACTGCATGCAGGCTCCATATCAATGACTGAGCACTTCAGAACTATTTGGTAAGTATATACTACTTCCACATGAGGAAATGCTGTTCTTCAACTGTGGCACTAATGCATTCAAAAACTGCAGATGAAAATTGATCAAAATCAATCTTCAGGGCAACTGTTCAAGTTGAAACACCACATTTATTTGTTAAGAATCATTGTCCATACGCACTTTTCCATACATAGTAAAGCTGTGGCACCAATGACAAAAAATTATTATCAGCTGCTCTTCCCCCATGGTATGATTTGTATTGCTAATGTAGCTGCATTCTGCTGCAGAGCCGTTGAGTCCCGGTTGTTCCCATACCCCTAAAAATTGACCTCTCTATGGGCTGAAGACAGGTGTCTGCCCTGTCACCCCCAATGGCAAGACCCCCAGCCTGAGTGACTGACACACACACACACACACACACACACACACACACACTAGCTTCCGGGTTATGAGGTCACTCTGACATGCAAAGGCCAAGCTGTCATGTCAGGGTTTATTAAGAGCCTGGGTGTCTGGGAGATTTAATTAGCATGGCCTGTGTGAGGTAAGTCACTCATGCTGAAGTAGACTAGGTGCTGGGTTAAGGTAGGGTCTAATAATATGTCTCTAACTGGAGCAGGGCCAGGGCTGAGCCATGCTTGGCTAGGACTGACATCTACCAGTGACACACCAAGCTTCCCTAATTTGGATGTCAAATAGCCCGCTAGTGGCCGAATAGGGATGGCCTGGAGTTCATTTGAGGTAAGACAGAGTCGAGATGTTAGCCCTGGTGGCTAATACTCAGGACCATATGCTCCTTATAGATATGATTGCAGTTCTGTATATAGAGTTAGCCTTGCTCCAGGATGTTATACGTGTTAAAAGACATTAAAAGTGTTAAAAGTGCTAGCAGGGGCACAATTCATGTTTAATTTCTACGTTTTACTGACAATATGCTACAGAAATTCAAATATTTTGTTAATTTGATATGCATTTTAAATAATCCATATAAATAAGTGGTTCACCTACTACATAAATACATATTTTTGTAAGTTTTTGTTTTGTTTGTTTTGAGATATCTGACTGAGATTGTGCCTCACCCAGTACAATGAAAGTGAATGGGAATGTGCTTATGCATTTCACAATGAAAAACATTTTTTTAAATATTCAACAGCAAAATTTCTTTTAAAAACAATGTCTTGATTACTCTGAATTATCAACAGACCTGACTGTGGACAGTTTACTAAGCTTTTTTTTTTTTTTAATCTGGGTGAACCATTTTACTAACCTGACGCGCCAGATGTTTGTCAAGCAGAACAGTTCGGTTGGCTGGTGTCCAGACCCTATCATTCAAGTCCAACAAGATAATTTTAATGTGATATGCAACCTTGCGATTGACGCATGATCTTGTGATATTGTGAGAATCCAGCATTTTAACTCATCACACTCAACACTGTTCCAAAATCTTAAAAAGGGCTCTGCTATTTTGGTCCAGTGCCTAAAAGTAAATTTTATTGGCCCTGTGGGGATTTTACAAAAACATTTAACTATGAAATGCTGTAACTGCAACATCACTAGCCAAATCTTAAAGTCCCCATATTATGCTCATTTTCAGGTTCATAATTGTATTTTGAGGTTGTACCAGAATAGGTTTACATGGTTTCATTTTCAAAAAACACCATATTTTTGTTGTACTGCACATTGCTGCAGATCCTCTTTTCACCCTGTGTGTTTAGGTTTCTGTTTTAGCTACAGAGTGAGAAATCTCACACATCTCACTTCTATACTATCTTTGTTGGGAGTTGCACATGCGCAGTAGCTAGGTAAGATCACATCAGGTAGATAACTCTTTCTCCAACTTTGGTCAGTACAAGGCAGGATTAGCTGGGAGACTTCTTCTAGACGAGGGCCAGGGACATGGAAGTAGTTCTTTTGGAGATTATGGTGAACTAGTGTGTGTTGTAGTAGTATTTTGCCATTGAGAACTAGGAAGCATGCTAGAGATAGCATGTGCTACGGTTAGCCACCCCGCCTCAACTAGTGACGTAGAAAGCAGTGCAGAGTTTGAACAGCTCCCCCGGAGACTGAAGGCAGAGGACATTCAGAAACCCATATCTCAGAAACAGCATGGATTGTTTTGTTGTATGCGTGTGCAAACACAAGAGGCACAAAATAACACCAAATTGTGACACGCAAAAGTGATTTTTGTCATGGTATGGGCACTTTATAGCCTGGATGCCAGCCAAACTTAGCCCCGCACACAACATTTGAGGTCAGGAAGTTCGGTCGGGACTTGATCTGTTGTGGAGTATTTAGGCTTGAACAAGAGCTGTTCGGACCAATCAGGGCAGGGCTGATGAGGGACAGGTGACTGAATCAACCATGTCATCAAAGAGCAGTTTGGTTGAATTTGTATACGAGAAAGGTGGCTACCGCTGGAGAATTTATTCTAAGGATCCATCGCCTCTGTTATAGAAGATATCGACAGCGCATTCATTTTAAAATCCTCAACTGACCCGTCTTGACATAAGCCTGCTGATGGTGTCTGTTCAAGTGCAGAGGCTTAGAACGTACTGTAAGAGACGTCTCCTGTTTCAACAGAGAAGTCAACTGGTAAAGTCAGCTACAAACTACAGAAATAAAATGATCAATAATCCATCATTAATCGATTTTATTTTAGATATACGAAATGGCAGAGTTTTAGATTGAGCCTTAACGACCACCTGAAAGCATGGTAACGTTATATGGTGGAGAGAGTTAGAGCGAGACTGAAGACAGGGAGCGCCCAGCAGCATTAGAGCCATGAATCAGAGAAATCAAGTGTTTTTGGCGATTCATCACTAGAAATGCAATTGTAGCAAGCATCTCACTATCACTAACATTATCCACATTCATATTTACACAAAACAAATGATATATCCAGCTACAAACAAGTCTAAAAGTCAGAAGTTAGGACCGAAGTGGTTGATATGGAGACAATACACCGTCTCGTCTTCTTGTCTCACTGGTGTTGAGTTCTGTTGACAGTTGAGTTCCGTTGCTCTGATTGGTTGTAGGTCTATCCAATGAGTGCAGAGGAATTTTCTTTCCCAGTTTGGTTGGAACACGTCCCATAATCACAGCCCAATGAAGCAGTATCAGACCAAGGGGGTAAGCCTCTCCTCTCTAAGCGAAGCTCCCTATGGCACTATTTTGACGCTACCAAGCCATCACTTGCCGTTAGCATTCCATTGACTGCCATTCATTTAGTTAGCAATAATTAGCCTGTGCCTATGTTATCTCTTAACATATCCCTACGCTCTCCGTCTCTGCTGATTGGAAATGATTGAGATTTCTCTCGGCACAGCTACCAGAAGACTTACAACTTTCAGACAGGTTGCTCACGTCACATCTACATCGTCAAGCTAAGTTGGAGGTTGCGCAGTAACGCTCAGCTATCACCAGAAAAGTGTTTCTAATTTCCTTCACTGGTGTCCGTCCAGAACAACGGGATCTGTTGGTCCATTTCTTTAACTGTCTTTGTGTGAGACTCATATTCTGACTAGAATCTGATTATGACGACGTCAGGCTAGGCACTTTATTGAAAGTTGGACAATTTATCATGTTGCTCAGCGGCCCAACGGCAACAGTTCACATAATGGTACATTTTTGTTTTGGCAGCAAAATCTATAAATGCATTCAGTAAAAATTTATTTTTGTATCAAATCACTACAGGTGATGATGAACGTATTATTTCAATGGTTTTATGTCAAGAGATTGTGGGTATATTCCAGTCCAACTTGACCGCGGCTTCCTTGTATCTCATCAAACACCTGAATGCAGTTTTGTTGTAGCTACAGTCATTCTGCTCCAGCCCCTATGATACTATTGCACAAATGAATGTGTTATTGCAGGTGATATGTCTGAGTGTGTAACACAAGTCTCTCCAGAGACAACGTTGTCTTTGATGTTGCTGCCAGCCAGCTAGTTGGATGACTGATCAGCAGTTTCTGAAATGGGGACGAGAGGCTATCAGGGATTTTAGCTCCACAGTCACAGGCAGATGGTGTTGTGTGTACACACACACACACACACACACACACACACACACACACACACATTTCAAGAGACTGCAGAACGCACAAGCACTGACACATGCAAACACACAGCTTTACTGGCCCAAACTCACACACAGATCCATAGACAACCAACATCTCTCTCAAGAGGCAGTGGGTCCAGCATGACTAATTACACACACACACACACACACACACACACACACACACACACACACACACACACACACACACACACACACACCCCTTAGACATTGTAAATTACTTTGGCAATAATTGCATTAGTGCAGTAAGTAAATTAAATGGCTTTATGCTTGCAGGCTCTGCGGCAGGACGGCGCACAGGTCTCTCACTGTTTACTCTGCTCAGCTGCTGGTAGCCCTCCTAGTCCCTGCCATGTTGTCAGGTGCTCTGCTGTCACACACCATTACCTGCAACCAGCTACCATTTCACAGGCACACCTGCACATGCATAAATACACACACACAAACATGCACGCACGCAGGAACTACACGTGCCAGCACATGAATACACACACAGACCTTTGTAGTTTGTTTCAAAAGTCTATTGTAAATTTTCTAAACTGTGTCAAGACGTAATTCAACAGCACATGTATTATTCACAGCTCTTTCCAACTCACACTTGTTTTTTTCTTTTGTAGCAACATGCAGCTTAGCACACAACACCTGGGAATACTAAGCAGGCAGCCATGCAGATACAGTACAGATGGATAACACTATAGCAAACTTGCCGGCTTGTCATTAAGTCCACACACACACACACACACACACACACACACACACACACACACACACACACACACAGGCAGGAGAGTGGTAGTGAGCTTAGACAGCCAGGTGTAGTAAGCTTTATCTATGTCAGTATCAGGAGTCACATCACGTCAGGGGTGCTTCTGGTCACAAGCTAAGGGGCTCAGCCAGCTGGCATCTGTGACCTGTTAAACAGCTGATAAGCACATCACCTGGTGAGCTTTGTGTGGCAGATTAATAAATAAGAAACGATTCAATTGTTCAGCGACTTTAAAAAGCTGTGAAAGTCGGACACAATAGCCAGAGCTTCTGCAGTCTATTTATTATAATACAAACTGTATTACAATTATCCAAACTAATGCATTACACTGCACGGGTGTTCATATTGCATCTGCAGATTTTAGATTTTCACTTACCAGATGAATTTCTGCTAAATTCACATATAATTTAAGAGTATGACCTAGATTAAAGTAATGATTTTGTGCGTTTTGCCAGTGGATCATAATCAGCATTATTATCAACAGGCCTTGGATCTGTACCGAGAAGGTGGTTTATTGAGTTGTCTGGTAAATTATGTTGACTCAAACGCGTCAAATCTGGGAGATTGGCTAATGTGAAAAGGTCTACATTTTATTACATTTTACTTTTCAAAACATACACTACACATGCTGCAATCAGTAAAAAAAAACATATTTGAAGATCAATTCACAGCCGAGCAAGCAACTTTCTGTGTGTCTCTACCACCCAACAGACAGGCCTGGATAAAGATATTGATTGGAAAATGGAGGATAATGGTTGGAACTAATCAAACAGAGAGGAAGCTTTCAGGATGGGGGGTTGAGCTCAATATCATGGTGCACATGTGTGTGCAACGAAAAAGTGCATTCAGTAGTTAAGCAAATGGGATTGCATTGACAGCACATTTCTGCTGTCATACGGAGTTGAACAGAGGTCATGAAACCAGAACTGTCCGATCCCATTTAGACACGAGGATCTAGGCTCGAGACAGTACTGGAATGAGATCCAACAAAAGCAACTGCCAAAATTACCACCACAGCCTGAGCTGGCATCCCTACAAAAATTATGGTGCCATCTGATGCAGCTTGAGCACAAACGGTGGAATAGTTTTGGTACAGAGCCAAAAAACTATTGATTGAATGAGGTAGTCTTTTGAGGTGTGGCAGCTGGGGATATCTTCTCATTGTTTTCTGCTAAGTGCTACCTTCAATTTTAGAATTAATGTATTTCTTATTAAAATACATTTAAACAGCAGCAGGATCAAAGAAAAGAGCTTTCTAGAAAGGAAACTACAGTCGATGATATGATAATGTCCAGGGGAAATGATCACTACATTTAGCCGGAAACTATATTTTCTCCACGGAATCCCATTTACATTTTTCTTTGCGACTGTCTCCTATAGGGAGAGGAGTAATTTATGCCTCTTGTTACTGGGCTGTCTGCTCCAGTTTTTAACTGAAATGCTATAGTGGCGTGACTTTTATTCTTACTGTCGTGTGTGTGTGTGTGTGTGTGTGTGTGTGTGTGTGTGTGTGTGTGTGTGTGTGTGTGTGTGTGTCATCTGAAGGTGTCTTAATGCCTGCGGCAAACTGGCACACTCAGCAGATAGGAGAGAGACTGATCCCATTTGTTGACAGTGCTCTTAAATGCATACGTATGTGCACACTTGTGTGCACGCGTGTATGTACGCATGTATAGGAGTGAAACCTCACATCATAAACCAGCTCCGGTGAGTAGTAAATAAATCAGAAACAAGTCGCTTCGTCCCAAAGACCAGTCATATCCTCTTACTACAGTGTGTGTCTCTATGTATATGTGTGTGTGTGTGTGTGTGTGTGTGTGACTATACTAGGTTAGTACATGGATGAATTATGAATTGCCATGGGCAGCATTCAATCTGCAGCAGTCAGAAAACAACAGAAGCTGATTGGCTGCAAGGATTAAAAAACAAACAAAGATGCACACAGGTGTGTAATTTTAGATGACTGAAATTCATGCTTCTTTCTGACAGAAGGACACAGTGAGTCAGGCAGCTAGAGAGACAATGATAGAGAAATAGAAAGAAATGACGTCCATCATAAATATTTCATAAAGCTCTCAGAACTGTGAAGAATTCATCAAATCCAGAGGGAGGTCTTTGGCCTTCGTACCACTCACTCCTCTTCAGTTACGGGCATCTATTCTCTCCCTCTGTCACTTTTACACACACACACACACTTGCACCCCCACGGAGGTTAAATATGAGCGTAGATAGAATCAGCTGCCAAATTATCATCATCTGGCTTTTCATTTACCAGTCCTATTAGCCCCATTACCCTCCCATCCAGATCCTCTGCTTGCCCTTCTGCTCCCTTTTCACAGCAACACCATGATTATTTTTCTGAAACCCGTCTATTCCAAATGTATTTAGATGCTTTCCCCAACTCAAACACTTGGCTGAATGTGTTCTCTGCTGGCTGACATGCTTGTTTGCTTGCTAGCTGGCTGACTACAAAGTTTGCTGGTGGCTACCTGGCCTGTTGGGTCATTTAGGGTGCCCTTGATTCCACAGTGTAAAAGGAGCAGGCAGATGGCTTGGCCTCCAAAACCTCTCCATGCAAACTCAAGGGGAGGAGGAGGGGATGCGAATTGACAGAGGGCCTCTGTGTTACTAGGCACCAGAGCTTGGAGCAGCATGCACCAGAGCACAGTCCAACACACATAACATACCCATGCACACAAAATAGTGATTATGAATAATTATGTTCAGAGCTCCTTGATGTAGATCAAAGCAAGCTGGCACCATTTTGGTCACGTTCATTAAAAGCCATGTTTAATGCATGTCAGATATTTTAAAACAGTGCGGCATGTTAACGAAGTGCTGCATGTGTAGACTAGTGGGGCAAATTTGGCTTTTTATAATATCAACGGTGTGTGTGAATATGTTCACACTCGATGCTATACATAGTAATTAAGTACTTCTTATGAGCTTGAATCACATGTAATACTGCCTACTGTGTGTTTAACAAAGAAAGAGCATCCTAAATATAATGTTTTAGTGAGAGTGAGGAACAACAGTGGGATCTCCAAAAGCTTTAGTAAGACTGATGTCTCCACTGACAATAATACTGTTAACTGTCAGTCTAGCTGTGTAATCTGCTATTGGAGATGGAGCTTTGCTGACACAGGTTTATGCAGCAGTATGCTTTTTTTCATAGAATATTATAAGCTACGTTAGCCTGAGTTTATCTAAAGAGAATATATGTAAATATACATAAGATGCCTGGTATTGGCTATTCATATTAGCCCAAAATCGTCAGACTTACGTACTGTACAATAATGTAAATGTCACAATTTAAATTCAGTGCCATAGCAAGGCAATAACTTAAGGTTTGGTGGTTGTCAGGGATGGGCATTGTAAGTCTGATTTACTGTCCCAAAATTTTACTAACTTCTGGTGCAGTGTAACAGGGGTATAACATTTAGTGTCTGTGTGCTGTGGCCGAAGGTGAATGCAGTTGTGGTTATTAGCACGTCAAGCAAAGTTACATGTGTTTTATTGCAGATCAGGTGTGTTCAAGATCTGCGTCAGTTGTGGCTCTGCTGTGTGTATGCTGTGTCAATCAGCCCCAGGCAAGATACCATTTTTGAGGTAGACAGCTCATCAAGATAAAGAGTTAGTACATGAACCTGACTATCTGAGGAGGTCAGGACTAAAAATACACAATTGTTGCCTTAAGGCAGAAAGTTGCATCGCATACCTTATGTACATTTCCTCCACAGCTCCTGAATATTCCATGTTTCTGTAGGACACAAGACATTAAGTAATGAACGTTCAGGGCTAGAAATGAAATAAGTACATGACTTCGAGTACAATTCACATGCAAAGTGGGTTGAGATAGGAATATAAAAAGATCAGTATTGCATGAGCAATCCTGCATTGCAAACAAACATAGCCTGTCCAATCTTTAATAGAAACAACAAGTAGTGTTGCTTACTACAAAATGTCTAAGCCTTCATTGTTCTTCTGAAATTACCTTACACAAACATTTGATTAAGCTAAACATTGCCTGTCCCTCACAAGGCTGAACATTGATCCTACAGACCAATAAAATAAACCAAATGTCTTTTAAATGACAGGGGATGCTTTGAATGACAGTAATAGTCCACTTAATGTACAAACAGACAAGTCTAATGGAACCAGGAGATCAATGATAAATTAATGATTGCTCTAGCCCCTTCACACTAAAATGACTCCCTGGAGGTGATGTCAACAAAGTCTTTTCATCGCTCCTAAGAAGCGATCGCCTTGATTTTATCTTTCTTTCCAATAAGGTGTATTCTTTTGTGCTGGGATTCACATGTTCTTTTTTTAATGTTTCAAATCAATCTGATTGATTTATTTTTGTAGTATTTACATGAGCACTGAATATAACCATGATATGTTGTCTTATTTACCTGCTGCCCACTAAACAAGTCCAAAATAATGATTCTTAAATGCACAATACACAGAATGCATCACTTCACCATCAGCAAATGTTTAACAATGATTGACCGGCATCGTGCTTGTGGCACTATAATTGTTGTGCTTTTTCTCTGAGGCTACAGTATCATCACAGCGCCCTACTTCTGGAGTTATTGAACAGAATACAAGCCTGTTCTTTCCATCAGAACCAGTTAACATCACCTATTCAAAGATGGTTCCCCTGAGAAAGTCACATAGCTCAGAAAAAGTGTTAGAAAAAGCGCTAGTAAATGACAAACAAAGGAAGGAAAAGTGATGCGCTCCTCCCAGGGGAGCTTCAAGTGAGTGAACATGTGCAGAAGTACAGATTTTCCTAAAGGAAAACAGTGATGACGTGGCATGAAGTTCCTTTTTTGACAGGATGTGTGTGAATGAAATAGAATATAGTTTGAAATAGATCATTTTATTCAGATTGAGATGTTTCAACCAAGCATTTTTGTTTTAATTGAGCAATTATTCAGTTTATTAGTGGAATTAAAGACTCCAGCTGGTTGGTGACACTTTTAAAGCAAGTATTTAACTAAAAAGCAGATAATTTGGTCATTTGCTGTCCTCTCCAACTTTCTGAACTGAACAGATAAAGAGCCCTATTTTAACAATCTAAGCGCACGGCGTATAGCACCTGGCTATACGTTTAGGGCGTGTACCAATCCACTTTTGCTAGTTTAACAGTGGAAAAAAGGGTCCGTGCGCCAGGTGCATGATTCAAAAGGGTTGCACTTAGTGTCTAAGGGGGATTTCACACCGACAGCCTTTAGTATGGTTGAATCGAAGTTGGTTTTCCCCCTTGGGGCAGTTTGTTTGGGCATGTGAGAACGCGGCAATCGAACTCTGGTGCACAGCAAAAGCGCCTCAAACAAGCATACCAAGACCTGCTTGAAGAGGTGGTCTCGGTACGCTTTCAATCAAACTCTGTAAAAATTTGATCCGTACTCGAACCGCACCAACTATACATACTCCGCAAGTCTGAGCTGATGTCTCCTGTAGTCAGGTGTGTTTAGCAACCTGCGATGCAGTAGAGCAGCAAACTGTAGCAGCTTGCAATGTTTCTATCACAAAAATAGACTGCGGTCAAGCTTGCCGTCCGTGACTAGTATCTCTGTGGTCAAACCAGCTGCCACTAAAATTGGAGACAGACGCCAGCAGAGGCCACATGACCTTTTCCTGTATTTACTTTCTTGCTCCCGCCCCCAGACATATTAAACCAATAAGAGAACTAGAAGTTCTTGCCTGATTTGTAATGACGCAATTTGGTACGCTTGAATTTTTACAAGTGTGACATCAAACCAAACTAAAAAAAGGGCAAATCGCTCCAAGTTTACTAACTCACCATCTGATTCGGACCAATGCAATTGAACTACAGGTGTGAAAACGCCCTTAATTAATCATAGGTGTGTTTTGGGCGTAACATGCAAAAAAAAACAATGAGAGTGTCATCTCCCATTCCCTTAAAAAGCCAGGCTGGTTTATACCTTGGCGCGTTGCTATTGTGATGGAATTGCTAAGCAGGAAAGAGAGATTTTCAGGAGAAGAAACTGTTCTGCTTGTGCATGAAGTGAATGTGCACGGGCAGATAATATAATATTATTTCACATTGTAATATTTTTATTTTTTAGTCTTTTGCATTTAAGTGTGCTGCTGCACTTCACTGTGTGTGTAACAAGCATAGTGTGCGTGCGCTTTGCACGGGCCTAGGCACATTTTAATAATGCACTGTTAAAAAAACAATGAAATGCTATTATGTTATTGATAGACCAGGTTTTTGTTGGTCAATGGCACTTTCCACTGCCTCAAGATACAATACCCCAAGAATGCACCCAGGCACACCTCCTTGTAAGACCAGCACACCCATGGGCACACATATTAGCCCAGGTGGATTTGCTATTTACACAATATGGGTGCAGGACAGGAACTTGGCGACTGCGTCGGTCTCAAACTAGCAAAGACACTTCAATTAATTTCAATTTAACAGCGCCAAACCATAACAACAGTTATCTCATTGCGCTTTACATAAAAGAGCAGGTCCAGACCGTACTCTGTGATGTTCTTTACAGAAACCCAACAACTCCCACCAAGAGCAAGCACTTGTGTCGGGCTTTGCGCCAGCTGCAAGATAGGGCCTTTAGTGTTTTCGGACTGATGAAGATAGGATGAGAAATGGCTCATGCTTTAGCACAATGTTTAATTCTTCAGTCACACTACATCCCTGACTCACTGACCGACTTGTTCTTGGCCACTTTCTCTGCTGACCATTCCGCTTCAATATGTTTCTTTCGCTTCTGGCCTGTTTTCTGCCATGGCAGAGTGTGTTCATTTTTTAGTCTTTGTGTAAATTGTCTTGGCTGTTGGCCTTCTTCCAGATCATGTCACTCCCTAAAGATGACAACCGGCTTGCAGGGTGAGGTGGATGCGGCCAGGTGGCCAAATGTAGGGACGAGCATTTCTAAACGAGGCCGAGACAGGGGCTTGCTTTGTTATTTGCCAAATCTATTACTGTTGTGTTCTACATTTGGTCGTGCCAACAGCTTATTGTTCACATGGGTCAAACAGGCCATTGCAGCTCAATCAAGTCCCAGCCAGCTAAGCATGCCACGTCTACATAAGGCTAGAGATAAGACGAATGACAGGGGAGGTCATTAAAACAAGAACAACATTGCTCTCACTCAGCTTGAATATGAATCATGTAGCCAACTTGGCTATGTGAATGTGCAGACGCATATGATTCTCAGGAGAGGAAGCCTTTGCTTGTTGCTTGACGCGTTGGCACTCTCTTTTCTGGCAGGAACCATTGAAATGCAGACTGAGGGGTATGGATAATGGACAGTCCCACAGTGGCGCAGCGCTCTACACACTCTCTGCCATTCCCTCAGACAGCCACTCCTGCTGTAGTCTGCACTACACATACCCTCTTTTGAACCCCAGGGAGGCGCTGGCAAGTGGCCAACCATCACTGAGTCTGTGAGTGACTGAATATGCGCGTGTGTTTGTGCATGACTTTTTGTGTGGGAATTTAGGAAGAGCTTGCTCGCCAAGAGCTACGCTTGTTAATGCCCTACAGACTAAGTGCTCTCCCTTTTCTCTCTTTTGCTCTCTCCTCTGCTCCTCCCCTGCTCTGCCCATCTCTTTTGCCTTCTGAGTGGCCATTGCTGAGAGGAGAGGAGGAGGTGGTGCTGGGGGATGGAGTGGGAGGCTGGAGGGAAGTACACAAACAAAGCAGAATACGAGAGGAAGTACACTATTGGGCTTCGACAAGCTGATCCCTCCCGCTGTCTCCCAGCTGCCGTCTCCGTTTGATGCTGAGAGCAATCAATACACTCAGCTCAGAGCTACGCCTCAGATTGTCTCACACTACTCATGCTAACTACATAGATAACCCACCAACTTTCACCATATTCAACAACAATAGAAAACAGGACCACTGCCATTTCACAACCAATATACATAGTGTCATGAATGAGTCTGAAAGTGCTTTCTTTTTAAATCAGTAGGATTTACCAGAAGATCTCCACAGTTTAAACTCATAGCTGGAATTTCACTCTCACATGCACGCATGCCTCCATAACTTTGTAGCAAGTACAGAGAGCCACAGAATGTCTGTGGTTGCTTTTGCGCTTGGACCTAATGTTATTCTAATAGTTCAGCTTACACCAGAGCAGTGTCATTACTCTATATGAGTCGGTTCTCTGTGTGTGTGTTAAGGTGGCTGTGTAACAAGACACCTGGGGTAAGACATAAAGAGGCCCATAGCTCCTGAGAGAGACGGAGTGCTGAGAAACCAGGGCTAGTTTAAGCATATTTAAGGGAATCATAAAGAGAGCTGAGCCTCATCTATCTCCTTGAAATATGGTGCAGGCCGAATCCTGTTGTTGTTTCCCCTGGCTAGACTTCCATCCTATCATGCATCCCCTTTTCTGCCACATCCATTCATAATTATCTTGTCTTTCAACAATCTAACTCTCTGTACTTCTCTCCTTCCACTGGGCATGAATGGCGGCGTGCCACCTTGCCCTCTGAGCACTCTTGTCTGATTAAGGAAAGAGGTTTTTGTGGCCATGGCATCTGGCAGGGTCAGCCCACATGCAACTAACAATGCTGTATACATTCTCCAGCGCCGAGCAAACAGAGAGGGACGCTCCTACTGGACCTTAGTTAAAGAACCACATGAATGCAAACAGACCCAGCACCGCAGTGTGGACCTCCTGAATGAGGGGTCCTGTTTGATTTAATCCCAGCAACGCGCCCTGAACCTCACGCACACACAGATTTCACAGGCATTACGCAGGGCTGCTGTTTGCACTGAGGCTATAGCACGATGCAGAGTGGTAACCCACTGAGGATGCCAAAGGTTTGGATTTTCCCATGAAAGCAACCACTCTCACTGGATAGATGGTGAGTAACCAGGAAGGAATCTGTCCCTTTTCAATGGCCACTGAAAGGGGAGCTGTGAAATTGTCCGAAATTTCTGTGTGTGTAAACAGAGGACTGAGGGGGGAACCCAGGGACCCTGCCTGGGCCAGACTGAACTGCTTCCCTGGACTCTTTTTCTCTCTCTCTCTCTCTCTCTCTCTCTCTCTCTCTCTCTCTCTCTCTCTCTCTCTCTCTCTCTCTCTCTCTCTCTCTCTCTCTCTCTCTCTATATATATGCGTGTCCCTCCTCCCTCTTTCACTGCCCACTCCTGTCTCAAATTAATTTTCTTTCTGTCTGTCCCCCTCCCCACTGTGAACAAGTCCCACACTGTGAGAACATAGGAGCGGTTTTGCACGCTATTTTCAGATAGCATTAATTAGTTTTGAGCTTTTCTTATCGAGAGACAGATGCTAAATACCTCAATAAGAGCGCAGACTGTGTTTGCCTCCCACAGCAAAATATTGCTTCATGAATAGAGACCAGCGGGGGGCAGAAGGAGAAACAGACACCTGTCTGAATGTGCAAGGTCTTTTCTTGTATCTAAGTTTCTCTGCCATAAGTGTGGGTCTGTTACTCCAGTTAAACAATCTGAATCATCTCCGGCTTTGAGTGAGCATTACCACACAGGAATTTCCCTAAACTTTTTGCTGGTTGCTAGGTGACCGCTGCAGCTCCTGTGAGCATGCTGTTTGTATGAATAGGGGGTAACTAATGTCCTCACCCAATGACCACGCTCTCAACAGACTGCTCTTGTCCAGTATAAAAAACAACAACATTATGCTACTTTCTCAATACAGTCAAACACGCTGCAACCGGCAGGCTGAAAAGCACTAATACTCAACATGTGCTGTCTGATGTATTCCACAGTGAAAAACAATAGCACTTAAATATGGGAATAGCACATGCAAGTGGAATGATACTGCAAAAATATCTATTTCAACCAGTACATTATTTTTTCTTGTTTTACTGTAACATATTTTCCATTGTTTCCTGCACAATTCAAGTAATTTCAGAAAAATCGAAAGTCTTATTACTAGTGATAAAACAAGATTAGTATGCGTTTTCCAGGCAATAGATGCTTGTTCTAATAATCGTAACTTAATGGCAAAAATGTCCACAATTAGCAGCATTTGTTCTAAAAGGATATGAGCAACAACATGTTTACGTTTTCACCATGTTTGACAAAATGTAATCTGTAGACTGAGGTTTAATATTATGACATAACATTGTACTGCCAGAATGCCTCTCCTCAATGACAAAATGTTACTCACACAAAAAACATGCCCAAACAGTACTTGTACACACATACTGCATACATATACTGGGCATACAGGATCTGAAAAAAACTCCAAAAAGTAAAAATAACTGAATCTCAATGAGAAGAATAAAAATACCTCACAGTCAATGCGGTACATATCTGCTATCAGACGGCCTCTGCAAAAGCTCCCTCATCTATATTCCTGACAGACCTGATGTTTCGCCCATTTGCTTTAAAACATACATTTGTGTCAAATGAATGACGCTATAATCAATCTCTCTGCCAATGTCAGAGTCAATGGCAAAACCATTTACTGCCTCTTTGAAACTTTACTATTTACCGTCAGAGAAAGGAACTGCTAAATAACCAGTGTGTCTCAAAATTTGGAGCATGACAAGGCACATATTAAGCATATATTTAATTCATCTTAATGGAATAAATATGTCAGGGAAAACGTGAAATGACTAAAGAAAAGAGCTGTGCTTCACAGCTAAATCATATTTTAGTGCACCTACAATACTTCTAAAAGCCTGGGTGATATGTCCTCGCAGCCAGAGTGATGGCTCACAGGACTGTGGGGTAGAAGGAACAGCTTGAGACTGCTCGTTACAAACATTTAAAGCAACCTAAAATACCAGATGCTCACACTAAAATGCTCCTTCACAGCGCTTCTGCCATCACTTCCTTTTGTTGCCAAATGCTCATAAGTCTGTCTGAGAAATGTAATATCCATATTCATATAGTTAAATGTACCTTCAAAATGCAGAAAATGCATTTTAGATTCTGTACACTGAGTGAACAACAATTCCAAATAAAATGAAATCCTGCCCATCTTCCTGTTTCAGGAAATGAAGACGAAAGAGTTTTTAGATTAGTTAGCAGAAAGTGGCATAAAAAGCTCTAAAAATGCTCTCAGTCTCACTGAGATAGTGGCTCAGTTTGTCTGCTGTTCAGTCCATTCGATTATATTGGCAAGTACAGTTTGTCTGGGCCTTGTGCCAATGATCTTTAATTTTAATGGCTTAACTCAGCTGAGGGTGTGGTATGCAAATTTCAAGATGTGCCTGTTCCACACACATTTTCACCACATCTTTACAGTCATTATCATGACTGCAAGTGAAATGGGACCCAAGAAATGGTGTTCAAATCTTAGTCAATAATTAATTATGAGCCATTTATTGCCATAATGGCCGATCACTACTATGATGTTCAATTGCCATTAGGACTGTCTGGGGGAAGACATTTGTAAATTAGCAAAATAGCAACTATCGCCACTTCTATTTTGGCCATTCACAAGTCCCAAGATCATCACAGATGTCTATGGCCTTTATTCTGATCTCTTCCTCCCTGATGAAGCTAGCAACATACTCTTAATCAATGTTTTGGCATCTATGTCTGAATAACTAACAGTCAACAGTATATATATTTAATAGCATCTATTCACTTGCTGTTTGAGTTACATTAGTCTGTAAGTTATAATAGATAGAAATAAATCAGATTAGGAGTAAATATTTGAACTAGCCCTCTGCGGTCTCCTTCAATTTCTTTAAGAGGATTCTGACACTTGCTTTTGTCAGAAATGTCAGACGGTGATGAACACACATTTATGATTAGGGACTGATGGCGCTTAACTATTCATCAAGTAATGTTGAAGGAAGTGTCATTAAATATCTGGTTTTAAATAAATACTGTTAGTCAGTTGTCAGTTCGTAATGATTTAAATGCCCAAGGGAACTGTTGATTTCTAAAGAGGAGGCAGTTTAATGAAACCTTTCTCATTTTATGAATCTTAACATGTTTTTGTTGTCCTTTCCATTGTAAAGATATGTTGAAATTGCATTTCCAATGACATGTGAACCCATGCTTGTTGTTAGTTTAGAAATGTCATCGTCAAAAGTGCTTACGTTTGTCAGTATCATCCTAACTTCTGATTTGGTTATATAATGCTCTGATCATCCTACATTTCCTCACTGAAACCCGTCCTCTGAGGGCTAGTGTGGTGGCCACATCCACTTGACTTTAATCCAGACTCCTCCTCTAACTTCTGATATGGTTATTTTCCCTGCTCTTATCTGAAGAGTTGCTCTCTATGACAACATTTTTTTTAAAGCAGGCATTAAGAGGCTTAGCAGCACCAGTGCTTTAGCAGCCAAAGGTCACTTTTGCAAATTGGGTTCATTAATCTTCTAGTGTATGGCAGCCCCAATGAGACACTCTTCATACACAGACACAGATTAAAATGGGGAAAGCGCTCGTAGATTAGAAGAAACTCTTGGAATGATAAAGACTCTTCAGACGAAGTTGAGGCTTGGCTCTTTAAAGTCAGATTGCCAGTTTCACTCAAATCAGAGAGAGAGAGAGAGAGAGAGCGAGAGAGAGAGCGAGAGAGAGAGCGAGAGAGCGAGAGAGAGAGAGAGAGCGAGAGAGCGAGAGAGAGAGAGAGCAAGAGAGCGAGAGAGCAAGAGAGCAAGAGAGAGAGAGGGGGGATGTATGAGCCTGGAGTGGAGTTTGACTGAACTATGATTATACCATCATAGATGATTATAGTTAGGCAATCCTCTGAGCCAGTGCATGACAGAATCTCTCCCTTTCCTCTCTCCCTCTCTCTTTTACTCTCTAGATCCCTGGGTGTGTGCCAACTGTCCCACAGCAGTAAAACACCTGCTCGAGCAACAAGAAGTGATATAAGCCCCTAGCGGGTGCTGCGTAGTAGAGGTAAGGATATCTTCTAACAGACCTATGGGCTGCAGAGACAGTGCCAGGTCTATTTGTATTACCTAGGGCACAATGACATCACTCTGCTGAATACAACCAAAAAGAGCAAAAATGAATTCAAAACAACGGACACCAGAAACTAGTTATATGCAGTGTAGAAAATCATATTTCTACATTAAGCCATCATTTTATTATAATTGGCCTAAATAGCTAAACATAGAGTACTCATTCATGTTTTCTTAGGGTTATTCTGATTTCTTGGGGCATTTTTGCCCTTTGCCCCACATTAATTTATAATACAGATAAGGCTAGGTTGTGCAAAAGCTGCCCACCTTTTTGTCTGAAGCATCTACACATTCCTATCAGATCAGCAAGGGTGCCCCTTCATTATACCCAATCATTATACCCCATCATATGCCAATTGGCTTGGGTGGCAGAAGCTCGGTCCGTAGGGAGTTGGGTCGGGAACTGGAGAGTCCACGTACGGACCAAAGTTTGGTGGTGGACTGGTAGCTGGAGAGGTCTACACAGTTCACTTCCTGGGCACAAGGTGCTCTTGAGCAAGGCAAGAGTGAGTAAAGTGCTCCAACTGGTGGGAGGTGTGTATTACACCAATTTGTAAAATTTTTAAAATGAGTTACTCCATATTCGGTCTTTCATTGTTCTCAAAAACCTGAACCAACTCCATTAAAACTTTACAATATAATAAAAGGGAAGCACATTATTATCATATTGTAATGACTACACACTGAACTGAATAGCTCAGAAGCTAAGGATTCCTGTGTCTATGCCATACTTTCAGCATGATAATCAATGTCCAGACCCCAAGCACTCTCGGGCAAATGGCAATGAATGGCTGTGTAAATTAGATCTAGACCCACTAATAAAGTTAATAAAAATTTCATTTATCCATTTTGTTTTGACAAACCATACTCATCGTCCAGATGGCGTTGTGTGTTTTCTGTCTCTGTTCTGCAATCATGATGCTTATTAATAATGTATGTCTTATAAATGACTTATCAGCTCCTTCTCCACTAGTTTTTTTTCTCAGTTCCTTCCTCTCTATGTTATGGTCCCGTAAACACTATGGATGGCTGGCATTGGTCCACTAAGCCAATGAAAATGCATGAGTGTTCTACGGCTATGAAGTTCTAGCTTGGTAAAAGAGACGGATTGCTTGTTTGTTTTTTTTGCGGTAATGCTTTTGTTAGACTGACTATGGTCACGACGCCTGGAGTTTATGTAAAGCCACTTTTAAGATAGTCGGCTAATATGTTTTTCTGTGCACATAAAACACAGGGGACTCGGGCTACGACATATAAACTATCATCACTCACACAATGAAAATTATTCTTACCTAAACATTGTCATTAAGGAGAACTTTAAAGGCTAAACTTTAATGAAACTAAACTCATAAAGACTTCCTGTAATGATCAGTGAGGATGCAGATGGGATTTGATGCTGCTCACATACACTTAAAACACACAGGCACACGCTTGCATTTAGAATTCGTATTTCATATTATATCCACTGGGTGTGTAATGACGCCCGTTATTAAAGTGTGTAATTGTCTTACAGTGGTGCTATGTTATTGGATCCAGGAACAGCTCTGCAGACACATTCAAAGGAAACTGGATGTAAAGTCGCTGAGCAGTGAAATAGGGAGCAGGGCTGAGCAGACACACAGAAGATGGTATCACCATCAAAGGGAGATGCTAGCATTGTGCTGTCTGACCCTTGTGAATGGCATTCAGCCCACCTGTTACCCTATCCCCCTTGAGACTCTTACTCACTTTGCCCCGTTGCCTCCAGGAACCAGACACTTGGTGCATGCAATTACAGTTTCTCTTGCAGAGGTCTGTGACAGATCACATCCGTACAAAGGCATCCTAAAATAAATAGTTAATCCTCTCTTTCGTACAGGTCATTTTTCACAGAGGGCAAAAATTCTCATCTTCTTTCCCGACAGACATATTTGGGTCTTCAGGGTTTTTCTTTTGCTAGTTGACTTCTGAGGCTTTCTAAAGACAAATATATCTGCCTGCTCTTACTACTGCTTTTAAGACAACTCTCCGGTCTGTCTGCCAGCTTTGCCATTAGGTAGCAGCCCTTACACTTGTAATCTGCTCTCCAATACTTATCCGTGTTTTACGTGTCAGTTTTCTTTCAGCCATTTTCACACTAATACAAAGACGCTCAGAGCCTTCATTCAACTAAAACCAAACACTGAACAAGAGAGGAAAATTTAGTTTCAGTTATGAAAGGAAAATGCAATTTTATGTGTACCTTACACAAGAACTGTGATGATATTGCTATAGGGTCATAAATAAAATGTCTTCTAAATAAAGTGTACTCTTCAAAAAGGCATTGGAAGAATTAAGACAACACAATGTACATGCAGCATGAAAAGAAATCAGAACGACACAGGTGCACACCAAAATTAACATACAAAATTAGACAATAAATATGATATAATGGGGAGCATATGATTGATGCAAATTGAATATGAGCTACATAGAAATAATCAAGATTACAATGACAGTACAGATGTATGCATCATAATTAATCAGTTTGGATAAAATTACAGGATATGTAGGTAATGGCATTCACCCTAAAAGGGACCAACTACAGGGCAAAACTTGGATAAATGGATAAAACACTTTCTAAATTCCAGCAGCTCTACCATAAACCAGAAAAATGCTGCTCCTAGCAAACAATGAGAGCTGTGATTTATGAGTCTACCATTATCTGGGATGCACTCTAGCAATATTTAATGCAGTTTTTATTAAATCTAGTGTTGTTGCCCAGCTAAACTAGGTAAAAACAATTAGTTAATTTGAATCGCTTTGGTAATGAATGCCAGAGGCAACAGCTTCTCTGACTTGAACAAACATGGAAACGATGAATATTGCAAAGCCAGCAGCGTGACCAAGGTGTAAGCACCTAGAATATTCCCGAGAAGGATTTCTGTGGGAATATGACGATTTGTAGTTGGCTCACGGCCAATTAAGTGAACTAGTCATGCTTCATTTTCAGATGATGAGCATGCCAAAATACAACATTTCTTATTAACCAGTAGTGTCAACAATCAACAGTCAAATTCAGGTTTGCCCTTTCATTGCCTCTTCGGTTCAACGACAAACCAATCCTCCTTTACGGCGTTATTGAACTCTTGTTTAACGCCGGGCTCTCAAACAACATTAATCTAGTTTGTGTCCAGCTGTGCACAGTGTGAGGCGGAGCTGGCAGGAGAAGAAGGAGGTGGACTCACGGTCCCAATACCCTGTGGCCTGCACTCCAGCCAGCCAGCTGGTGTCATTGGAGCTCTCCAGCTTACCGCAAAGGTGATTGCTCAGTAAGGGCCATGGATTGGGATAATAGTCTAGTGTAGCCAGGTTGCCTCAGTGGTAGAGCAGGTGCACATGTGGTGAGAGTTTTATGCCTCAATGCAGAGGTCCAGGGTTCGAATCCTGCATGTTTCCCCCCTTTTCTGTCTGTCAAAAATTAAAGGTGGAAAAGCCCAAAAAATATAAAAATTAAATTAAATGTATGTTATTTAAAAAAATAAATAAAACAGATCTTTACTGGGGTCATTTTGTCAGAGGATTGCTTTTAGGAACGGTCAATGGACTCATTACGGGAACAGTTCTCCTTCAGCCTATCTATAGCTATATCTGACCTTTCTAATTAGAGCCATCATGCTAGTGTTACGAGGGCAGTAATTCAGTGGAGAGCCTGTTAGTGTCACATTCTCACTTTTGGGAGGACATGGGGCAGGAAGCAATTACGTCTGTCTAGGTCTAGCTGGGAAACACTTTTCAAAAAAACACTCTTTCAAAAGTGTAAAAGCATTGAGAGTTACAAAAACACAGAACCCAATACCAGTGAAATTTTAGAACCTATAACCATAACCAGCAAAAAGTGTTTGATTCTTTGTGAAGGCAAAAGCCTTTGTGTGGATTAGCGGTGTACGCTCGTGAAGTTAAACATGCACTGTAAAAACACCACGCTGTGTTGTGCTAAAGCACAGTGGCACACTTCTTCTAGTATTTACATAGCAACTGGAAAAGCCAAGCTATTTCCTCCTTTGCCAGACCAAAGGAAGAAAAGACAGAATAAACAGGCCTTTCAGCCCATCCTGTGGGAATTGTTATCCTTTTACCAACCAACACATGGCTTTTAACATTTGTAACATTTTCTTATAAACTAATCTCATAACTAAGAGAAGGGAGTTTATTTGCCTGATGTCTTAATTATGCAAAGTCCTGAATAAGAGGAGTAGGCATGGGCCGGTATGAGATTCTGATGGTATGATAAAAATATCACGGTTTTGCAGTTATAGCTTTAAAATGTATTATTTTGAAATGTCTGGGTAAAAATATATATATATATATATATATATATATATATATAAATTTATTTACACACATGCTCTCTCTGTGCAACCCAGATAGTCGCAAAACCAGATGTAAACCCTGGTGGACTTACAGACGTGATGTCAGCTCAATTCAATTTTAGCACTAGTGTAAATGTACTAACTTGGCAGAAAGTTAGTAGGCCTATATCTCTGCTCTTCTAAGCTCTGTTAAAGTCGCATTAGGGAAGAAACTGACGTTAGCCATGTTATCTATTTCTGGTTTGCACGTGTTTTCAACGCGGCTCGAGCTGCGAGTGAGACATGCATGCCACGCAGGCAGTGTGTAAGCTTTAACTTGTTAACATGGGAGCCGGAAAAAAAACAGGACACGCCATCCACTGTGTAGCTGGCCTTAGAAACGCTAACTTTCATCGCTGATTGCAAACGTTTGGCCGGGGCCAACCGGATAAGGGGGGGAGCAGAAGGATTCTGACCTTGGCAACTCATGAAAAACAGCTCAACCGCAGGAGCAGTATGAGCTGTTCAGTGGTTTTAAAACTGACTTTTTCAAACCGTGGTAAACCTTGAAACCTGTAACCGGCTGATGCCTATTGAGGGGGGAGAAAAGCAGGGAGTGAGATAGGTTATCTATGCTAAAGATTATGAAATGCAAGGTTCAGGTGTGCGTACCTGTTTTTCAATCATGTAAAATAAGTCTTTATCAAAAAGGTGCATGTTACATGACGTCCTCAGTAATGTCAGAACAATAACCGTTGGACATGCATTATTTCTAATCTTCCTGCAGGGACATAGCCTGCACTGTCAAGTTTTCAGGAATCTGTGTAATTTGTCTGCAAAGTGTCTTCCCATCTGCTCCATTCACCTCAGTCACATCCTTTACATCAAGCCCCCGTCTCTTGTCTCGTGAATGGCAGTCCATTACTGCATATTAGCAGCAGAGTGAGGCAGGGAGATAAGGGAGGCTGCTGATCAAACACACAGACAAATCGCCAGTGACAGAAACACACATTTGTTGCTCAGCATTTAGCTTTGATCTCTGACTCTGCTGAGAGCCAAAGCGAGAGGCAAGTCTCAGCCTTTGAACTGGGGCTTTTCACAGGAGGTCTCTCTTTCTCTCTCTCTCTCAGAGATCTAATGTGTGTACGCTCTACATTCAGTCATCATTTGCAATCCTGCTCCACAACTGATAGTGCCTACATATTCAGCAGGACAGTGTGGGGATGGATACAGTACAGGGCAGAGCAGAATATCCACATCACTCGCAGAGAACATGACACAGGTGATGTTGATGCTGATTATTTGGGACGCTGGGTCTCTAGTGGGCTGACAGAGGCCTATTATAGAAAAAAGGATTGTTCAAGGTTTAACAGCAGTGTCCTTATAAAACCTGAATACACTCCCAAATCACAGTGGACCCAATAGTGGTATCAACAAGTGATTATACATCAATCGTGAGCACACAGGCCGTATATTGATACACAGTTTACACACACATGTGATACTTGCTTTATCCGATTTCACAAGAAAGTTCTATTCAACTCTATTTCGAACTATCTTCTAAACTTCTGATCTCTGATTTGTTTTGATATTACACTTAGTTTTGTTTATATTCATGCAATCGTGCGCAAACACATGCAAGCGTGCACACACATACCCACACACAGGGCATAGTAAGATTGTTTTTGCAGCATAGTAATAACAGATAAGTGGCTGCTGTGTGTCTAAGCTGTCATCCATGGATCATCTCATTTCCTGACCGGGCCGGCCCTGGCCCCCTGTGTGTTATTACAAACAGCCCGGATCATGTGACAGGGAGGGAGATTACTGTAGAAACTAATTGAGGCTTCTCTGTGTGTTCTCTGGTGGAGAACAGTGGGGTGACTGTTTGGCCAGGCGGCCTGATACTTGACCCTCCCGTGTCCCATGCAACCACAGAATGGCCATTACAAACAATGACCCTGTCAAAGCCTACAGACCTGGCCAGCCTGTAGGGAACCAGATAGCTCTTTTGAAGAGTGGGGATTCCCCTTATCCTGAAGGGGGTGTATGGGTATGGGATTAGTACAGTAGTGCATCCACACACCTGGCTCAATCTGTCATCTGATTGGCTCAATCTTATTTAAGGCAGGTTTTAAACTGTGATTAGACTGGCAACATTCTCCTCAATAAAGTGTGAATGAAACATAAGGAACAGAGAAATATTTCATGGATCTTGCTATTGTAGTAGCCAGTATGATATATACATACATTCACTGATGTGAATTCAGCCGTGAATACACCATTCACATCTTCTCTGCTTTCCCCATAGCCCTGACCCAGCTACATTATTGATAGCGCATGTTGCTCTGGCTGCCATATATATACAACAACTGCCCCGGTCGTAGCGTCACCAGCTCTGGCTTAGTACCATTCAGTAGTATTGTTACCCACAGTACAATTGAGCAGGAAAGAGAGGTCACTAACAGATGCTAGAACCCACTGGTCCCCCACACATAGGAACAACTGTCAGCTAGCATTTGCTCTGAGGGGAGCAGTATGGCTGTCACACAGAGCTATTATTATGATACAGCCCTAGGTCAGGCTGGTGCTCCAGGGTGAAACGAAATGATCCTGTGTCATCACTTTTTGCCCTGCTTTCCCATATAACAGCATACTGTAAGGCCTTAGCGGAGGCACATTCACATTAAGAGCTACACAAAATCACATCTGACAGGATGATATACACATGGAGCTATGAAATGAAGACAGACAAGAAAACTTCCATAGGTTATGATGACCATGGAAGGTATGCAGGCGCAAGACCTCCTTTTTCAACATTTACACAGTGACCCCTAATATCCACTGCCCTAACATAAACAGTCACATATAGGTTTGCACTTATGTGCACAATCCCAAACACACTTCATACTAGAGAAGATCCAGGCCAGTGAAGCAGACAGTGGGGGATGGGGCTGTGGAAAGAGCGAGGGATTGTATTTCCTCTCAGGATATGGTCCCTGTGTTTTTATGTGCAGTCAGCCCCAGGCCCGGCCCAGTTCTAGCCTTGTGCCAGTGCCAAGGCAAGCACAGGCGCCATAGCTGGCTGGACAGGTCTGATAGCACTTTTTTGGGGAATCTGAGAGCCAGTGTGCTTTTAAAGATTGGCTACTTGTGCTGAATCTCAAATAGCATCCTCTCGCCACCAATAAAGCAATAATCTTGACCACTGCTGTGTCAAGTGGCTCTCTGGTTCTAAGTAATGCACTGTGTGTGAGACTGGGAGATTTGCCCTGGGCTCGTGGGAGTGATCACCCTTCTTGGACAGGATTCTGGGGTTCGTCGGAGTGGAAATGGTGATTGATCTTTTAAAGTGCTTGCTGGGCAGGTGACCATTGAATGGTGGCTTCATAAGTAGGAGCAACCCAGTCTACACGACTAGACTGCCGGTCTTAGCTTTGACTGAATGGTGTTCGGTGGCTGCTCAAATGATACTGTTGAAAATTAAACTAAACTGAAAACTGATACAAATTACTACTGTTAACTCTACAAACCACAACATTTTACTGAAGGTTTTTTCATTGCTGTGCACCAGACTGCCAACTTACCGATTTGGTGACTTTCACAGACTAACATCATTAAAAGTTATCCTAGCAAGATATATAGTGAATTTCCTGAGCAGAAAAAAAAAGATAATTTTGCCTGCTCACTATGGCTCTCCAGCCCACATAATTGCTGATGTTTATGCAAGATGAAAGATCCTTGTTCAATGGAGCGAATAGCTGTGTATCTGTAACATGAAGCCATGACTGCCCATGCCAGCATGACCAACTACCAATCACTGAAAACTACTGTTTGTCTATCCGCCACAACCCATTCCACATACTGCCATGACTATACTTCCCTACACTCATATACAGTTAAGACTACACTTCACAGGTCTTGACTTAAGTACGGGTGTCACAATTTCAATTTTTAAATCGTAAACTGATCAAAATGAGCTTTCGATTTTGACTACCACTAAAACAATAGACAGATAAAATCAAAAGGTTGCTGCAAAGTACCCTTCTGCTATCTTGTGTCTCTTATTGTGACATTACTGTCCCTGAAAGAAAAATGTAATCAAATTGAGACTTTTAAAATCGAAAGTTAAATAAAATTGTGGATTTGAAGAATTATGACACCACTACATATGGGGTACAATACAGTAAAATTCAAGTGATTGGTCTTTCATGATGTTGGACCCGCAAGAGACGGAGTGTCCTTCAAGAATGGTCAAAATTGATCCAACAGAGGCTGAGACATCCTGAGTTTAAGTCCCTAGTATGGGTCAACCTTCAAAAAAATACACTGGATCCTACACATCCTACAATTCAACTTGGTCTTTCATGCACCAGTTTGTAGCATAGGCTTTCTGCTGTGATGACAGTAATGTGCACTTTAGTGCTTAAAGGCTGTAAGCAGCTTCTTGCAACTTTCTTTGCAAGCATGTCCTTTCTTACACTGAACAAAACTGGCAACACTCCTAGGTCCTTGTGCCACTGCAGATAATGTTTCGACTCATACCACTGATGCTCCACCCAACAATATCTCACATCAAAATCTCCATCAAAATCTCCACCCTTTTCTTTACAGGTTAGTCACACAATTCTTCTTAGTCTTTCAAAACAGAGTGTAAGCTCTGGAGCTGCTTGTTTGCTCAATTTGCCATGAACAGAAAGGAGAAAACAACAGGCCTGTGTTGCAAGACACCCACACAATGCACAGACGCTATAAAAACTGTAGCAACACTAAAGCATCTCATTTGTATTTTCTTTTGACGTGTGATGTCCACTACATGTTCATCCCCATGTCATGCAGGGTTGCCTCTCAACAGCATCAGCTGAAAAGAAGCAGCACTGACAACAGGCAGCTTTGACATTGCTTAAGTCACTCATCCATTAGCTTGTCCATCTAACCCTTCAGAGCTAATTATGGAATCAAATAATCAGTGTTAAGAGGCTCTGAAGGCACATCAACTTGCTGCATAGATAATGTTACACTCTTACAGTAGCGTTTATGCACCGCTCCCCCATTTCTGACCCCTAACCATTGTTCCCTAAGAGACTCATTATCCTATTGGTGCAATATGAACAGGTTAGCGTTTAAGACAGAATGGCTGTATTAAAACTAACATGCTTGTGGATGTGGTGAACAAGTAAGAGAGGCAATTAGAGATAATCCACAGGTACACTTTGGATGTATCTGTCACTATCACTGTCATTGACCGCTCAGCGGTGCCATAAAAATATTCAAACTCCATTATGAGCAATATTGTGATGAAGCTAGTTAGTATGCCCAATGTAGTGAAGTGAATTTGTTTATTTACGCCGGCTAGGTTTTGATTACACAACATTTGACAAGAACAAATTCACAGTCATGCCAATTTTCTTCGGAACCATCCAGCGTGATAAAGACAACAGGGCTTTGATGGATTCTCTCAGGGGACTGATCATGTCAGCAAGATAACAAAAAACACTTGTTAAAAGACACATACCGCTTCTTTTGAACGCATTTGATTAGGTTTGTAAATTACTTGCATTCCTAGTGGAGTTGCCTTCAGGATACAGAACAACTTGACGTGCAAATGGAAGTCAGATTGTGATTTCATCTTCGCATGCAATTACAGTGACTTGTGTACTTCCTTGCTGTTGACTTTTAGGAAAGCTGACATCACTACCAAATACATAAGTGTCCTATAATGCTGACGAATAGCCTCCAGTGTAGTGAAGGCAAAACTTGCTGCTTTAATGGAAGAACCATACAGCCTTGATGTATTATGACCAAACAGCATATGAATCAGACAGGGAAATAGAGAGTGAATTAGCATTGGGACAGGTCTCCTCCTCCAGCCTTCCACCAGCCTCCCATCATTCATTATGATGATCTATGGCTGCTCTTTATGCCCTGACTTGATATTTCAGACTCATGTGAGGTGTGGATCATTAGGGAAAGCTTTTACCATTAATAAGCAGACGTTGTTTACATGACTAATACTCCAAGAGGCAATGAGGTTGAAGCATTTAGAGCAGGACATTTATCTTCCCCACACCAGTAAATATCACCCAGATGCTATTGATATTTACTGGGCTATAGAGAAAACGGCTGGAGTGGGCAGACTTCATCATGTAAGGCAACGTTTCAGGAAGGAGGAGATGAAAGGAAAGACTGAAGAAAGTCATAGGGAAGGGTGGAAGGAAGGCTTAGAATTGTAAAGGAAGGAAAGTAGGAGAATCAGAAAAAGCCCTTGTGTATGTTTGTTTGGTCAAACCAAAGTGAAATGCATGACAAAACAGAAATCACAGTACCAGACAAGTGTATAGGTATTGGATTATGTCTGAAGTAAGGAGTGACCTAGGTGGAGTTGTTTGCTAAGGGAGTTAGTGTTTGCTGTTGCTCTCACTAGACCAATTAATATCTAACCAGGGGTAAACCCGCCAAAGCATATTCAGCTTGCTAAGATACCAGGCGATAAGGTGACTTTTGAGTTGACTTATCATGAGTATCTACACATGTAAATACATAGACAAATGTGTATGACGACCATATGTGTATCTAGAGCTACTCCCAAACTTTGATAAGCAACAACAATCTCAAAAAGATGGGTGACAAATTACAAGAAAAATGTATAAGTGAGTGAACAAACTGAATGCACATGCCTCCATACAAGACATGATGCAACCTTGTCATACCCTATAATTTTTACACCACTATTTAGTTGTGTTATGGAGGAGGAGCAACTGCTGCCTGGATTATGTTTGCTGGCAAGGATTTTTTTCCCAGGAATGGAAGTAAGTGCAGGTAAGTTGTAGGGAGGTGAACTGGGTGGAGGATGGGGGTACAAAAGATTTCCCTACTTTGAGTGCCTAAACAAACCATAAAAATGATAGATGTCTATTCGATAAATGTATAGAGAGTTAACACCTACCGAGGTCAAATTCCTTGAATGTGTAAGTATACTTGGCCAATGAAACTGATTCTGATTTTGTAATCATGCTTAAGTTGCTATGCAAGTGGACACAGCACTGCTAGAGCGCATATGATGGAGAAAACAAATGGAGTTGTCAGTGATTGATTGGCTTATTTGCACTTGGAAGATACTTTCATTTTCAACATGTTGATTTAAAAAAAACTAAATTCACACGGCATTACATTTCTTTCACAACATATATGCTATTGCAAATTAGTTAAGGGTTTAATCGTTTTAATTCACCAATGGTTTAATAGTCCTGGTCTTCACAGTCACCAGAAAAAAGCCTATGAGTAGGAGCTATAGATAAATAAATAAATAAATTGCATAACGCTGACTTCATTAAACAGGAGTAGAGAAACAATAATAATAACAACCCACCTTATATCACCCTGTTGCTACTGATGGTATGACTTTGTTGAATCTAATTTTGCCAGATGTTGGTAACACTCTTCTTTTTTTGGTTGGCATGGTTGCTAGTTCTGAACTTTAAACGATTTATTTTTTTATTTTGAAAATCAAGCCATAAAACAAATGTTGACCAGTTCTTCTTCTAAAAAGGGTTAACGTTTGCGAGCTCTAAAAATGATAGCGTGTGCCTGTGCCCCCCTAGTGGCTTGGTGGTGAAGTACATACATAGCCTTAATGCGTAATTTTTTTTTAGGCTATTGTTTGACATAAATGTCTCGATATATTGAAGGAAAAAGTGCTTTATTTGTCATTTAAATAATGATGGTGCTGATGATTTTTAGATAAAAAGAAATATGGCTCCCACGAAATTCAAAGCCCCGTTCGTCATCCCTCCTGCTGAGTTCTCCTAACTCATAGAATGTATGCCAAAGACATTTTGATAGCTGTTCAGGCAGCTCATGTTGGTCTTCTCCTTTAATTTGTCACCCATCTGTACCTGCACATGCACAGACTTGCATACCCACAAAGACACATTCACACAAACTACACCATATGGTGAGTGATGCTGGCACAAATTAAAAAGCTTTTGGTGAAAGGTTAGGGTAAGCAGATTGCGTCACTTGACCTTTTCCAAACATCATCATAACATAAAAAAACAAAAATGGAATGTGAGTAAACAGAAAGCAAAATTAGCATGTTTTGATGGTAACATAGATGAGGTGGGGCACTGCTAATGACAAACTGAGTACTGCCAGTAAAGAAGAATCAGCAAAAGGAAGCACAGACATGACCTGATGTACCTTTTTACAGCACAAACCCTAACAAAGCATACTCCAAAAAGCCCTATAAAACATTGGGATAGTCCAGTTGTGCAGAGATCAGTGCTCCCATGTAGGCTGTGTTGCACTCGCCAGGGGAGAAGGCATTGAAGACCAGGGAGCAGGAAAACACAGCCATCAGGCTCCCACAAGACAATCATATCTCCTCGGTGTATGCAACTGTGTAAAATTGCAATTATGTCCTTGTTCATGCTGTAATAGAGCAGGGCATAGGGGAGAGGGGGGGATGGACGCTGAGGTTGGGGGAGCTGTGGAACAACCACAGAGGTGAAGCGCCTTGGAAGGACTTAGTTATGTTTCCTAATATTCATGTAGAAGCTGCCAGTAGACGGAGACAGTTATTTTCTGCTAACCAATAGCTGGAATAGTCAATGACTGATGACAGCAAAAACGTGTCCTTCCACCCTATGGATTATTGAGATTAGCTTTTAGGCCCGCCTCCATGCCTCCGACCCAACCAGGAAAAGAGAGTGGCTTAACTTGTCATCCCTTTAGAGAACAGTGTAATTAACAGGCTCTGATGAGCAGCTCAATCTCCACAGACAGGAGGAGATTGGCCTGGTTTTAGAGAAGAGGCGCAGAGTGTGAGTATGTGTGTGTGAGACAGAGAAAGAAAGAAAAAGACAGAAACTCACACCTTGCAAATATGTGCAACATTCCTGATGCTGACTTGCCCTTGATGGCAACCTTGTAGGTTTTCCTTTGATTTCCTATGTATTTGTCTTCGACTTAAAGGTCCCAATGGCATGAACATTTAACTTTATGAGGTTTTTCACATTAATATGAGTTCCCCCAGGCTGCCTATTGTCCCCAGTGGCTAGAAATGGTGATAGGTGTAAACCGAGCCCTGGGTATCCTGCTCTGCTTTGATAAAATGAAAGCTCAGATGGGCCGACCTGGAATCTTGCCCCTTATGAGGTCATAAGTGGTAAGCTTACCTCCCCTTTCTCTTCTTTGCCTGCCCAGAGAATTTGGCCCACCCATGAGAAAGAGACAGACATTATGGCTTTCAAATGAGCAAGTCAAGGCCACACCCCCAGCCTCCACCTTGCCCCCCCTCCTCAAAAGCTACGAAAACAGAAATGGGACCATCTTAAGGAAAGCTCATTGTGGGAGTCTCTTGTGGCTGTAATTCTGCACCAAGGCTGAACTTGGGGAAAGAGACTTCAGATACAGTTTTAGGGGAGCACTAAGGTCTATATAAAAGCATCCAAAGAGCACCATGTCATGGGACCTTTAACAGTTTTAGTTACAATTTGATCCATCTAGAATCCAGATTTGCAGGTAGGATTCAATTTAATTGTAAAATGCTGGCAGAAACCCTTCACGTATCTGTCGGAACAGGTTAACAAGTGCCATAAGAACAAATGCTCAAATAAATTTGACAAATCCAGAAAGGACAATATATATTAGTATTAGCTTATTAAGTTGGGGATAGAGGGATAGAGAGTAATGAGGGGGAGTGCTATCATCAGGACTATAGCAGTGCCAAAGAGAAGAGCAGCACTTCCTCCTGTGCCCCCTGAGGATAAATATCTGAATCACATTATCTACGTTATTTTTGTCTCGACCAGTGACGTTAGCTCTCAGCGTCAGAGGAAATGCTTTTGCACAGCAGCGTTTCATCCGGAGTGGTATATTTCAAAACACTGTGGTAGTAACGTGGTGCTGAAGCAATTCATAATGCATGGTTGCACAATGCATACTGCAATTCCATTGTGAATATGGACATGGTGAAGCACAATTTCATGAGCTTGTCAAACATGCCTACTGTACTGTACTGTACGTGTTTTAGGGAATAACTAATACTTACAAATGAACCTTACAACATAAAAACTGTGTTTTTTATCATATCTATATGTAAACAGTAACTAAGTGAAATAATGTTATAGTTACATGTGAAAGACTTGGCTGTAACCAGTTGGTCCGTGTGTCAATATACAGTAGAGCAAGAAAACTGTTAAACTATAAGAAAAGAAGCAGGATGCATTGCCACTGCCAAAACACATTCTTATATATTCTCATATAATAACAATACAATATGTTTAAAGATTTGTACTCTGAATTTGAAGCTACTTTCTACCAAGGAAATAGTCCCTCGCAAATAGCAACTGGGTTACAGTTTCTGGAAAGAAATGTTGCTTTTGAATTTTTTTAAATGCTATATTTAATGCTGTGAGCATTTCAAAAGAAAATTCATTAACTTCCATTTCACCTAATGCATGCTGGAATATGAGTCAGGTCTCCATTACCCTGAAAAGAACAAAAAAGCCTTTAGTAAATGGATGTTTTAGTAACAGGCTGCCCTCAAGACTCTAGGCAACTGAATTAAATTCACTAATTCACATCTTTAAATTTGTATTTTGTGATTCCATATACAGAATGTCCCTGCATCCTTCTGGTCACCCAGCATCGAATGTATCTGATGATGTCATTCATTTAACCTAATTTGAAATATTAAAGGGGATGGGCGGACCATTCCCCTTAGTAATCTGTCAATATTGAGACAGTGGGAGCACTTAGAGGGAGACGGTGTTGAGAAAGCACAATAGAAAGTGTTTTAGCAGGGCCTGTTCTTCAGTCTGGTCAAACACAAATGCTTCCAGCCATGGGGGTCCTAAATGGAAATACTATTTGTTTCAGCTTATTAGTAAGAAGGCCACTGTGAATATATCTGAGTTTGCACAAGACATCCAATAAGATAACAGACAGTGAATGCTTGGATTAACTGATTTGCACTAGACTGTGTGAACATCTCATAATTACTGCAGTGTCTTTTTTCAAACAGGCCTTTTGTCCCCCGGTTCTTTTCCACATGCATTTATATCCATCTGGATGAATATATAAACCAGCGAGCTTGGAGGATAGAAAGCCAGGAAACCAAGAGAGAATTGGACATGAAAGTTTTGTAGATGCAGAGTCACAAAATACATCTGACATTCCTGGTACACAAGACTTATGTGGCATGCTTTTCGCAATGTGTGGGAGTATTTTCTATGTTTTTCTAACTGGATGGAGAGGTCCATTAGGTAGATAGGGAAGGTTAAGCAATAACTCACCACCAATAACAGATGGACACCAAAACACTTTTAAATGGGTTTGGTGTTGAGTCCTGTTTCATTGAACCAGTAAAACCAGAGTAACTGTAAACTCTTGGACTGGGTGCAGAGCATTAACTAAACATTGAACTCTGTGATTTAGGTTGTTCTGAAATAAGAAAACAATGTGTGCAAGTCAAACTTTAGAATTACAGTTTACAGTAATCAATTAAGATGTCTTCTGTAAGTGAATGACCCCACATTGGTATGCAGCACGCCAGTGTTATTGCAAGGCTTCAGGGAAGGGGCTATTATTTTATAGTTTTAAGGACACAATAAATAAAGGTTGCAGTAAATAAGACACTCTAAATTAATATTGGATATATGAGCAGGGCAGTGGTACACTAATGGTGATATAAATTCCCAGACTCTCGTTCACTCACAAGTAACTATCATTTCTCCTCTGTTCACTATAGCATCCAGCTGTGTCCACACACAGCTGCCACTATAAAAGAAGATGTATTTGGTGACACTATGTGAATGGCACAATAGGAGAGGCTGACTCACTCAACCTTCATAGATGTACTGACAATCAGGAGCAAGCAGCCTGGGCACCTTCCAAGCATGTACACAAATACGTTGAATGAGCTGCTGTTTTTGACTATTTTTTCTCATAAGCATATCATTGTCTTCAGACTTTCTTCTTCTTACCCCTTTCTGAGAGTTCTGACTTTGGGTTCATATTAGAAACCTAAGGGCAGGGCGGACGATTATGTTCAAACTTTGAGAAAAGGAGCTACCTGTTGTTCACTTCCTGTTCCCCCAGTCTAGTTAATATTTTCTAGTTTTATAATAACTCAGATTTGAAGGTGTGGTATAAAACTGTAATGTACTGCTATGGTGTACTTTAAAAGAGAATTTGGGTTGATTTTAAAATGTAGCTCTGTTTTTATTGTTTGTTTTTCATTTGTAGTGCTGTCAGTAGCAAGACAAATGAAAACAATCGGCGCCATCTACACCGAGTTATCCTCCTACTGCAGTTAGCACCCAACAGGCTTAAACAGGGCGAGTTTTACATGTTTTTAGCCTCTAAACATGTTCAAAATGTCATTACCAGTGCCTAGCCATGTGCAGTTATTCCTTCCAAGAGAACACAGTGAATGTGACTGCAGTAGATGTGACAGAAAGGCATAAAAGTTGTGAAAATTGACAAGTATGGACTTCACTGGAAAACAGGAAATAACCCACAGTGTGAGGTTCAATTCTGGTCAATAACCCAGTAACACTGTTTCTAACAGTTTACTGGTTCCACTTATTTAGTATTATTCATCATTCCCATTTGTCACTTATTTATTACTTACTCATCATTCCCATTCTCATATCTCACTTATTATTTGTTATTTATTCATCATTCTCATTTCCTTATAACGTTCATTCTGTTCATATTGTAATATGATAACATAATACTATTTATCCCAGTATCCTTTGCACTATGTTCCACATTTAAATGATTTTTATTGAACTCCTCATTGCACTCATGCCTCTACATTGTTTTGTTTTGTTTAGAGTATGTAAATATTAGTTTGTATATATTGTTTGTTGTTTTGTATGTGTAAGCACATTGTGAGCAACTATGCTCCAAAGAAAAATTCCTTGTATGTGTCTTCATACCTGGCCAATCAAGCTGATTCTGATTCTGAAACAGAGGTATGGATTAACACAATTTTTATGTCTTTCTGTCACATCTACTGCAGTCAGATTGGCTGTGTTCACTTGGAAGGAATAACTGCACATGGCTAGGTACTGGTAATGACATTTTGAACATGTTAAGAGGCTAAAAACACGTTTAAAACTTGCCCTGTTTAAGCCTGTTGGGTGCTAACTCTCGCAGGAGGATAACACGGTGTAGACAGCACCGATAGTTGTCATTTGTCTCGCTACTGACAACACTAAATTTTTTTTTTTTTAAACAGAGCTACGTGTTGAAATCAACCAGAATTCTCCTTTAACTGTTGAGGAGAAGAAAAAAAAAATGGAAGGAAACCAATGCCAGACCTTGTTAATGCCCCCTCCCCCTCCTTTCCCAGATGACATCATCCTGTCTGGGATTGAGGTATGTGATTGACCTTGAGATGTCAGACATTACAACATACCCCTTATCTCCCCTCCAGTACAACCCCTGAGAAAAACCAGTATCAATAAATTAAAAAAATAAATAAATTGAATAATTATTCACTATTCATTTAAATAAGCATTCAAATAATGTGAATATGAATTAATTCTGACTGCTACCATGCACTTATCTCTTTGTTGCGGCAACGTGGTTTCCAATCCACCTGGCCTCGACTCTTTTTCTCTCTGGATCCTCATTGTTTGGCTGACCTTCCCATTCTACTCAGTACTGTAAGCGACATGTCCAATCTCCTGCTATCAAGTGAAAACCTGCCTCCTTAAAAAGAAATTCAAAGATATATACCTAACTATCTGCACTACTTGTTCTTTACGTTGTTAGGGTCTTCCTATCTTGTTAAATGTGTTTTCGACTTGATTCTTATTTCTTTCAGAAGTGGATTTTCATTTCATTTAAACCCTTTTCAAAGTGTAGCTGCAGGGACATTTTATGTATAAATAGTAAAGTCTGAGTGCTGTGACTTTGACCCATGTAGTTGACATTTTATTGCTTGCGATGTTGGTCATATTCTTTTGTCGATTGAACATAAATGTCTGCAATGTTGATCTAAGTGTCATATAGACAGCTAGACTTGAACTTTCATGGTTGAGTGACCTCATGATTTTGATTTTTATCATATTCTTATTGTAGATTACAATGAAGCTATGCACTATCAAAACATGATGCTGTGTGCTTCACAGTAATTCATTTTTGCAGTAAATTAGATAACTCTTTCTGAAAAAACTTCACTAAAGGTGTACGGCATGCCATTGTCCTTCAGTTACCCTTCATTGACAGGCATACCACACTCATTTCAAATCATGAATTTCACTTTACCAGGATTTTAGAATGCTGCCAAGCACTGTTGTTTTTGATAGTGTTTATCACACACACACACACACACACACACACACACACACACACACACACACACACACACACACACACACAGTGTACTCATTAGTCATTCTGTCATAAAAGCAGTGTCAGCATGAACAATAAACATGGCTCATCCAAAACAAGGCGTTTGTCTGTCTAAAAGAAATTGTGTTGGCAGGCAGTGCCTCAAACAATGCAATAACCAAATAGGCCACACACACACGTATATAGTACTGGATGTAAAAGAGCAGAACACTGTTCCTTTGGACCTGTCTGATTACAGATAGTGATAGAGGAGAGAGAAATGAGCCTATCTACCAGACCATCTGAAGCTAAAACAAATAAGGAGATGTAGCACAGAGACAAACAAGGAGGGGGTAGATCAAGCATACAGAAGACCAATTAAAGAGAGACAAGGTAGGATTATGAGACGAAGATGGTGGGTAATGAGGAGGAGGAGGAGGAGGAGGAGGATAAAGCAGGAAATACATCAATATGTGCTTACTCCTCTATACAAAGGTGAAAGGCACTGCTATACAGGTCAACAGAAATATATAAACAATGTGTTCTAAAAGTAAAGAATGGCATAAGGAGGATGGAAAGAAAGAAAGAAAGAATATGGACATTTCACACACCTATGAGCAGTGAATTATCCCCTGCTCTGATGTTCACACACAGCGCAGAGAGACAGTTTAACCTGAGACCAGATGGTTCAAAATTCTCACACACACATGCACACATGCATGTGCACACACAATTAGCCGGTGACTGATGAGGCTGGGATGCTAGTGAATTTTTAGGGGTTTGCATGTCTAGACGCAACGCAGGCGGTGGCAGGCTGGTTCCAGCGGTAGGTGTGTGTCCCAATGCATAATTAACAGGCCGGTTTGGCACCTGACTGCCTCAGGGGTCATCGTGTCCTCTCCATTAGCCGGGCGCCAATCAGACTCCGGATCACCTGAGCCCGTCCTTGTCCCAACAGCATATTGCCCAGAGGACATCAGTCACATTATACAGCCCAATCAGCAACTGGGACTCACACAAAGGCCTGGGCAAAGACAGATAGAGATAGAGAACAGGGGTGATGTCTCCCAAATGAAGCTGAGCTGCCACTCAAGGCAGATGGGGGACAAGACAAAGCATACTCTGCACAAGGATACCACCTTCCACATGCAGAAGCATTCCTCCAGTGGCACAGATCAGAACAAGGGCAGACTGATGGACACATACTGATTCAGCCTGACTGGTGCTACCTGTGGCAATTAAATTGGTTTCTTTACTCAGTGCTGGATATATTCATGTCTCTTAAATCGTTTTTTTTGCAGTAATTCCACTGATGGGTGCAAATGTGTTTCTTTTAAATGTCAGTCCCTTGCAGGTCAGTATAGTTGTGTTTCTGAAAATGCCACAGCAAGTGTCACCAGCTATAATTTATCTTGGACATTTCGTGGCATTTTGTTGAGATAACTTCTAAGATATATATATATATATATATATATATATATATATATATATATATATATATATATATATATATATATATATATATATATATATAAAAACTAAAAGATTACATAAACTTATGTTTGAGGACCTGGGCCCTACTACCACTTGTGACCAAGCAATAGGATTTAAAGCAAGAACCGGCGCCTCTGTCATCACAGTCATATTAGTTCTGCTGCAGTAATACTAAATACTTAAGTCTGCAATACCTTCAGGCTGATGGAAGCTCTGAAGCTACTTCAGACCACTCACCAAACAAACCATTTGTTCCCACTCAGACTCCAGCTCTAAATCTCTGGGCCCCTATTGACCTGGAACTGGGCCTCAACACAATACTGAAAGACTCCTTTGAGAGAGCCAGTACGACAGGCAGGAGTAGGAGGGGTTTAAGGGCAGGAAAGCCGGGCTGGGGTACTGCGAGTTGAGGGTGCCTTAGCTCCTGTTTCCCAGCTTAGAGTGATAGACTCAGAGAGATGAAAGACCTTCATGCTCTGTGAATCGAGCTCTCGACAGGTCTCACAAAACTAGATGTGGTAACACAGGGCCTCCTTCAAGACTGCAGAATGACTGCTTTCAATTGGCAGGCCTACTGTCTTTCTTAATAAGGTCAGTGTTTGACTTCTGATTGGCAACAATGCAGTGGCTATGTGGTATTGTTGTGGCTCAATTGAAGGCGTCATTTGGGAGGTTCAAAGCTTTAATGAGATTACAAATTCAATTTTTGACTCTTTTCATGCTGCATTGAGTTAAACTGATGTCAAAATTCTAGTTCAGTTAAGTTTGTTTAAGAAGCACATTTTCTTAAAATTGAGAGCGAGCTTTGTGTTAAGTGATGTCACAAAGACCCAGTTTCACAGACCAACAGCTGTGATCAAAGTTAACTTTTTTTGTAAAGTACCAGGGGTGAATGTTGTACCTGTCCTTATTGCAGACAGAAAACTGGTAAAACTAGCAGTTAGGTTCTTGGTTCTTGGCAGGGTTTTCTTTTCTGCCAAAGGGGATAAGCAACCACTCTAATATCTCTCTGTTGTTGGTGCCAAACACTGCTGCTGCTACTAGCATGCTACTTTAAGATGAGGTTTATTTTTCAGATTAACTTTCCTACAACCTTCTTTCTCTTGATATTTATTGCAAGAGGGAATGAAAGTGCCACTGGTCAGAGTCAAAACTACTCTGCTGCTGTAAGAACTCAGCCTTGGTGTATACAAACTCTATACCAGGTGAGCTATCAAGGCACAGTGCAGCAGGAAAAGGGTCTGGGTACCAAATCCAATACTTTTTAGGCACCGACTGAATTGCCTCTAAAAGTATCAAGTATTGAAAAATGCCTCATCATTCAATAGCCAATTGCAATACCTCATCAGCGTCAGTGAGCACATATCATGCAGCATGCTTCTACCGAGATCTAATGAGGGCCCGAGCACAGACAACGGTAAAGGCCCTGTTGAAACTGAAGGAATTCTTCCTTTCCTTTCTTCCGGCAAATGAATCGCCTTTTTGAGGGGCTTACCATACTCGACAACTCATCAAAATTGGCAGTTGCATCAATTCTGGTAAAAATGTATGTATATGGTTTTACTAGTGCCCCTGCAGTAAATTGAGCCGCTGCAGTATGTTTAATGTAGACTCACAAAACTTGTTACACATAAGTAGCACGTCAAGGCTTACAAGAAAGCTCATTGGAGGCATACCCCAAACTCAACAGGAAGTCCGCCATTTTGAATTGATAGTTCAAAATTAGTTTGATTTTGGCCATTTCCACATGTCGTACTTTAACAAACCCCTCCTAGAGATTTCATCTGATCAACTTTAAATTTGGTCTGTACCATCTTAAGACGTTAAAGATGAAAAGTTATTAAAAGAAAAACTTGGATGGCTGTGGCTGGGCAGCCATTTTGTGCATTTCGCCATTGAAACAGGAAGTGGGTGTAACTTGAGCGTACATCGTCTAATTGGCTCATCCAATTGAAACTTTCCAGGATTCATAAGAGTCCAACTTTGACAACGTCTAAAGGCCGATATTTACTCAAAGTCATAGCGCGCCCTAGTGGCAAAAGGAAGTAGGCCTAAAAGTCAAGTTGCTATACTTTAATAAACTCCTCCTAGAGATTTCATTTAATGGACTTCAAAAGTTTATTAAAAGCAAAACTTTTCATCCAACGGTGGGCGTAGCGGCCATTTTGAGCATTTATTGATGAACGAAGAAGATCTTATTGTACATTGTCCAATTTGGCTGAAATTTCACACGACTGACCAGGGTCCAGGCCTGAGGAGATTTTTAGGCCAAAATTAACCATAACTATAATACTATTAGTTATAGCGCCCCCTCCCCCCCAGCAATAACCTTTCTGTGAATGTGCTATGGATCCTTTCTCCTTTGAATGCTTTTGTAAGCCAAAGCTCATCTCTCAGTGAGTACAAATGTAACAACAGCACTCCGTGGCACCCCATTGTGTGGTACACCTTTGTGGAAGCAGACAAATCCATTCTGGACCCGTCAATGCCAACATAAGCAAAATGATCACTTTGAGTAACAAAAAGGAGAGTGGACCACACAACCCCTCTGGCCTCTCTGGCCTAGTTTCCCTTTTCTGTTTCAGCCAAGAGTTCTTCACAGAACTCTGCCCACGCTACCATCCTCCTTGTCTGTCAGCTAGCTGAGATGTGGAGGTTTTGTTTTTAGCTTGAAAGTGTCTTTAATCCTCTCACAAGTCTAAAAGCAGTTGGGTGGTCAGGCTGGATCATGTGATGAAGGGTCTTTTTGTTCTTCTTTGAAGATAAAGATGTGGTTTAATGGTAAGTGCGCCATAGGTTGGCAGTTAAAAGTTACGTAAAGACTTCTAAAGGAAAGATATGCTTCACTCCAAAAAATACATTTCCATGATAAAATTGTGTTTTGATCTGTTGATTGAGACGTGAATGTGATTCTCTTTCATATTTCAGGACCTCATTTAAGTTGAGTGACTGAACAACCAAGTTTAGATGGCTTCACTTATTCACACACACACACACACACACACACACACACACACACACACACACACACACACACACACACACACACACACACACACACACACACACACACACACACACACACACACACACACATTTGTTGCAGTGGCTTGTGCAATATTGCAGTGAAGGGAACACATACAGACGTGCTCAAATTTGTTGGTACCCCTCCACAAAAAACGAAGAATGCACAATTTTCTCTGAAATAACTTGAAACGGACAAAAGTAATTGGCATCCACCATTATTTATTCCATATTTAATAGAAATCAGACTTTGCTTTTGATTTCTTATTCAACATAATATTGTAAATAAGAAAACAAATGAAAATGGCATGGACAAAAATGATGGGACCGCTAACCTAATATTTTGTTGCACAACCTTTAGAGGCAATCACTGCAATCAAACGTTTTCTGTAGCTCTCAATGAGACTTCTGCACCTGTTAACAGGTAGTTTGGCCCACTCTTCCTGAGCAAACTGCTCCAGCTGTCTCAGGTTTGATGGGTGCCTTCTCCAGACTGCAAGTTTCAGGTCTTTCCATAGATGTTCGATAGGATTCAAATCAGGACTCATAGAAGGCCACTTCAGAATAGTCCAATGTTTTGTTCCTATCCAAGCTGTGTGTTTGGGTCATTATCCTGTTGGAGGACCCATGACACTGAGACAGAGCTTTCTGACACTGGGCAGTACGTTTCGCTCCAGAATGCCTTGATAGTCTTGAGATTTCATTGTGCCCTGCACAGATTCAAGGCACCCTGTGCCAGGCGCAGCAAAGCAGCCCCAAAACATAACCGAGCCTCCTCCATGTTTCACTGTAGGTATGGTGTTCTTTTCTTTGAAAGCTTCATTTTTCGTCTGTGAACATAGAGCTGATGTGACTTGCCAAAAGCTCCAGTTTTGACTCATCTGTCCAAAAGACATTCTCCCAGAAGGATTGTGGCTTGTCAATATGCATTTTAGCAAATTCCAGTCTGGCTTATGTTTTTCTTTCAAAAGTGGAGTCCTCCTGGGTCTTCTTCCATGGAGCCCACTTTCGCTCAAAAGCGACGGATGGTGCGATCAGAAACTGAACCTTCACCTTGGAGTTCAGCTTGTATCTCTTTGGCAGTTATCCTTGGTTCTTTTTCTACCATTCGCACTATCCTTCTGTTCAATCTGGGGTCGATTTTCCTCTTGCGGCCACGCCCAGGATTGGCTACAGTTCCATGGACCTTAAACTTCTTAATAATATTTGCAACTGTTGTCACAGGAACATCAAGCTGCTTGGAGATGGTCTTGTAGCCTTTACCTTTACCATGCTTGTCTATTATTTTCTTTCTGATCTCCTCAGACAACTCTCTCCTTTGCTTTCTCTGGTCCATGTTCAGTGTGGTGCACACAATGATACCAAACAGCACAGTGACTACTTTTCTCCATTTAAATAGGCTGAATGACTGATTACAAGATTGGAGACATGTGTGATACTAATTAAAGAAACTAATTAGTTTGAAATATCACTATAATCCAATTATTTATTATCTTTTCCAAGGGGTACCAACAAATGTTTTTAGAATATCTTTGTAGAATAAGCAATAATTCATCTCTTTTCACAGCTACTGACATACCAAAGGCATGCAAGTATACATGCCATCACTTTTCAGCATTATTTCAATGAGCTGTAAGGGTACCAACAAATTTGAGCACATCTGTACATCAACATAAGAGAGGGATGATCTTCTCTCTCAAGAGAAACCACACACGGAAAGAACGACACGTGAATTCACAAATGAGATATAATAAAGAGCAAAGAAAGAAAAAAGACAAGTAGCTAAAAAGCATGCAAATACTCTGACACTGATACTGACACAAGTGGAAGCAGAACCTTCCTCAACTTAGAGAAAAAATGGGATAAAAGAATAGTTTTGGACCATGCAAATTAGATTTAGCAAGAAGCTAAGAAAACATTTTAATTTGATGAGGCATTTGTATCAATTTAAATTTAGCAATTCAGTGATAATCTCAAAGATTTCAAGGTTTTTATTCTAAAACCTTTTTTGTTTGTTTTACAAGCAGAAATTTTGGCAAAACCATGTGCTCCACTGTTTTTTTTTTGTTTTTTTTCCCCACAGTACTGCCACCTTAGCAAAACAACCTTTAAAAAAAAAAACATTTTAAAAGTGCAGTTAATAACCATAAACCAATGTTTTAACAACAGGAAGTTATTTTTTTTATTTATTTTATTATACTTTATTAATCCCACAAGGGAAACTTACACTCTGTTGTTATTACACATATTACACACAGGCCTGAATTACACACACATGCTAAGGTCCTATACATGCACTGATGGAGAGATGCGCCTCAAGCAGTTGGGGGTTCGGTGCCTTGCTCAAGAGCACCATGGCAGTGCCCAGGAAGTGAACTGGCACCCCTCCAGCTACCAGTCCACCACCATACTTTAGTCCGTATGGGGACTTGAACCACTACCCTCCGGTTCCCAGCCCAACTCCCTACGGACTGAGCTACTGCCACCCCTACAAAGTTTTAGTTAGTTCTTGTAGTTTGGCCTGCTGATAAAAACCGTCAGCAATAGCAGGAGCAGCAGTGGTGGCATACAGCGCTTGGAGGCAATCAAGGTACTTTATAAACATTAGAACCCAAGTGCTGCAATATTCTAAGAAATCAGAGATGTTCCTTATGACTTCAGAACTACTACTGCTTTTCTTCAGTATTGAAGTAATGCTGCGATAGTGTCTATACATTAGGGATAGGTACCGAATTCGGTACTGTTTAAAGTACCGAATGAATTACGTCGATACTACCAAGGACCAATTCACGTTAAATTAAGCAGTGCCAAATTTCGGTACCTGAGAGCGAGTAAGTGCGAGCTTATCTGTCCTTTCTGCATGTTGACAGAGAGCGGAGCTCAGCTGCGTTGACTTTGCAGTTTGTGTAAGTCACAGCAAGTAAAGGCAATGCAGATAACGGTTGCTTTAAAGAAGGGGTGTGAAAAACAATTGATTCATAGAATTTCAAAAATCAATTATTTTTTTGTAATGACGTTTATACACAACATGGGTAAAGTCACTATATTTACAAACTCTGAATGGTTTTGTTTTTTTTAAATTGAGAATGGCTTTTGAATCGAATTGACATTATCAAAGTCACATTATCTGAATTTTGAGTGTAAAATGTCCTGAATAAATAAAATTCTCTCAGTAAATAGGTCAAATAGGTTAGGAATTATTTTGACAACTGAAATAAATGTTTTGGTATTACAGAGGGAACCAAAATTCAGGTATCGGTAGCAATAAAAATGTGAACGGTATCTCATACAAGAACTACTGATCATTAGGCAGCGAATAATTTATCATACGTTATAAAACACCTCCTCCTACCGTAAAAAGGACAGTCTTTATCAGCTGTGTCTGGTCACATAGTAGCACCAATGTACTTTCACCACAACACTGCTCTCACTAACAGCTACCTCGCTGCTCTGTGACATGACTATAGAAATCCTCATTTATTTTTTTGTGTGTTTGTGTGTGTGAGTGTGTAACTCTACTGAATATATGTTGTGTCACATGATCGCCTCCTGGGTCAGGGTTTTATTTACTGACCGAGTTTCAGCGCGTCTAGTGGGAACACAGCCACCACAGATCACTACACGACCTTAATTATGTTATCAGTCAACTCGGGGTGTAAATATCCCAGAGAAAGTATTGGGCCCAGTGGGGAAACGTCCACACATCACAAAAACACACACAGACACAGCAACTCACAGTCTGCCAAACACATCCAGTCCTTTAGTCACTATCAATCCCAATCTATTTTTGCCATCTGACTGATCAGTGTGTGATCAATGTCTGAGCAGGTACAGTGTACTTCTTATTTACTATCCAAGCGTCTCACCAGGTCTCAGGTCTCACTGCAAACGATGAGGGTGGGGAAGAGTGTGAGACCGAGACAGATACACACTGGGTGAGGAAGAGGAGGAGATATGGAAGAAAAGGCAGTTCAATCACTGCATGAAGTGGCAGTTTCTCGAGGACTGCTCTAGGCAGAGCTGCTCTGTCACAGATTTTTTACACATATACATGCACACACATACAGATACACATCACTTCAAAATAAGCAGGACTTGTCAAAGTCAGTGTTGTTTATCCATAGTGAATATTTGAAATATGGAGCATGGCTGTGTCAGGCAGCCTGGAGCAACAGACCCTGTATCTGTGGGATAAATAAACGTCCTGTGCCAGAGAGAGTTCAGGTTTGTTTTCAAAGGACGTTCCAGCCAACACTGTTGTTTTGGCTCTTAGGACCTGCCTGGACCCGTGTTGCAATAATAACTCACTCTTGAGATAACTTTCAATATTTTCACCTCTATGAAATAGCAAATAAATGAGAGAGCCAAGTAATTGTATAAGGTACGACAGCACACTAGCCATCCGCTGCTCATTTGGAAGTCAAGAGTTCAGACCCCATTTTAATTAAATTCAAGTCATGATTTACTTCTAAAGTCAATCACTCAACTCCAATCCTCACTGAGGAAAATGTGGCAATTGAATATGTTGCACATTTTTATGACTTAAGAAAAGCTATAGTTGTCTTCTAATGCCTGAAAAACTACGCCTGAGTTTCCTCACAGTGAGGTGATATCAGAAACTGTATTTTGTCTCCATCTTAATAATGAGTATATTTGCCTCAGTGGTTTGTTGGTCCGTAGCCAGTATTTTAAGCACACTGGCCTTGCTGCAGTGATAGAGTAATTACCATGTGTGTGACCCTCTACCATTCTGTGCTGTCCTGCCTAATTGTGGTTGTCACCACAACTTCCATTTAGTTCCAGATAAGAAACAGCTGGATGCCGGTACACGCCGACTTCAGTCCCTTTTAACAGAGGGCACATGCAGGAAGATACATGTGTACTAATAACTCTTTCGCAGCCTCCATTCAGCCTGTTTAATGCCTGCTGGCTGGTGACTCATTCTCATCAGTGCAGGGCAGCCAGAGAGGGCTGATATTACAGTGGTGTGTACATCGCCACACACACACACACACACACACACACACACACACACACACACACACACACAGCTTGTACTGTAAGGCAAGAAGGTTTTTGGTTTTTTTAAGGGAGACAAATTTGGCACAAAATTATGCACCTCTTCAAAAGATTGTGCTAATTATGTCCTCACACAGATCTGACAACATGCACTGCATTGAAAATAAGGCCAAGCTGAGTGTATACTTTATGAGTACCTATGTGCCTAAAGTGACTGGTAATGAGTTGTCTGCTCTTTAAGACTGCGAAGTAACAGCAAAATGTACCATTAAACCTTAGGATTATATAAAGAGCCTTACATAAAGCCTGGAGCTAGCTAAAAATACAGAACCCCAGTGGTCTTAATCCTATATATAGGCCTGCCAGTGAATAATTCAATACAAGTGAAGTCTGACAAAAAAAATACACAAATTCACACAATAACTCAACTCAAGTACCCTGCTTCCCTGCCTGCTGAGATTTGAGGTCACTGCTCTAAAGTGGTTTGAGCAAAGTTTGCAGCTGTAGTTTTTAGTAGGCAGTAAAAGGCAGGGAGAGTTAGAAACAGAGCTGGAGATAAGCAGGTAAGTCTGGCTGCGAAAGAGATAAAAGACAGATTCATGTTTTGTTTTCATTTTTCTGTTTGGTTCACGATGCTCTGTGAATGTAACCGTCGGTGGCTGTGTGTGATTCTGCTGATAAACCCTTCGGAAAACCCTTTGTCAGCCCACCCCAAGAGCCCCGTTTTGTCTGGAACAATGAAGTATAAATGTTCAGTTTTAAAAATTGATTTTCATCTTCATAGAAGAAGACAACAGCAGAGGGAGATGTGTGTCCTCAAGGTAACTACTTGACCTTGCTGCATTGTGGAAGAATACATCAGCTGTTGGCATTTTCTCAGCATGAGCTTTTTTTTATGCAAACATGAAGCAGTGCCCGTGACCCACCAAGTCACACAATACTATCGGCTCATAAACTCACTGGAAACGAATCATTACATATTTATTTGTACATGTGAACCCTTGAAACAGACACACAAGTTATCTTTCGGTCTCTTTCTGTCTTACATTAACACACACACACAAACACACACACGCCAGGATTTTGTTTTTTATTCAGCCACAGTCAAAGATGGATGTCGTGTTTTAGTCTTCCTAAACTGTTCATCACAAACTGGTGTCAAAACACCACATCCCAACCAAGATTCCAAGACACAAAACACCAGGAAACCTGTAACCTCACCACACAGATGATTGGACAACAGTCAGTTGACCTTGGACTTGTCCCAGAGGGAATCTGATGGATGGGATGAGTGGTAGACCACTTGATCAAACTAGAAAGCCCTCTTTCTTGGACCCTGGTGGTTCCGTTTGTCACAGCTCCAAACATTCATGTGTTTGGACGTACAGTACGAGTGTGTGTCCCTGTGTGAATGAGTGCGTGTGTAGGATCCTGGCACAAGTTTTTCTTACAACCAAAAATGAAGCATATAGAGAGATCCTGTTGATCTGGTTCTCTTCTCCTCTTGGTGTGTTTAAGTCTACATGTAATGTGTGGCATGCTCTTGATAATTCAGGCATTATGGGAATGATGTAACTCATTTAACTCATTCCCTGCAGTAGTAAGATAACATAAACTGCAAGCCTAAAAGTGTCCATTGCTGTATGAAACTATCTTACAACACAAGAGACTTTAGGAGAAGGAAAAAAAAACATTTTGGAGAACATTTTAGGAACCATAATGGTTAACAGAGTGGGCAATCCATTGAAAATTCCCATCTGGATCTCATCACAGGGAGGCAGAGAGTGGCTTGCTCTTACTGCGGTGACTGGACTCACCACACACACACACACACACACACACACACACACACACACACACAATGACTCATCCTTGACAGGAAAGGGAAGTGGTGTGCAGCATAAATGTACCTAAAATGAGTTGTTGCATCCTAAAAACAGTTTTAAAATCAAGCTAACCATGCATGAACATTTCTCTGTCGGGCATGGCCCCATTGATACACAGTGTGGCTGCCATTGTGTGATACATACATACAACATGTAACTGGCACACAAGTGCTTCATTCATAATTATGTAATTAAAATGAATTAAAAATATACTGCTCACGGTTTCAAGTCCTGCTAACAATTATTGTATTAAGTTTGAAGTCTGCTAAAGTCAGCAGCTAAGGGAAAAGATAGAAAAGTGAGATATCCTGTTTTTTGCCAAGTTGTGAGCTCTCTTGCCCCTACGTTTCTCTCTCACCATATCGTACAACCTCCTTTTCTTTTTTCCCGCTGGCAAAATCCCACTTATCTTAATCCTTTTTAAATATTTGTGGAACATATCAAATATGGCAAAGATTTACAAACTCGGAAACACACCTTTATCCCTACAGCCTACAACCATGAGATCCAATGGCTATTTATTGACCACCTGTTATGCTGGCTCAACACAAGGCATATAAACAAACTCATATCTTTTAATGAAAGACTATATTTGTATGGTGAAAAAAATACTCTCATAAAAATTGCAGGCAGCTTTGTTTACCAGTACACTGCATTTGAAAATTACATTATAGCCACAGCATGCATACCTCCTTACATGTACAATACGTACAGAAAGTGGCAAAAATAGATTCCACTGTGCAGTCTTCTGTGATCTTTAACAGAAACATTTGAACTCCAACTGTGGGGGATGCAGCCACAGAGAGAAATAGTTGTGTATGTGAGAATATAGTGGCTTGCATACATTTACAAACTCATGCTGAAGTTGACTAAAAAGAGGAATAAAAAACCATCTTTTGCAAATTGATATTAATGCCATGATTTAAAAAAAAAAATCCTGATAAAGTTCCCCTGGCCTTTGGAATTTAAATAACCCCACATCACATAGCCTTCACCATACGAGATGACAAAGGCATGGTTTTATTTCAGTTAGCTTAACAGCTGGCTTGATTTGCATTGAGAGATGATTTTATGGAAAGTACCCCATGCCAAGTACCCCATGCCAATCGTGAGGTATGGTGAAGGGTATGTGATGATTCCAAAGGCCAAGGGAACTTTATCAGGATGCACAGTATCCTGATCCATGAAATAACTGGCCTTTAAAAATAAAAATCTGCCTGCTTCTATGGGATTTTAACATCTATACTCATACCCCCTGTATATGAAGAAAGAACATTTATTTATTTACAATACATTATTCATTCACAAAGACAATTGGTGTCCTTAAAGGTCGGCTTTTTTTCTAATTGTTTTAATTAAGGCATTAAGATCAATTTCCAAAAGATGTTTTTTTTTTTTTTATTCCTCTATTTCGTCAACTTTACCATGGGTGTGTAAACGTATGCAAGCCACTGTACATCAGGGAGAAATTAGAGAAGAGAGAACGAGACAGGTGAAAAACATTGACTCTGTTTGCTCTTTACCCAGCCAAAGAACGCCCTTACTGAGAGATTAGAAGTAAGATAGTGGGGAATACAGTACATTAGGCTTCCAAATTGGGCAGAAGTCCTTGCTATATGTAAGAGGCAGTGAAACGGACTTCAGAAAGAAGAGGAGAGATGCTCCCCTCCTCAAACACAGTACATCCCAGACAGAAATAGAATTGTATGGATCATCAAAGGGTTCCTTCCCACTTACTTCCTGCTTGCTATAATTAGACCCGTGCTCTCTCTGGCAGCCACTACCAACTTTAGGAACCCTCTCTGCCTTGAGCCGGCACAGACACTGGTCTGGGGTCAGATTCAGAGCTTCCCTCTAGGATGTGGAAGATATTTGAGGAAGAAGCTCTGATGTAGCATCTCATGCCTCGGGCAGCGTTTATCTGGAGTGTGGGACTAGCTAGTGGATGGGAACCTGGGGGACTCCAGATCAGCTGTGGCTAGCAGTCATTAGGAAGGTAGGAGAGCTGATGTGTGTGAAGTGGAAACACACACACACACACACATATATATATATATATATATATATATATATATATATATATATATATATATATATATATATATATATATATATATGAGATCCTAAAGAGGGGAAAAAAACAGCCCAATAGAGTAAATTCTCATATATATTGTGTGACTTTGCATGTGTGTATGTATGTGCGTGTACGCATGCATAAACTTGTGTGTGACAAAGAGGTGGAGTTGAGGCTTTTCTATAGAGCGAAAAGCAAACAGTCCATAAAGAGGCCATGCCACTTTCCTATTTTAATGTAAATGAGTCTGACTCTGTTAGGGGGTTAAAGAACTCTCTAGGGCTGTGGTGACTACCACTGCTGGGGTCACACATGCACATGCATGCGCACACACAAGCCAAGCAGAAACGCCCAAATGTACACACACACAGACACACACACACACGCACACATATTCTGAGGCGAGAGGCCCAGATAAAGAGCTCAGAGAGCCTGTCAGAGTGTCAGCTCCCATTAGGCCAAAGGCTGTTGTGTGTGTGTGCAGGCAGGCGTACTGCTTTTTACATTTCATTCAGCACACACACTCTTTTTCTCACACACACATCCCCCCCAGAGCTGTCCCGCCTGGCTGACATGCTGTTTCAGACAAGACACACAAAAGACAACGGAACCCGCCTGAAAAGACAGACATCTCCTACATTTCCTACAACACACAGCGAATAAACAAGAGAGAAAGAAAAACAAGCTCTAAATGATTTTAGATGAGCAGAGATTGCGCTGAAAAATGTGGAAGCTTTCAAGGATTCACTTCATGATTAACCTCTCAAGTAAACAAGAAAGCAAACACAGCAACAGCAGTGATGCATTTTAAGTTTCCACCTCCAAACATCATAGTGCAGTATTTATTTGTCATGGCAGTGTAAACTGTGATGTCATGCATTATTATACAGTAACTGAGTGGGGAGCAGAGACCAAACCACATCTAAGCGAGGGAGGCGGAGGCAGAACGAGCAGAAAGACTCAGAGAGGCTGCGTAACCTTGGTGACCTGCACAATTAGTGCTGCACTCCATTGGCTGCCTGTGGCCAGCAAGTTGTGTAGAGCAGGATGGGGCTGTTAGGACACAAACAGAGAGGACAGGAGGGCTGATCATCCTACAGAGCCTTCAGAAGCACATTACAACCTGAGGAGTATGATAACAACCTTAAGGGGAAGAAAGATAAAGAAAAAGAATGAGAGCTAGGAGGAGAACAATCTTTTGAGCTTGAATATAACTCAAACTCCTGTAAACAAAGACGTGTACACCTACATGTCTCCAGCTGTGCATGCCCTGACTCAGCTGACTCAGACAGGTGTGTCAGTGTGTTACAGCCCAAAGCACTGGCATGCTCTATCGGCTCTAACCACATTATCAACAGTGGCAATGCTGAACAGAATGGCTAGAATGATTTGACGTCTCTTTGTACTGATTTTTTTGTTTGGATCCCTGGTCTTTAGATCTTGCCCTTCTTGCTTTCATTCTAAGTCTTTCATGTCCAGAGTGCACGCTGACAACTGTAGCTAAAAACAGTGTGTGCTTGATCTAGGGGGAAACTCCAGCCACCACAAAACATTCATCCTATACTCACACACAGCTAGTCATGCTACTGACACACATCTCAGTCTGCCTCTCTTGCCTAATCACGCCTTCTGTTCAAAAGCTTGAAACCACAGCCCAGACCCCCTTAGGCAAGAGACGGATTTGCAAGCATACAGTCAGAATCTTTCTCGTATACATGCTCAGAGTACTCATTACTGAGTTACATTTTCACCCACATACATCTTCCCTAAAAGTCTAGGGATTGGCTGTGCATCAGTCATGGCCCTACATGTACACACAAGCTTAGACCGGCGGGCAAACAGAGAAACAAACACAAAAGCAGACGCATACAAACTGCTCATTGCGAAAATACGGCTGATTACATGTTCACATGGGCTGAGCAATATCCATTTGATTCATAAACTCACAAGACCCCGCAGGTCTTTTAAGGATACAACCAAGACCTTCGGAGATGGTTGAGGAGGCAAAGTTTCGATATGCTTATGCACTATTGCAAATAAAATACGTATTACTTTGGCACTGAGATCAAAGAGCCTGCAGTAATAAAGCTGGCAAGACCTCATATAAAATCTTAAAATATAGCTTTTCAAAGTTAGAATTAAAAAACTTTGGCAATTTGAGGTTGTGTCACAAAGTAAGGGTTGAATTTGTCAATACCCCTTTCCCACTGGCCAAAAAACTCACTAACATCTGGATTATGTCTGCAGTGGGAAAGAGTACAATTGGCATTCACTCCCGGGACAAATGACCCAGTCGAAGGCACAGGTATTAATCGGCTACTGTTACAATAGACAGTGATGGAAACAGAAGAGCTGGGTAGATTCTGTGATATTCGGCCCTTTTCTAGCGGGATGATGTGCTTCCGCTCTGTCTGTAACTTTTGTCGGCACCGAGTCTGAAAGAGAGACTGAATGAGTAACAGATACATAAAATAAGTGACCAATGTAACTTTTTCACTGGCCTCCATGGTGCTTTCTACTTTTTACTAACCCTATGCTGTAAGAGTGGCGTATCTCTTTCAAGGAAAAGCAGAGTACATCCATATACATACCTACCTGCGTGGAAAGTTTATTACAGGCGTTCAGGTTCAAAGACTTGAGTCTATCTGTTGTTTATAAGCTGTATTTAACTTTCAAAACCAGGCGATTCATATATTATACACACACACACACACACACACACACACACACACACACACACAACAGTATATAAGTTTTTTTTTCTTTTTAAATAAAAAGGTACATACTTCCTTTCCTCGGCCATTTTGGTCTTGTTCAAGCTCTCCACTGTGCCACTTTGCTAAACCAACTCTAAAACCCCACTAACCTCACTGTCACACAATACCTGTTGTCTCTGCCATTTGGCTGCAAACACAAGGACAAGCTATAGCAAAAAGAAGTCTGCAATTCTATTTGTAACAAGGGCAAGGCTGATGCTGCATGAAAGCAGCAAGTCAGCAACACTTCCCTCTTAGAGAAATGAGAAAGCCCAGGGCACTGGCCACTAGCCCAGCAGCATTCCTGCCTATGAAGTATAGATAATTGTTTTGAGAGACCCTGTTGAGAGCCACTGTCTCATTTCCATATCTTCATGATGTGATATAGTAGTATGGACCATGATCCACTGAAAATGGCAGACTGTATAATAACCCTCTGACAGCGGCATGCTGGTTAGCTCTTCTCTTATCAAGAAAAGAATGTGGGACTTAACAGGATTTCAGAGGGATAAAAGAAAGGGGAAAGACTGAAAAATAAGGAGGTAAAAAAATGCAGACAGACAAATGGCGAGAAGCACTGAATGTAAAGCATGATTACTAGGATAAGGCTCATTGCTATGACTTATGATCTGCTGGTATCCATGAATGCAGCTGTAACCTTTGGTAAATGACTCTGGTCCACTGCACGACCACCACACGCACACATAAAATGTCTCTGCAGAGATAAAGACACAAATCCATAACATACTGTACACTAGATACTATTCATTATAAGCATAAGTATTCAACAGAGGAAATATTCACTGATCCCTTTCTATTACCTTACTCAACAAACTGGGAGGAGGAGTAATAATAATAATAATATGTAGATTACTGGGATATTATGATTTAAGAAATTATCCCATTAACAATGCCTGGATAGAAAAAGAGGAGAAGCCAGAGATGGGTCTTGATTGAACTTGAGGAATGGGAACCACAGAAAAGTGGCTCAGAGGGGGGAAATACGTAATTTAGCATGCAGGATACCACTTGTCTGTAGCCCCAGGTAAGGCAGAAACACAGAGCTAAGCTACTTCAGCACTCCATCCACCAGGAAAAATGCAGAGAAAGGGTTTTCCCTCTAATGAAAGCCATTAATTATCATGTACCCTTATACTTTGCAGTCATCACTATCTTTTAAATCCTTTGGAAGGGAGTGTGTACTGTCAACAATCAAGTTTTTTTATACTCTGTAAAGAATCTGTCAGTCTGTCCCGAGTACAATTAATGGCCTGTACACACTCTGGACCTTTCTTATGGAATTGGATGATCTTATCAGTAGATGAATGGCCACTTAGGTCAAAGGTCAAGTCCAGCTCCGTTGTTTTGACTCTGAAACCCTGTGGGTTCACTCTGCTTCCTCTCCCCTAATCCCCACCAGCTGTGTGTGTGTGTGTGGATGTGCACTTATGTTAGTGAGGCTAACACAGAGAAAAAATGCTGAAGTCAGTGTAGCTTGTTTGTGTGTGGTGTGAGTGTGAGTGTGTGTGTGTGTGTGTGTGTGTGTGTGTGTGTGTGTGTGTGTGTGTGTGTGTGTGTGTGTGTGTGTGTGTGTGCTCCGAAAGCCAGATGACTTACCAGAGAAATGAGTTAGGTATACTTAATTTAAATATAATCTACCTATGGGAGACATAAGACGTTATTTTTATTCAATGACAGCTGGCATCCAGAAGGAGCAGAGAAATCTATCAAAAATATTCATATGGCGCAACAGGAAGGAGAAATCAATCCCATAAAAAACAGAGTACTTAATAGAGTTCCATTAAACCGAGGCATCAAGCCGAACAGAAATGGCCACTCCACTGCAGGAGGGCACTGAGAGGCCACGCTGTTTTCACCAGGCTACAATTTAGACTGAATAAAGTCACGCTCCATTTTCAGCCAGTCCTGACAACTGCTTTTTTAAATGACACCTGATACCCTCACACTCCCCCAACGCCGCCCCCCCACCCCCTTCCACCCATTAGCCGGAGACACACTTGAAGAAGGCCATGCGTGGGAGGGGGATGAGAAATGGATGAGTGATGGATAAGTGGTGTTGTGGAGTGTGTGAGGGTTCAGACGCCAGGGTTGCACATCTCCGTCCCACCACCAAACACAACTGTCTCCAATTGTTTGTTGCAGTGTGTGTGTGTGTTTCACATTCCGCCCGGTTGGTGACAGTCAGAGAGAAAGTCTCATGCATATTCCCAATTCATGCTGTACCCGCAGGCAAGGGTCAATGTCAACATTGTAATTTCCCTTGCGGGATTAATAAAGTATAAATTATTATTATTATTATTATTATTATTATGTGGAGCTGTGTTAAAGCTCAGCGTCAGTGATCAATTTCATTTCTTTGTTTTCACAGAACTTACAGACAGGCCTTGAAGGATAATTCTTTTTTATTGCAAGTCTTGTTTTTGCAGTTTTGTCATTATTCCTATCAATAATAACACTGTACTGAATTTAAAAGTTGAGATCAGGGGGAAAAAGCGGAAATGCTAAAAAGTAGTCTGCTGCAGCAAGAAACTCGAGCAGTCAGACAGTCAATTTCAAACAAAGTCCCAGTTGAGACATTGTTATTTGATATTCTAAATGAAGACAAATGGTAAAAACATTACCCAAACTATGTGTTGTAAACACCCCCCACAGCTTACACACTAACTCTCTGGTTTAAGTATTGGCTTGTTTATAACCTTATGGTCTTGGGACCACTTGATTCTTGCCTCATTGGTTGTTGTGTGTGTTCTCAGAGTAATGAGTACAATGTCATGTCATGACCAACAGAAATGATGGCCAGCCCTCTTAAAATGTAAATAAAAACCAGACATAATTTTGACATCTTCTTTTACAATCTTTACACATTTTCAAAGTTGGTTTACCAAAACTACAAAAACAAAATCCTATTTGCTCCCTTCTTGTACCTATTCATGCAGTGAACTCTGGTTTAAGTTATCTGACAGAATTCGATCTGGCACTTATGAAACAGGACTGGCGTTGCTCTACAGAAAAACTCATTCTTGCGTGGTTCTGCATCCTATCTAATTCCATCTACTCATCTATCTCTTGATCCCCTGAGAAGGTGTGGCATGGAAGCCGAGAAGCAGGAGCCGAAGCATGTTGGAGCGTGTGGCGGCTGGAAAGTATTAACCCTGCAACGGCTGGCTGGAGAACTGGGTGTGCGCTGCAACGTGGGTCTGAGAAGGAAAGATTTCCCTGTTGGTGTATGTTAATTAAGTTAGAGCTAGTGGGGCCTGCTACAGCTTGTCTGGTGGATGACCTGGAGAGACGGGATTACCTTGTCCAGCTGCTCACCTCCCTGCTGCCGCTCTTAATGCCACCTTTATTAAAGGGACAGATGACGCTGGCTCTATATCTCACAATTGGGCCATTTGCTAATAAGGTGTGTCAATTCATGTCATTATCTTACACAACACACACACACACACACACTTGACTGTGTCTGGACATCTGGTCTGGACATAGAAGCCCAAGGCATTCTTGAGGGCTGGGATCTTAATTCCCCAGATTAGCCTATACAATCCACCTAAGGGTTAATCAGCATGTAGCATCACATCCCACCAGCACAACCTTTATGTACACCCACTCAAGAACAAATGCCTGTGTGGATAGGAAAATGTATGCTTACAAACAGATGTAGAATAAAAATAAATTAAGCTAAAGTCAACCACTAGCTTGACAGTCCTTCCAATCACTCATTTCACTCATAATATATACACCATGTGTTTGCCCTCTCAGAAAAGTTTTTGCCACCTCCCAGAGGCAGAAAAGATGCCATTTGCAGCATTTGTGGTGTTTTGCTGACATGAGACATTTGCTCACCCCAGCCTGTAGAGAAAGTCCCTGGATAAAGGGCTTTTCCCTTAAATCCCTGATAGCCTCCAAGCTCCAAGGAGGACTTAGCTGGCGACTGACGGCCAGGATGGGAGGTGGGACAGGGTTTTGATGTTGGAGCTTATGACTGGTGTGTGGGTTGGTAAATGGGTGGGTAGGTAAATATTTGGGCTAGCAGTTGTGGTTTAAGTGCTCTCTCTGACAGGTTGGGGGTCTGAGGCATATTACAGCTATACGGCTGCAGGATAGGGTTAGGGTTTTAGGATGTGTAGCAGAGGCAGGGTCATCTTACTGTCAGGTCAAGCATTGAGATCATGCTGGAGACAGTGAGTTCTGTGTGGGGGCGGGTGCAGTTGGCTTTCAGGCACTTGAACGGCACCTTGCAGCTGCCCTCTGTGTGTGTCTGTGTGTCTGTCTGTCTGCGTCAAACGCTGCGTCCGGTAGTATGGTCGGAGAATGCAACAGCTACCTCCCAGCGCACCCAAGCACAAGCTCCTACACACAGCTGTTCACCATACAGTTAGTACCACACACAGCACCTGTCTGCATGTGTGTGTCTATGTGCATGTCTGTCTATGTATGTGTGCCAGCCAGATCACACACAAGAATAGACCCATACTTCAGAGCGTGTGAACGGAGCAACCTCTGTGGCTCTTCCTTTCCTGTTCACACTTCAGCCTCGGCCTGCTAAATCCACTTCTATCCTCTTCCACCCTGAATAAAGTCATATCCTTCCTTCCCGAAAATGTTGACTCCTCCATTAGCTCATTAACTTCATTACAGAGAACGTGACAAGGTCTGACTGCTATGTTTGGGGCATTCATTAACTGAGCTACAGTGATGGATTTTAGCAGAGATGTTATGGGATCAATGCTGTAATGAAGGGCCTAGTGTGTGGGAGGAAGCATTTATTATCATTATCAGAAGTAATAAAACTTTTGCCCCCTAACAATGGCCTCCCTCCCACACCAAGTTAATGTCAGTGCTAAGCTTGGGCCAGGAGTACTATCCTTAATAGGTGGACGCATTGTCCTAATGGTGTCAAGGTGGCATTGCATAATAGCCACATCGTCATTCATTTCATACATAAGACAGAGGCCAAATGTGTCACCATCAGCTCAAATCCAGGAACATTTCATACACGTGAGCGCCTCGATAGCCAAGCAGATTCAAACATTTAGATGGGAAATTAAATGGGATCAATAAATAATGAGTTGAAAATGTCACGTGTGTCACTCAATCATCAGCAGTTCACATTGATATGGCGGCTTATCGCAGGCTGCAAATTACCCACAGCACTAGCTATGAATATGATTAGCTTTCTCATTTTGCCCGAGAATACTCTAATACACACAATTTCAATATATCCAAATGTATTTCACACCTTTTCATGCATTTCCTTGAGTAAATGTGGCAGTCATCAGGACTGTATCAACGCAAACGACTGCTGTAATTTCCTTAAATCGGGAGCAGAAAACAAGTTGTGACAAAATAGATTTGCTTTCCTCCTTACCTCATCTACAAAATAATCTCATAAAAAAGGAAAGCTGAAGGAGTGATATGTGCAAACAGAACAAAGGTCATTCCACTGCAAATTACAGATATATGTTTCAGTCGGCGTACTTAACTGTTGGCAATGAAAACTTGTCACCTGTCTCTGACCTTTTCTTAGGATGAATTTTCTATAAAAGCATCTGATGAAGTAAGGTGGCCGGCATAATCGTCAAACCTACAATCTGTGACACGCAGCTCATCTAAAGAGCAGTATTTATATATCTTTGACATTTGGATCTACATAAACAGTTATGATCTGTGCAACTGACATTTGAATTCCACTAATTTTTGTGTATGTAAATATAAATAATTTTAAAACCCCTATTTTTCTGAAAGGAGATGATTACATGTATTTTAAAACACAGAGGAACTAACATCAATGTTTACAATTTTGACGATATAAGTACACAATTTAAAACTGATTTAATTGCCAAAATGTATTTCAGCTCAACTTTAGATCATCTTTTAAAAAAAAAAAAATCAACCTGAGACTAATGTAGTAAGGTATCACCTACAAAGAAAGTGTTTCATGTGTAGTATATTTTGTAATGTTTTTATATTCCATTTGGTGTTTACTCTAATCCAAAAGGCTAAGCACCAGATTGAGTGAACAGATTTTTGACATGGGTGGCCCTCGTGGGTCCGGCTGAGTTGGGGAGGTAGAAAAAAGGTCTGAGTCTAGATTGGACTTCTCAACAGGACTGCACAGTCAGGTGACAAATGGTGCCCCAGGCCAGCCAAGTGCCAGAAATGGCCTCTTAATCAATCAGAGGTCACCATGGAGCCTCAGTCCAGACTGCCTTCGCCCTGAGAGGCAGCCATCTGATAGAACACTCAATGCCAAGCCGCAAAGCACACAACCTTTTCTCCTAGTTAGCACATCACTGCTGCTCTTATCTCATCAGTTCTAAAAAAACTGGACCACTCAGTGCAGAGATGTCTTTGTCTTGTCTTTATTTTCCTTGTTCATTATTACAGTAATGCTAAGTCAATTGAGCTGTCCTTGACATGTTTAAATTAGAAAACTTTGAATTTGGTTCCTTTTGTTATTCTAGATGTGTCACCGTTTTTTATTTTCTCAATTACTCTGATTAGCTGGGTAGAAATGGTAATGTTGTAGTAAAACATCCGATCCCATGGTTCTCTCCATCTTTGGCCTCAGCCCCAACCTTAAGCCTCTCACCCCCATCCTTGACACATGGCCATCTGTAGTGGCATTTCAGGCAGTAAATAAGGGAGTGGAGGGTAGTGCACTCTCTGGTAGGCCCAACCTAGGGGCCAAGCCCTCACATTCTCCTTTGCACCCTGAGGCACACCCCCACACACCCCCTGGGGTTGACCTACACACTGCAAGGACCCCAAGGGAGTATATCAGGCTTTAGAGTAGCCTTCTTTCCTCTGTCTACCCTCAACACATATCACTCTACTCTCCCACCATCACCATCACCCAGCATGAATACATACATCTGTCCATCCCAACTAACAATCCAAACATAAGACCTTTGTCACTCACCCATCTGCACCACTTCTGTTACTGCATTTTTTGTAAATAGGTCTGAATTCATTTTTCCTCCCATGACTTCAATATTGTGTTTTTTATTTTATTTGTTCAAGAAAAATCATGTTTTGCATCGACATTTTCAATAAAAGAAAGCAAAAAAGCAAAAGGTGTAATCAAAATACTGCCTCAACCATTTTTGGTCATCTTGAGTGTAGGAAGACAGTAAAATCATAAATTATTTTTTAACTATACTTGGTTTGGTGATAAGTCATGTTGGGAGCAAAATAATTGCACTACAAGCAGATTGAGAATTGTCAAACCCAACAATAGTGCACCAAAACCCATTAAAACCTACTGAAACCATGTCACATTCCCATTACTCCCATGACAAAACTGTCAACTCACTGGGAAAAAAGACCAATCAATACAACCACCAATCACCATACACCCACAGATCCATATGTGTGTTCACCCATCCTGACACTCAGTACCTTCGACACATTGATCCACTATCCATCTTCCCCCTCTCCCACCATAATAGAAGCTTGTGCTGATTCAGTCCCCATGGGATACAAGGACTCCACACAGAAGTAACCTAGGACTGACAGAAACACTGAGTTGCGAGATTGAAGCATGAGAGGCCAGAAGAAAGCGACTGAAAGTCAAATAAATGACAGATTAAACTCTATCAGTTGAGATAACCCCAGTGAGATTGGAGAAAGAAATGGAGAACTATAGGGGGCCTAAGGAAAAAGAAAGGTTCTGTCAAATGAAGAGACTGGATATCGAGAAGTAGTAATAAGAGGAGGAAGAGGATGGGACAAGTGAAGGACAAGAGGGGACAAAGACATGCAAGTGCCAAACCGGGATCAGGCAGATCAGCAGTGCAAACTAGTGTTTCCTGTGCAAGTATTGAGATGCAGATCCCACTTTCTCAGCTAATAATGGGGGCTGTCAGGAGTGTGTGTGTGTGTGTGTGTGTGTGTGTGTGTGTGTGTGTGTGTGTGTGTGTCTGTTAGAGAGAAAGAGAGGGTGAGGATGTTCGCTTCGTAGAGACATTCTCACACATCTGCCAGCCTACTTTTCTAATGGGGTGCAAATGGGCCTCCATTGTGCGGCCTTGCAGACCTGGTTGGAATGACCCGACACGTTCAATGACGACTTCAGCTTCGCATGCATACGGGAACACACACACTCACACTCATGTTTACGTACACAAAAAGAGGATCATTTAATATTCCTATAAAGATGTATTGTGTTTATATGTATTTCTAAATTAAGAATTATATAGCAAAACTGTTTGCTAGAATATATAAAATGTAGGAGAAAATTGAGGGCCCATAGAGTTTGAAGAGTTATTTTACAAAAGTAAACTTTTACTCTGCTATTTATATTTATCCACTTTTAATAGAATAATCAGTTGCATGATGCTAAGCTGAACTAAAAAGGAGATTTGTGCTTCTCCCTCTTAAATCCAAAAATTTCTAAAGCTGTGTTTTACTAAGCAGCCACAACTCAGCTGAAATGATTTTTACTAGGCTCTCTTGCTGACTTGGAGTTGGGGGGATGGGATTTAACAGAGGGGGGGGGGGCAATACGGGGTCACACAGGAGGAGAATTGGGAGGGAGGGGGTCTTTTTCTTTCTCTCCGGGCTCTAGGAAAGAAAGGAAGGAAGCCAGAGCAAGGCAGAGGAGCCCAAACCAACTGAGGAGAGATGGGTGGTGGGGGGAGGGACTGGAGCAAGAGCGCTGCTTATTGGTAGGCTGTGTCTCTCTCTCTCTCTCTCTCTCTCTCTCTCTCTCTCTCTGGATGGATTGACTTAACACGGGTCGAATTACACCATTTGCCGTGCATTAGTTTGTTTTTCTCCCAGCCAGGAGAAGTTGATTCACTACGACGCGCACACAATTTTTTGTTGGATTACAGCAACACAAAAAGGATACAAAATAAGCATTTCAGATGAGGTGAGTTCCCTGCCGCTTCGTGGACATAGGCAACACTCAGTTGCGCCGCATTACGCAGTGAAAGTCGAGGGGAAAACTAGAGAGGAGAAGTCTTTGCTGGAATACAAAATGTTTCTTCTGATCACGTCGTTATGCCACTCTGCAAAACTGATGGTTGCAGGACAGAAATAGTGCAGGTCCGGACTATTTTGTACTTGTGCTTCAATCCAATTTACTTTGTATTCATTCCTTCACGGCATGTTTATCTGTCCTGCACGACGCGTCTTTCCAGCGCTCATAAAGCGGTGTAACAAGAGGGCAAACCAAATCTAAAGTCCCCTATTTTATTTGTGAGACAGTTTACTCTCCTATTCAAGCTGCCAGAAATCTTTATTAGGTTATAATAAGTTCTACGGTCTCATCATTAAAGCATGTATCAAACTGGTGAGCATTGGCTATTGAGATAAACAAGCACAGAAAATAGTTGTGTGGAAATCTAGTTCTTTCTTCTTTTTTATATTCTGGTGGCTATGTGGGATATCGTGCCCTTCGTAAGTAAATGCGCCCTTTATCATCTTTAAATCAGCATTAAATCAGTGATTGGGGGATATGAAGTCAGAGCGCGGCGTTAGTGGATTGCGCGTCGTTAATGTTTATGTCTTTTCCCTCTGGTTTCCAAAGTTAATAGTAGTGGAAGGGGGCTGGTGTGTCGGTGTATGAGGGAGGGGGCTGTGTGGTCGTGGCAGAGCTTTGAAGATCAGTCAACAGAGCTCAGGGGCCCGGGGACGGAGACAGAGACAGAGCAGGCAGTCTAAATGCTCATGTGTGTGGCGAGCGGCTGAAATCTGGGCGAAACAGGATAAAAGAGAAAAGTGGGGTCCGGATGAATCTTAAAATAACAGGAATATTACATGCTGGGTGTTTTCTCTTAAATGGATTACCAAAGGAATATGACATTAAGTCGGATTGCCCCACTCATGAGTGAATTCGGACACTCAAGGTAGGTGTCCTCGGTGGTTTTTAAATTACTGGTAGGCTATAGTGTATTTTATTTTTAGGATACACTCGGTGGTGTATTATAAAGATGGAGCTTGGATTTAATAAAAAGGACAAATAACTAAGAGCTACTTTCTGAACGGAATCTAGTCAAGGGAATCGAGTAGAATTTCAAAGTAAAAATATACACATTTTTAATGCAGAGATGTACACATAGATTAGGATTTGAAGACAGTAAAATCACAGCTACGCCAAGCCAATCTCGTCTGTTGTGTCTTCTTCTGAGTTGTGTTAAAAGGCTCAACGCATGAATACATTAAAGTTGTTCTCATATTTCGTCTTCAGAAAATAAACTTGGAATAAAGGTCACCGGCACACGATTGTAGGCTACGGACCATGCTGTCAAACACAACCTAGTAAAGCGTAAAATACGAGTAGGACTTTAATGTTGTTGACTGCTCACTCACCTTTAATTTATGTCATGTATGCCCAGTTTCTTTGTGTTATTATAATATTGGATAATACAGTAGGGAAGCGCTCGCAACCTTTCTGGAGGCAGAGCAGCACTAGAGCCCAGCCCTGCGCATGCATTAAGTGCCGTGGAGGCAGTTAAACGCATGCCCCATCACAGTTGTCACTCCACCGCTGTCCCCCGCGTCTTTGTTGTCTTTTGTATGAGTCTTACATGTGGACCAAAGGGGTCTGAAAAGATTTGCCACGGTTAAAACTTGAATGCCTTTACGCACCCAGTCCGCACAATGCCTGCATTAGAGCCCGGGCTGCTGCATGGATTGTGTACGCAAAAGAGAAACGGAAGATCCTTACGCAAAACTTGAAAAATGACCAGCAAACTAAGGAAGAGGAACAGAAGAATAAAGAGAGAGAAAGAGAGTTAGAATATGTCTGTCACAATGACGTGGGTGACAGTTGGGAATTGTTCTTTCGTGTCTCATTATTTAAGAAAATGTGGCCAAATTAAATGAATATGCAAAAAGGAGATGAACCAAATATACAATCAAAGGGCGTACTCTGAACTTGTCCTTATAGACTAATCCGATGTGCTAAATGAATTGATTGGTGCTATTCTCTCAAACCAGTGCAGTCCCTTTACAGAAATAAAAACAGAGCAAATCAGTTTAAAACCTACACCAGATGTGTGCATTTCCCTGAAACTCTGGAGTGTCAGAGCTCTGTCACAGAGCTAGGAGAACCGTAGCTACAGAAACTACATCATGTTGTTTGCAGGAGCACCACACTCCGGCCAGGTCAGACATCAGAACCAGCCGTGGGTTAGCTGACAGCACAGCTGGCTGATGTCTCACCTCGGCTCACTGGCCACGGGGTCAAAACTCAGCGACCAGAACGACCACCGTTAACCTCCACTTTAGCCGGCTGTAACCCCGGAACAACCACCAATGAACCATACAGCGATCAGTGTTAACTCTTTACACCATATGCCTTATGGTTGCCCCAAACTGTTGCTTGGAAACCAGTTGTTCAATGCTAAATTGCTTGAGTGATACAAGTTTGACCCTGTGTGCAGCATTTGGAGTCAATATGTTTATATAGTTTGCTTTATCCCTCAGAACCCCCTTTTAGTAGCCCCAGAACAGCTCTCCTGAATGCAGGTCCACTGGCTGGGGGTGGGGCTCTATTGTGTTGACTTGCCCAAAGCCCCCTTTGTTTCATGGTCACACCTGCAGCTCAGCCCCTTTTGTGCTCTACTATAGAAGAACGACTGCTGAGAACAGCCTTTCTCCTGTTTCACTCCAAGGTAGAGAATAAAGGGAGGGAAGCACAGTTTAGGGTGGCACAGCCCTCTCTTCTGCCAAATCTCTGAAGCAACAAGTCCGACCAAGCCCCTCAGAAGTGATCCTTGGGTAAATAGCACACGATTAGGTGTAGTGGTTGTTACTCAAGTGGTAAAAAGGAGTAGTAATTATTTTCTGGGCCTGTGTGGTGGCTGCTCTAATCATCTGGCTGACTCACATTCCCGTGTGGCTGCATTTTGATTATTTTCTAAGAGCAGTTGAGAGTTGAGAGAACCATGGTACAGGACATATCCAGTTTTCAACAGTCAACATTCTTACGCACGCATTTAAACATACATACACCAAGAGTGAAGAAATGTCTGAAGCTAAACTTCCTGTACTGTTTAGGCTTACAGATCAGTATGGTGCAAGATGACAAGCCAAGCAGCCTGAAGCAGCAGCAGCCATTGTCCTTCTGGGATTAGATCCACCCATCACACTTGCACGCAATTTACGAAACCTCACGCACCCCTGTTGTTTGTCTTCTTTTTATTAGCCCCAATTCCTCCCAACAGGACTTCCATGTAAACATAAATCCATTCAGTGTTGCAGTGGGGGAGAGGTTATGGCTGACATATGCCAGTGAAAGCACAACTAAGAAGAGAATGTGTGCTAATCTGTCATTTTAAGCTTTGAACACTAAATCTTCATCTGTAACTACCAGAATTGTACTACAGAACCCTACACCCACCATCAGTAGAAATAGCAATCCACCAGACCCCCTCCCCCTCTCTGGGTTAAACACCATGGGCCTGGGCCAACAACATCAGCAGGGAAAGTGCGTGGTTGTAGGACATTGAAAAGCCTGTAATAACAGAGGTAGAGTGAGGCAAGGCTGAATGGCACCGTGTTGCGTGACAAGCCCAGCATCTTTAGGCTTGTTGAGGCCTATGTGTGTGTGTGTACACACACACACACACACACACACACACACACACACACACACACACACATACATACATACATACACATACACATACACATGCAGGAGGGCAGGAACCAGAGAGCGCAAAGGAATAGTCAATAGAAAACACGCTGGGCTCACTAGAGACTGAGAAGTAATTTTAGATTGCTGACCTCTGGATGTCTTGTTTCTGTTTTACATTAAAGTTTCTGAGGAAAGCCTTTGCCTCTGCAGTGTGGCTAATATCACGCAAGGAATCATGGGAGATTGGAGCTGGGTTTCTGCCTCTTGTTGGAGTGCTTTTCTTCTGAATTGTTTAGTGAGGGAGAATGGCAGTGGTGCGTGCTTACTAATAGGCGGTATAGAGCAGGACTCTAAATTCTGACTATACCAAGGAAATTATTTACCTGTGAACACAGCCAAGTTTGGACTGGAAGCACAGCCTGCAGCCTGTATGATTGCACTATAGAAGTGAAATGTGGAGCATGGTTTATTTACCTTTCATAGATCCTCTTTTTTTTTTTATTCTCTTTTGTGGTGCGTTTGGTATCTATTCCTGTCCCTTGCTTTTCCTAGAAACTCAGATATTTATTGCTTGGGCCTTAATACAGCACATTTCTTGTTGTGAGAGTGTCTAAACCAGGTACTAAAAAAGTAGCTGCTATGCTTTTAAGGAACACCACTGTCTTTCATTTCATTGGTTATCGAAGCTTTCAGTACTTTTATCATATTTTTAGCATGTCTGTCTATTGTCTGTGTGTCATGATGGATGCCTCGTCTTACTGCTAATCAAATCTACCTACGGGTACACATCAGTTAACCTATCTTTGCAGAGCAGTGTCATCATGTCTTGTCTAGATTAAGTTGCTGACAATGTTCTTCTTTATAGATCTGGGAGCCAGTGCGCATAAATCTGTGGCTCATTTGTGTCCAGGCTAGATTAATTTGCATCTACATTAGAGTATATGTACTGCTCCAGCATCATTGATGTTGTAGGCCTTCATTCAATATTTTTATTTTGTCAAAAATATAAAACCTGTAATTTAACTATTATGTGGACTAATTGAGATGAAGCGTTACATTACCCTTGCATTATCATTGCTCCTTCAAAGGCCTCAGAGTGCTGAACAGTCATGATTACACATTGTTTATGACTAAAACATGCTGGCATTACTCTGCTTCCATCTCCACCACTTCCATTATTTTTAGTGACACATCATCGTGCAGGAGCTGCTCAAACCAAAATTGGATTATGAAGTCCCTAGAAAAACGCACTGTGCTTTATATCAACATAGGGTTTAAGGCAGTGCAGCCAAATTGTGTGCTACATACTCCACATACACTGACAAAAGGCTGACATGCTGATGTATAATGTCGCTGTCAGGTAAACACCTTGTGCCATATAATTTTCTACTTGACAACCATGTACATTACAGTTTATAAAGTGTTTTAAACTAAGTGTTAGATTTTTTTTTATTTTAACAGCCCTTTACAAGATGAAAGTGGGCAGATTGTGAGTTTCAAAGTTACATGGCTACAATGACATGGTAAAATCCATAGATTGCCTTTGCTAGCTGCTGACCTACCATGCTTCCTGTGTGGATCAATCAAGGCACTAATGGTTTGGCAGGCAGGGCCCTCAGACAGCACTGGAGCAGGTGTGCTTTGGGGCTAATTGAAAAATTAGTCAATACTGTGTGTGTGTGTGTGTGTGTGTGTGTGTGTGTGTGTGTGTGTGTGTGTGTGTGTGTGTGTGTGTGTGCACACACACACGTGCACATGCATCTGTCGTTGCATTACACCATTTGAATGTGTGTGTGTCCAAGTGTGCTCCCAGCTAATCCATCCCTCTGCCTGTGTGACGTCTCCCGGTAAATTGTTTATATCCGTTCAGGCTTTGCCTGCATGAATAATTTGTTTGCCTTATAAATATTTGAATGTACAGCAATCATTAATATGCACAGACACAGTCTGTTTCTTAAGCACTCCTTTGCGCACTAACATACACACTAAACTCCTGCCACTCCCACAATGAATTACTACTAATGTAGTTGCTGGTGTAACATGTCTACAATAATACAAAACAAAAATGTATACTAAACAAAAATGTACATGACTTGATCTTCCTAGAACAAAGATGAGTGATTCACTGCACTGCAATAAAGCGCCCCCACCCTACGGAAAGGCTGGAGCAATAACAGCCAACAGAGCGCTAATAGAAGTCAGCTAAGGTCAGAGCAGAGGCTACACCAGTGATGCTGATGAAGTTGCAATGTGCTGATTAGTGTTGAGCCTTGCCTGGGACAAACCAATCAGAGCACAGATGTACAGAGACAGCAGGCCTGCTACGTTTCTAACAGAGTGGACTTCCGCTGCATCCAACACACACCGAGACACCCCACCAGCCACTTGGCTGACCTTCCCTTAGACAGCAGATGCAGGGAGAGGTATAGGGGAAACGCCAAGCACTGCCACTGAGAGCGCAGTCATCAATATGCCTGAGAGGGCATTCTGTGTGCCTTATGTTTGTATTTCACTAATGTAGTGGGTATCAAAGAGAAAAGGAAAACTTTACAGTGGAAATTTTGCCTTTTTCCCCCCTCATTGTCATGAGATAACCAAATGGTTAGGATTTGTCTCATAGGACTACAGTTTGCAGCAGAAGGTTAAATATAACATGAAATGTATTACATGTCAAGCAGCCAGAAAAGCATGCATTTTGTGTGTTTCCAGGTAACATCTCCACAAGAGTGAAACAGGAAGTGTCGTCTGTGAGCAGCCATGGGCCAGAGAGCTGCGCTTCTGCTCAGTGAGCTGCTGCTGCTGCTGCTGACAGCGTCACGCACTCTCCTCGCAGTCAGCTTCCCCGAGGACACCGCACCCCTCGATGTCGTTGACGCACACTGTGAGTACACGCACGCAAATGAGTTCAGCAGAGATGTGGGTAGAGATAAAATTGCTGCAACATTACTGAAAAAGTCAATAACTATCCTTACTACACATGGAATAAAGACAAATACCGGTAGACTCCTTCTAGTCGCGTCATCAGTTTAGGCACTAGCACACCAGCATGCCACATTCATAGTAATACAATCAATCAATCAATCTACTGTATAGTCAGTTTGGGCATTACGTGTAAATCATTTGCATCTGTGTGATGTAATGGAAGAACAGAGAGATGTGCTGACATAGGCAGCCATTATCTAACGCAGAGATCTTCAACAGGGGGTCCGGGACCCTTAAAGGGTCCTCAGTTACTGTAGTGGGGGCTAACAAGTTATGGTTTTATCATTTTGTTTTCAAAACTTAAATGTCTTAAAATATACATAAACATAAGTCCAACCTATTAATAGCTAAGACCAATTGGCCCATTTCTGATTTTTATTGTATATTTATTATTTTTTAGGCTGTAACTAAAGGTAGCCACTAAAGGATCCACTGTGCTACATGTATGTTTAACATTAAAACATAATGTATGAATGTATATGAATAAGTCAATTGTAATTATCTTAGTATTGTATGCACCATAAAACATGTATGTGTAAAGGCTTCAGGCCACCCTACACATTATTGTAGGCTCAGTTTAATATGTAACTCAATATTATACAATACTGTATGTAGTGGGGGGTCCGTGCGTCTTCTCTCTTTTAGCCGAGGGGTCCTTGCCATTACCTTCATCGCAGGGTGATTTGTAGAAAGCACACACAGCATATTTATTTCTAATCAGTACAGAACAGATAAATATAGCAAGAGGTGAGTGTGGTTCATCTGTGCTAAATTGTCTGCTTCTATCACAAGTTTCCCATTAACAGTGTGTGCGTGTGTGATTTCTGCAGTTTCACGGCGGTACCCTGTGTTCAGAGGCAGGCCCTCTGGCAACGAGTCACAGCATCGCCTTGACTTTCAGCTGATGACCAAGATACAGGACACTCTGTTCATTGCTGGCAGGTAAACTCCAACCACATACACACTATCTCTATTACTCTCTCTTTCACACATCCCCCACACCATTAACTCAGTCACTCCTTGGCATGTAAACAGTGGCATGGGGGGGGAGGCTCTTAGTATTATTGGATCTGTGGCTTCTAGGCCTGCATTTGATGTATATTGCCAGTATTGATCCAGGAAAGGCGTCTATCATGGCGGCCTGACACTCTGTCAGGGATTTCTTGGCATCTTTACATATCTTTTTGGTATTTATGGGCACTGGGATTAATCTGACCGCCAGTACTAATATTGTAGCAGGAAATCAACTCGACATCTACAGTATAAAACTCTTACCTCTGAAGTCCCTGTAATCACCACCACATGTATCACTGTTGTCAGGTAGATCCTCCTTTTGCCAGGTTGGGTTTTTCACGTTTTTACTAAAAGTGAAGCCATATGCTGTTCTCTAGGGGTTGATAAAATGTGATCCCCACTGCTTTTATTACATTTTTATAACCACGGTATAATCAAAACAATAAGTGGCTGTCATGTAAAATGGTATAGCAGAGAGGATCTTCAGGTTTTCATAAGGCAGTTGCATAAAAAAACGGACTTTACAATGCCTCAACCCTACCACACCCTGTTTGCTGTTCACATAATACAGACATTTGAATTAACTATATTTTAGTGTCATTATTTTCAGGTTTTTCAGGTTTTGACATTAGCCTACCCAGGTTTTAAAAAAAGAGCGATTGGTTAAAACCCATTTCCCACTATTGCAAATTTAAAATGTTGTGTTTCCTGCCGCAAGAAGAGGCTGAAACCATAGGTCACAGTAAATGAGATCTTCTAATGACAAGTGCAATTCGGAAAAAAAACATTTGTGGAAAACAATGCAAATGAGTGGCTGACTATTCACCAGAGCTCATCGAACAACTAAAATAAACTGCATAGTAGATTTTCTGGAAACTGTATTTTTGAAATTGAGACCTGCATTAATTTTTAATGAGAATTTGACCTCTTCATTAAAAATAGTAGTAGTAATAATAATAATAATAATAATAATAATAATAATAATAAAAAAACACTCCAGTTTAATTTTTAATTCAGAAAAATGTAGTTTAGTTGTATTCCTGGTTGTGCAGTGTTACTGAGCTGTGTGTTTTGTTGCTGTCTGTCCACAGAGATCAGGTGTACCTGGTCAGTCTGAGAGAATCCTACAGGAATGAGATCATTCCTTACCGGGTAAGATTCTCGCCACAAGCTGCTCTCTCAATCTACAAACACTAAAAGGGCTCCATAGAAAATACAGAGCAATCCATCACACACTGGACAGGTTGTAAAATGAGAGAGTGGAAATGGGAGGAGTGTGTGTGTGTGTGTGTGTGTGTGTGTGTGTGTGTGTGTGTGTGTGTGTGTGTGTGTGTGTGTGTGTGTGTGTGTGTGTGTGTGTGTGTGTCTAATGCTCCGTGTTGGTTTTCACAGAAGCTGACATGGCGATCGGGCCAAGCTGACAGAGACATGTGTGCCATCAAGGGAAAACACAGAGTACGTACAAAAAAAAGCCATTCACCTTTTGTTTTACATCCCACCATGTGGACAGAGGCTTAAACATGTTAACATGTTACAAAATAAGCTGGCTGCCTCTAAAAAAACTAAAAAAACACTGCCTTGTGTTTTTGGTCTGTGTTCAGGACGAGTGCCACAACTTTATAAAAGTGCTGGTTCCCAGAAACGATGACCTGGTGTTCATCTGTGGTACCAACGGTTTCAACCCCATGTGCAGATACTACAGGGTGAGTATCCAGTGCCAGGGCCATGCTCAGATGTGCACAGATGATGATGTGTAAATGCTTTTGAAAGTCATTTGGGTAACACACCCTTCATTTTAATTTCTTGTTAAATAAGCTAGACTTGTTTGAATGATTCATGTGCGTGCTAGTTTTTCTAGTGTGTTTGTTTTCACTGTGTCCCTTGATGAAACCTTTTTAATGTGTGGGTGATTGGTGTATTCCCTTTAGCTGGATAACCTCGAGTTTGATGGGGAGGAGATCAATGGACTGGCACGATGCCCATTTGACTCCAAGCAAACCAACGTTGCCCTTTTCGCTGGTAAGAGTCAAACGCACACTTTGCCTACACACATAGTCTTGCTGAAGAAGAATGGGTTCCTACTTATGCTCTCATTATCACCTCAGTGTCTTTGCCACAGTAAAACTTTGCCTGCAGCGATAACAACTCAGCCAATCATGCCTTTAAAAAACCCAAAAAAAGTAGAAGAAACAAAGCCGTGAAGAGCAATCTTTCCTAATTTTTGTTTTTTTAGAGGGGAAGCTGTATTCGGCAACTGTAGCCGACTTCCAGGCCAGTGATTCTGTCATCTATCGCAGTATGGGTGATGGATCAGCCCTGAGGACCATCAAATATGACTCCAAATGGCTGAAAGGTAAGTGATTGCCTCTTCATCACTCTAAATCTTTATTTTTCCCTTTGCTTTCCTCGCGATACACGTGCTACCTGCCAGCTAGCTAAATGCCCATGGTTCACGTATGTGCGTGGCTGTCAAGAGCTGTTGTTGGAGTGATAGAGTGATCGCCTGCCTTGCCAAGCTCCATGGGGATATTGCCTGTTCTCTCCCAGGCAATCTAGGTCACCCCCAGCCATATACCGCCTTGTACAAATCCCTGAAATATTCAACATGCACAGTGGTGGTGACGGTGCAAAAATACACTTCAACTCGCTGCTTCTGTCTCTCCCTTCAGAACCTCATTTCCTGCATGCAGCAGAGTACGGGAATTATGTGTACTTTTTCTACCGAGAGATTGCAGTGGAGCACAGCAATCTGGGCAAGGTAAGACAGCGCACCTTCCGTTTATAAAGAAGAACAGATCCAGACAGATCCAGTAGGCAGGGCCATTCAGGCGATGGCAGTACATTGCATAATGATAAACGAATTTCAACAGCAGTGTTTGCTGGGAATGTTCTAGTAACGTAAAACCATTACACAGTGAGAGGCTTTGTCTCACGGAGATGTGCACTCTGGGTCTGCCACCTACGTCACATGCACAGGGCATTAGGATGTTCAATGTTTGGAGGCCAACTTCAGATTTAACCATGCCTCATCCTAAACGGGTCTGGCCGAGCCACAGGAAGCCAGCATCCTCAAACAGCCACCAGCCAATAAATATTTCAACCCTACTAATGCTTGGGTGACACCTGGCCTCTGATGGAGGTTTGCACTGGTAAATAATTAAAACTGTCAAAGCAAACTGCTTCATACACTTCATTTTTACTCGAAGCCTTGGTAATGAGTGCAATCAAACATATGCATTGGGCCTGTCAAGGTCCTTCCGATGTCTTACTTTAAATGGTTGCTACAGTCAGGGTGAACATTGTCTACACACAAACCTAAAGATGAGAGTGTGTGTTTAAGTCGTTGGCATTGCTACAGGGTAGAGAGATGCATTATTCAACATGTTAGAGTGTTTTTAGTGACGTTCACTCAGCTGCCTTCCTCTTCCACCTGAATTTGTCCTCTCTTAAACCCCTTCTTCTCGCAGGTTGTATATTCCCGTGTGGCACGGATCTGTAAGAATGATGTCGGTGGGTCACAGCGGGTGCTGGAGAGTCACTGGACATCTTTTGTAAAGGCAAGGCTGAATTGTTCAGTGCCAGGGGAGTCCTTCTTCTACTTCGATGTGCTTCAGTCCATCACTGATATCATTAACGTCAACGGAGTTCCCTCGGTGGTGGGTGTGTTCACCACGCAGATGAACAGGTGAGCAGTGGATGCAGTTAGTTGTTAAAGTAACCAATGCCGAGGACAGAAATAAGAAATTTAGGAGTCATACATGGATGATACATTGAGGTTTTTCTTTCTCTACAGTATCCCAGGGTCAGCTGTGTGTGCCTTCTCCATGGCCGACATAGAGAAAGTATTCTGGGGTCGGTTCAAAGAGCAAAAGACTCCTGACTCTGTGTGGACTCCATTTCCAGAGGAGAGGCTGCCCAAACCTCGGTAAGGATTAAACTTCCCTTGTCCCTTCAAAATGTCCAAATTCTAAGATCATCACTTTTTACCAGCCACTTTTTTGCCTCATAAAAAGGTGAAAAACAGGAATTACTGTGTCTCTTTGAGCCTACTCGTGGACATTTCGCCATCATCACGTGTCAATCATACAGTTTGATAAAGTAATTATTGGACTTTAACTTATCATTGGACTTTCAATAATGTAGTTGTCCTCAATTCAGGTCATCCTGTACATCTCATCTGCGGTTTTTCCTGTATCCACTGTGTGTGCGCGTCAGTCGCGGGGGAAACGGAGCAGCAGCCCCGCCCACTGCAGCGAGCCGACAGGATTGAAAGAGCAGCAACGTTACAGCAAAAAAACGTTACAGCGTACATTGATGTTAAAATGCGTACATGTTGGCAGGACATCTTTCGCTGTACATTTTGTTGGTGAGATTTTCGAGTCACACACGTCTCGTCTTCATATCAGAAACAAGGAAATTAATTTTACCCGTTCTCACTCCTGCTTGGTCAGTGGCTGCACGTGGGATTGCTGGGATTGTTGCGAGTAATGAAAATGCGATAGGTGGCCCCGGCTGTCAATCAATGTCTTCCAGTAATGCGGGTCCCTGATTGGTCCGGGCCAGTATGCAACTGCGTACCCTGCTTACCGATAGTTACGCGTCTGAATCACACAATTCTCATTGGCTACCAGCCAACGTGGCAGGCAGATTGACAGTGTTACCCGCCAATTGCAAAATTCACCCGCATTTGGCAGGTGGGCGGGTGTTAATTTCATGCCCTGAAAGGGACCTAGTTATTAGCTTTGACCCAGCACACACATTCACCATCTGCCGATGATTAAATAATTAATTAGGTATAATTAGATGTGTTGCATATTTAACCTGTATACAATCAGCACGTATATTTGTAGCCCTGCGTCCAAAACACAAAGTCCACGAAGCACCTCATTACCCCGGTAAATCATTAATGGAGGATAACCACGCATATGTATATTTTATGTTTCCAGCTGAGGCCTTTATGTGATCCTAATAAGCACCTGCTCCACTTCCCCCCACCCCCTCGTTGCACTTTTCATCCATTTCAACACACGCTTTTATTACTCCCTAGTGCGTGCGATCGTATAGGCTGATCTTTGACCTTTCGCCCTCCATCCTAGACCCGGGTGCTGTGCAGGTCATGGTCCAGCTGCATCCTTAAAGAGCTCCATCGAGTTCCCGGACGATACCCTGCAGTTCATCAAGTCCCACCCCCTTATGGACACAGCTGTGCCGTCTATCGGGGACGAGCCTTGGTTCACCAAGACTCGCGTCAGGTAAATGCAGAAGCACATTATGGGATGGCAACACCTCAGTTTCTGATACCTTTTTTTTTTTTAAATAAATAAAAATACAAACTAACTTTTATAGTCAATCAAATATGATCCATTTCTCTCATTGCATCACTACATAATGCATAAACAGCTCTCTAAGAACTTTGCCTAATTACTATAAAGTTAAATAAAGCTGTATTACTTGAAAATTACTAAAAAATACTTACTTTTAATAGTAATTCAAACTAGTTTTACTGTGGAGCTCAAGAGCCAAAGCAATTCATGTATTCAAAATGGTGTCTCCTATTTTGCATTGGACAACCATCACTGTGTATAACACATGCTTCTCTGATGTGTGCGTGTGTGTGAAGGTACAGACTGACAGCGCTGGCTGTGGACAATGAAGCAGGACCTCACAAGAACTACACCGTGGTGTTCATTGGGGCTGAGTCAGGGGTTGTCCTCAAGGTTTTGGCCAAGACCTCTTCTGCGTCTCTGAACGACAGCCTGCTTCTGGAGGAGATAGAGGTCTTCAACAGGGCCAAGTAGGGATACACACACTTTCCCCCCTTCTCTCTTCTCTTTTTCTCTTCCCCTTCTGTCTGAGAAGTCAGCAACTTTTACAGTGAAGCATCCTGGCACAGATGGCAGTGTCTGTCTGCTTTCTGTGCATGCATAGCATGTTTTTAGTGCTTATTTGTGGATGCGGAATACGCTCCGTGGGGTGTGTTGGAGGTGAAAATCCTGTTAGACTGTGAGAGAAAGCTTTATGCGACTTCTTCACCTAACAAGTGATTACATCTTCGGAGACTGAAACAGTAGACAGACTTATCTGATAAAGCTCTGATCAGGTTTCTCTCTTCCCAGGTGCCTATCTAACCACGAGGATGACAAGCGTGTCCTTTCGCTGCACGTGGACAAAGAGGCACACAGCTTGTATGTCGCCTTTTCAAGCTGTGTCATCCGTATTCCCCTGAGTCGCTGTGAACGGCATTCTTCCTGCCACAAGTAAGTGGCGTGCAAATGCACACGCAGGGGGTTAAAATGTGCTTTGTACATTCGGCCATAGGTTTGTGGCTTAATTGTTTTCTGTTTCAGAAAATGCCATAAAGGGAATGATAACAGCTTTATCTTATGTCTTTTGGTTAATGTTCAGTCAGTCACTAATTATTATAGTGCACTTCCCAGAATGATTAAACCCGGTGTTCTGAGTGTGTGTTTGTTTGACTCCAGGTCTTGCATTGCATCAAGGGATCCCTACTGCGGCTGGAAGCCTCATGGGGCATGTGAGAGGATACAGCCTGGTGTTTTGTGAGTTCAAGCCTCAGCTGTGATATAAAGTGAAAATATTATGGATGAGAAAATGAGATCAAGAAAAATCTTCGCAACTCGTTGATAAATCTCTCTGTCTCTTTTCAGGACTGGATATGAGCAGGACATTGAAATTGGAAACACTGCCCACCTGGGAGACTGTCAGGGTACGGCTCTCATCTCCATACCATGCCATCTATCCTGAGACACACAAACACAGACACACACACACACTGAGAGACACACACACACACGCAAAGACAAACTCATTTCCACACACACCATAAGCCTGCACACTCACACCAGTAACCACTCCAGTAACTTGCCCCTACATAAGTCTATGTGCAATATTAACACACACATCTGCATACAGTACATGGCCACCTGTAACTTATGCCACCTGTGAGGCAGAAATATGGACATGTACAATTAAAGGGTCATGTTTAGCCGGTGCAAATGGTAGAGGTCTTAAGGTATCAGATGGCCAGAAAATATGCCTTTGCTTTTCGGAGTATACTGTAAAATACCTGTCCCTTCATTTGTACCAACTAAACATGACCCCCGCTGAACCTCAGTATTGATCAGAACCAGAGGGCCCACAGTGACTCCAGTGAGAAAAGGACACTGCTAGCGGGTGCTTTATATCTTTACTTAAACCAAATAAACTGCACTCATAGTGTCTCTTAGGAATTTTAGTTTATACTTCTGAATTCCTTTATACTGATTTCTTGTCCTTTTAATTCTTTTAGCGTTTTTGGGCACTACATCAGCGCCAGATTACAAATCATTTGGCGACCCTACCTCTGGTTAGTTTGATCTTTTACTCAAATGGTTTCTTTCCTTGAGTTCAGCATCTCCAACCCTGTCTTTCCACCACTGCCACCTTCCATCTTTTCTTACCAAACACCTGCTGAATGCTTATGTCACCTACTCCATTTTCATTGTCACAAACAACAGATTCATAGGCAACATTGTGCTCCACTAATTTACTTCCTTCTTTTCACTCTTCCTGTTTCAATCCTTCTTCCGTCTTGCATGCCCAGCCACCATCCCTTGGCACCCTTACTGTTGTGTACCAACTCCTCTTTGAACATCAGTATCCTCTCCTTTTTTCCCTTTTCTAAATTTTCTAAACAAACACAAAAATGTACTTTCATTGGTCTATGAATGTGAACTGTTATTAGGTTTATTCACTATTTTGTCAGAAACTAACCTTAAAGATTACCCATTATCCATGCCTACTAACCGGGATGATAACAGTATGCTTTACCCACATCTGCACAGTTTGTTAACAAATTTGTTTGTCACCACAGACATGGAGTTTTCATCAGCGCCAGTCACTGTCCACCCCAGTGGGCCCATAAAGCCCCCAGTACTCATACCCACTCAGAGCCCCAGCTCTGGGCCTGGTCCAGAGCTCTACGGCTCAGGCTTTGTGCTGCAGGATGACCCAGCCACGTCCCATTCTTTAGACTCTATCCCAGGGGGGCAAGAGGGTAAGGCCCGCAGAGAGGCAGCCAACATGCTGCAAGGAGCCTGATCTGATAGCTGCCAACAACTCTTCACTAAGACACACACGGGAATCCACACATAGGCTCACATATGCAAACATACGTACACACATTGGCAGCTATTTAGGGTTTTCATTAGATAACATGGCATATTTTAATGTAGTATTTTTCTTTTTAAAAATAGACATTTCCTTACATAATTTAAGTTGCCATACAAATTATATTTTCATGTTACTATAGTTTTCTTTTCTTTAAATTGTCATTTTCTTATTTTCTTTCTTGGTTTCTTTTAAATTATTTATTCTCAGTCTTCTTTTAACCTTACACTCACCTCATATTGTTTCTTTACAATCTTTGGTTTGGATTTAGCTTCTGTCTGTGCCAGTTTAGATTTCTTAACTCTAGCTGTAGTAACAGTTTACCCTGGCTGGTAGATCATTGACTGGGCCTGCTCTGCCACATCACTTTTGTGGCCGCACGGTGGATGACTAACTCTTTCAATGTCTGTGGTTACTAACAAACTACCAGTAGAGCAACAACTATGTCAACACCTGGAAGACAAGCACTGCTTCTCTTTCCTCTGAACAAGTTCCTGCTGGTTGATCTCTTGTGCAAATTAATTTGGCTCTCCATCTCAAATAACAGTGCACACCTAACCCTTTGGTACCGGTTTAACGCATGACAAAAAGGCTCTAGTGGATGACGGATCAAGTCTTCCCTTCTTCACTAACATAGCACTGCTTCTTATAGATGGTGAAATGGATGTGGGTACCTAACAGCTTCTGCCAATTTTCACCATATTTCTTCTTCATCCGGGCTTAGATGAATAGGAATGTGTCAATATTTACGGAATTTGGTTGTGGCTGACTGGCTACCTTGTATAGAGCAGAGAAATTCATGCATGGTTGTGTTCTCACACAAACATGCACATTTCTGCTGTTGAATGTGGAGGGCCGCTTCACTGAGCACTTTGACTCTTTTCACCAGGGGGTTAACCAATACTTCTTCCAATGTTTTGTAGGTGTGTGGGATATCCAAGCAGGTGAGACCAACCAGATGGTCCACATGAACATCCTCATCACCTGTGTGTTTGCTGCTTTTCTCATGGGTGCTCTCCTGGCTGGTCTGATTGTTTTCTGCTACCGAGATTCATTCCTCCGTAAGCCCAGGCATGTCCACAAGGATGCAGAATCTGCACCTTCTGGCTCAGACTCCACTGGAAGCTTTGTCAAGCTCAACGGCCTCTTTGACAGCCCTGTCAAGGTACAGCCATAAAAGCAGCTCCAATGCTACATCAAAGCCTTTTGTGGAGATGAGTGATTGAACAGGATGTGAAACTATCTTATCTTATTCCTTTGGTTTTTCCCTTTCACATTCTTAGGAGTACCAGACCAACATTGATTCTCCCAAGCTCTACACCAATCTGCTGAGCAACAGCAAAGACCAGAATTCACCCAACGGAGACACCAAAACCATGATCCTGCGGGACGGCTGTCAGCCCCCCGAGCTGGCTGCCCTGCCTACACCTGAGTCCACTCCTGTACTTCAGCAGAAAAGCCTGCAGCCCATCAAAAACCAGTGGGAGAGGGCTCAAGGAAAGGCCAGTGGGCCTCGTAAGGAGTCCAACTCATCAGCCAAGAATCCTCAGTTCCTTCCTTCTTCTTCTGCTCCTCCTACCTCCAACTCCAACCACCCTCCCCTCGCTTTGGGTCACTCCCACATCCCTAGTGCGGTTGTCCTACCCAATGCCACACATGACCGATCTAACCTTGACAATGGAGATGATACATTGCCACATTCATCTGAAAGGAAGCTGAAGAACCCAGATTCTAAGGGAAGTAGGAAAGACCAGAAAAGGTCTGTGGATGCCAGAAATACCCTAAATGACCTTTTAAAACACCTAAATGACTCAGTGGCCAACCCCAAGGCCATTCTTCAAGAGGGATCAGGGCCTCGCCCACGGCAACAGCTAACACTGGAGCCCATGGAGGAACTAACAGAATTACCCCCCAAGGTGCCCAGCCGTGAGGCTTCCCTGTACTCTCCCTCCTCATCCCTGCCAAGGCACAGCCCCACCAAGAGGGTTGATGTGCCCATGCCTACAACTCCCACAACACCAACGGGCAGTCTGAGCATGGGGGGCACCCTGGAGAGACAAAGAGGGGGGTATCAACTCCACCGGAGTGCCTCTCACAGGCAATCTCTATCCACCTCACCAAATGGGGTAACCATGGGGGTGTCTGTGTCTCGCCAACATAGTATGAACAGAGGGGGTTACATGCCCCCAAAGCCCCCCTCCAGACTCGACTCCCAAGGCGGAGTGATGGGGGCAGGAATGCACTCAGCCCACCCATCCTCTATACCCCGACAGACATATAGTGGGTATGGCTCACTCCCTCGCACAGGGCTTAAACGGACCCCATCACTAAAACCAGATGTGCCCCCTAAACCCAATGGGTTTTCACCACAGACTCCACAGATGCGAGTGGTCAATAAGTACAGTTATTAAAAGAGCATGGACGCTTCTGAGTGAGCTCTTGGCCTTAACTGTAGAGCTTTGAGCCCTGAGGGCTTGGGGGGCTACGGATGGGGTAGGTCCTAGTGTGTGTTTGTGTATCGACTTGAGGTGTGTTCACCCTTTAAATGATATTCACATTCACTCACAATAAAAAGGGAAATCACGCATGTGGCCAAAGAAACTCCTAGGGGCTTTTTTGTCCCTATATCTCCATCTCCCTCGTCACGGTAGCCACATGATATGAACAGTGGACAGTGGTGAATCTGCTGCTCCCCATTGTATATGGGCTTGGGTGTTGCCCGTTCCCATATTAGGTACGAGGTCTAAGACACCAGCTTGGACCGCTACAGGGTCTCTGCGTGTGGTGCCATGTTAAAAAACAGTGGAATACTTGAAGAATTGGTCTCATTTGTCACTGCCCTTGAGCACTGTCTTCCCACTAATGTGAACTGAACAAAGAGGAGAGGTAGGCCATGCCTTTGTTAGTAAGATGGCTTTGGGCAGTGGAGAGGAAACTCAAAAATCATAAGTGTGTGTTTCGCTTAAGATACATATGACCGCTAACAGCTGAATCCAGCAGCAGGCGAACACAGAAACTAATGTGTGTGTGATGGTTGATTGGAAAGCAGATTTGTGCAAAGGCAGTACACAATATTACGCCTTCACACTTGTTTATCTAGAGTGGTACCACATGCCAGAGGATGCATCTTAAGACTGTCTAAGACCTAAGTCATCGTCTCTAATTTCAATAATATAATTTTCTCTTCTTTGGTCTTGTTTGAACCCATCTGAACCGAGCCAAAACATATTTTTGTGCCATGCTGTAGTGTTTATGGTAATCAGGTTAGGCTGAGGTGAAGTTGGTCATGCCTGGTGTATACTGGGACAGGGACTTTGTAACTCACTGGGAAATTTTAATTTTCTGTTTTTACATTTGCTGCTATTGGTTTTAGACTTAGGCGTTTGTCTTTGATGCATTTACTCTCAGACTGGAATAGCCCTCGATATGGGTGTACACATCTGCTTGTGTGTGTGTGTGTGTGTGTGTGTATTATATGGCAGACAGGGGCCAAGAAGTACAGTTTTCACCAATAAAACGCACTAAAACTAACAGATGGAGAAAATAAAAAAAATGCTTCTCCCTAGGATATAAACCTCCACTAACCTCCACTGCCCCTTTGTAGAAATTATACTGGTGGTTCAGGAGACTTCTTTTCTTTATGTAGCAGTGGTATTAAGAAAAAGCATACATTTCTCATCTCATTCTATGAAAGAATTTTGAACAAAATGATTTGCCTTTATAATGTTTTACTGTGTTATTTAAAAAAAAAAAGTACCATATGAAACTAAAGATACAGCAATGGTATAGCCCATGTATATGAGTCCAACATTTCTGGGCACTTTTATACCATTACATTTGTTTGTCCCTTAATAGAAGAACACTATAATTTCCCCTTTACATTAATCCTATTAATAAGGTATATTAAACCGACCCTAGAACAATACATGGATGTAACTCCTGTCATCTGCCGTGCTGGTTCCGCAGCCCGCGTTCCCTGTGCAGCTTCCCTGTGAGTGGCCAGTGTACAATCAACACAACAATTTACCAATGTGTCCAAATGAGTCATGCTGGGAATGACAAGATCTTGTACATACTTAAATACTATAAATAAGGAGTATACATATTTTTAGGCAAGTGAACCTGAATCTGTGCATTGTGTGCCTTATTCATAAAATGAACTACTACAGTATAATATTGGCAATGTCAATTGGTCCTCTGTATTGCTGTCTGTATTGTCATTTGCTATATAAACAATTTTTATACAAGCAATTTGAAAATCACTAGGATGTGTTGGAAAATTTGCAATTTTAATGCAAACGGAAGTGATGTGGAAAAGACATTGACAGACATTTCACTTGTGAATGATAGTCGTATATAAGGACAGTCAAAAACATTGGGGTATGAATAAATTTGTCCTCTAGAGGTGCCATGCAGTGAATGTATTTTGTTGACAGTGGGATGTAGGGTGGTTAGACCTTGCACTGTGGAGCAGTCGGCTCAATGCAGAACATCCTGCAACATCCAATGTATTAACACAGTGTTCACATTAAAGCCATCATGTAAAGATGTTGGCATGGGCTGTAGTCACAAAGAATCTGTTAATCCCCAGGACTGCAGTATGAGGAGTTGTTTTATTGGCCATACGACTGACGACTGACTCTCTTGGGTTCATTATTTGGGTGACATCGGCAATCCTTTCCAAGTGGCAGTTGTCTGTTTAGCCCAAAGCCACATTTTGTTTACAAGTGATGATTGTATGTAAAGACTTTCTGCCTGTCATTTAACCAGATTTTGGGCTCTCTTTTCTACTCAACACATGCACACTGACATCACAAACAGACACTCAACATACACTGCTCAACTGCCTTGTACATTGCAATATGAACTGGGTATTTCTGTTGCAATTTAAATTGAAGCCTTTATATTTCAGTCTGAGCTATGTTAATGTGCAGATGAACCGGATTTTGTCATGTAATTTTGATTTAAAAATCGTGCAACATGGTGATGCTAGGCCAGCTGTATATATGATCTCCAGAGTATTTCAGCGTGTAGATATGTTGTAAAGTTGTACTGTGAATGTGTAAATAATAATGACGGTCTTTGTTTCATGATATTTTTTGTTGATTTTTTTAACACAGCATGTAAAGTTGAAATAAAACATTATGGCACAGAAGGAGTGGTCTTGATTTTTTTTTTTCTCAAGTCAAGGAGTTTCATAAGTCGGCTCCTTATGTCATGTGTTTCTGATGTGAGCATGACGGAGAGCTGCAAAGAGTTAATCTGGGGCGCCTGGATAGCTAACCTGGTAGAGCATGCGCCCCATGTACAAAGGCTTAGGCCTTGTCGCAGTAGCTGCAGGTTCCTCTCTCTCGCTCTCTTTTAATAAAGGCCTAAAATAAAAAAAATAAAAAGTTCATCGAACGCTTAGTGTCTCGTAAACTAGGAGCCATGAGATGCATTCAGTACTTACAGAATGACTTGGGTGGGTAATACTGTATGTGTCCTAGCTGAACTCTGTGAGCTGACAGAGACATGAAGAGTCTGCAGAATGATTAAAAGCTGCTGACTATTTTTAGAGCTGGGTTGTTTTGAAGTTTGGGGCCAGCGCAGAGTCAACTACACCAGATAGCATGTGGGAAGGTTTCCAAAGTAGTATGTTTCTTTAGCCACCAAACATCTGGACTTACTGCTCAAGGCATAAGATCTGAGTCACCAATGAGCTGTGGAAGAATTCGCACACACATCTGCACATAAGGAAGAAGTGCAGGAGGGCTATCACACACACACACACACACACACAGCACATGCATACATTTAGATGCGTGCAGCATAAACATCCAATGCATGATGTTACGCACAGATAGGCTTGTGATAAGACTGTCAACAACAAAAAAAAAAGAATAAAGGAGTGATGTGATGTGTTTTCAATTTGCAGAATGGAGAATTAAATTGCTTGTTGAGGAATTACTACTCACTCCCCTATCAAAAAGACATGCACATTCACATACTATACTACTGAACTTCTGACAAGCATTCATGGTTAGGTTCACACAAATAGAGAAGCATGCAGAAAAAAATAGATCATGAAAACAGGATTCAGTGTCAAAACATGACAACAGGAATGCAGCTTTCCAGATCACAAACACGGATGTCACGGTGGCTTAGCAGTCCAAAAGCGCACGCCACATAACAGCAACATGCCCAATTTGAATACAGCCGAGGACCTTTGTTGCATGTCATCCCCCCCCACCTCTCCTACCCACATTTCCTGTATGCCTCGTCACTGTTTACTATCAAGTACAGCAAGAAATAGCCAAAACCTAAGCTTAAAAAAAAAATCACAAACAACTTTTGACTATCATATATAATCATTACTTCAAATTCTAACTTCCTGCAGAAGCTCAAGGTAACCACGGAAACAGTATAGTCAAATGCCGAGATTGAAAGAAAAAGGGTTTTCATCTGACTGATCTGCACATAAGGAAGAAGTGCAGGAGGGCTATACACACACACACACACACACACACACACACACACACACACACATGGGGGTTGGGTTGTGCTTTGGTTGGGAATGGGGAACAACAAAGAGGCACCTCTTTCTATTCTGATGTACATCCCATCCTCTCAATTTATCAGATGGTCTCTTTGAATTAGCTGAACGCAAATCAAACACGACTCGTGATTCTGTGGCTATTTCATTCACTTGTCCAGCCGCCTGGCCGCTAAGGGTGGGAATCCCTGGGCACCTCACGATTTAATTCAGAGGCCAACAATTTGATTCTGAACCGATTTTCGATGCATCTGGATGCAACCATTTTTTTATGTACATTTCTATGCGTGATTTTTAAAATATAAATATAAATCAGAGTTTGTTAGATTTGGACATATACAGTATTTGTTGCACACAAAATTGAATGAAACCTTATGTCTACTGAGGTTTTTATTTTGTAGTCATTCCATATTAAGCCTTAAACAGACTTGTGAAAAAAATTTTTTATAATTGATAATTAATTTATCAGAATAGAGCATTGAATTATTCTAGAGAGAATTGTGATGCATCTAAGAATCGATTTTTTTTCCCACCCCTACTGGCCACACTTAAGTCTCCAAATGTTTCCAGAGAAAAAGCATGTTTGTTGTCATACAGGCGTGTCTGTTTACGTGTGTGCGTTTATTTCACTTCACAGGGACAGAGGAAGCAGATGTAAAAAAAAAAAAAAAAAAAAACTCTTACACCGCAAGGTCACTCATCTAGATGCAGGAAGATGAAAGTAAATTGCTTAAATTGAAAGGACAGATTAAAATGTGCTTTGAGACGGCAAAGCTTGCAAGCAGAAAATACAGAAACACACATAAAAACACATACTAAACATAGTACATACTAAAACGGAGTCATTTTGGTCCATTTCTCTGCTTTCTCTGCCCATGCCGCATCTCTTTAGAAATTTAAGGATGGTGATTAGGCTGAAAATCATCCATCTGTACTCCTTCCTGTCCTTTTTTCTTAAAAGCCTGGAGGTGAAACCAGCAATTACATTTACAAGTCTTAGTGTGGAAAGGTGCTTAGAGGGTTTCTTTGTGGGCTTTAGCAAGTACATGTGCTCTCTCTCTGGTGCAATAAAATCTGACAGAGTGTCTGCGTAATGCTTCATTTGAAAGTGGAATTAAATGACAGGGAAGAAGCTAAAATTTCTCTGAGTTAAAGTGAAAAAATGTTTTGCAGTACAGCCTCTACAGTTGGAGAAAGGCCATCAAAGTCTAATTCATGTGGAAGAAAAAAAACACCCTTACATTGACAGTTGGTTAATGGCACACACTGCTTTGAAAAGTGACCTAAAATGCAGGAAAGTGAAAGCAAGGAAGAGAAATGGATTGTGGAAATCTGAAGAAATGGAAGTGCAGACAGGAAGGGACTATAATATGAAAAGATACATGCAATTGGATAGTGGATACACTATAAACAAAACTGCTTCATGAGAGAAAAAAAGCACATACAGGAACTTTACCCACTTCTCCCTTACTGAGTTTCAGCCGAGCTCCACAATCAACTGCTACTCTGACCCCACGAAGACAGACAGTGAGAGAGATGGCAGGAGGGAGAGAACTAGGCTGCAGAGATTTTAATTCATTGGTATATTATATAATGTCTGCTAAGATGTCCCTGCAGTAAATAGCTGCTGTGTGCCAAGATAACCTCTGAAAAATGACATGACAACCTCCTTTTATGCATGCATATGAACTGTCACATGTGTTTTATTATGAGACATTATATAATATGGAATGCGAGACATACGGAAATAATTATGTGCAGTCCACCAGAGCAATGCATTATATTATGCAATAAAATTATTACGCCCAGAAACACATAGGACCAAGCTGCAACTATGTATTCTGAATGGCAGATTCTACTAGGGCTGTAGTCAAGACCACCCTTGTCGAGTCCAAGACAAGTCCAAGACCAGGACTAGTCGAGTCCAAGTCAAGACCGAGTCCAAAGAGGTTCGAGTCCGAGTCAAGACCAAGTCCAGAGAGGTTCGAGTCCGAGTCAAGACCGAGTCCAGGACAGAAAAAAAAAGTCTTATGCATGACAGTATCAAGACAATCAATTTGGGTTATTTGTTGATATAAAAGCAAAAACAGTGTCGGAACACCCAGTATTTATGAGTATTCCCCTGATATCATATGGTAATAACTACTGCTACAGTAGTACTAGTACTGAGCATTTGAGCAACTAAATGACAACATAGCTTCACTCCAGATGTAGTGTAGAAATGAAGTGAGCAGTATTACAGAGTTGTAGCCCTATGGTTGGTTTATGGCTTCCCTAAAGCGTGGGTTAATAGGAAAATACATGTATTTATACATGTATTTATACATGTATTTTCAGAAAACAAAGTTTGGTTAAACAACAATGAACAGAGTGTAATTTAACATTTGTTCGTTTTATTTGAGACAAATTGCAGAATTTTAAAATAAATCCATTAGGAAGAAGTTGTTTAGGGAACACACACACACACACACACACACACACACACACAGCAAGGTTAGCTAATGTCCGCTAGCATACAAACGGGCTAACTATAGCCAGTTAGCTTTTTTATAACGTAAGCAAAGCTTATCTCATGTAATACAATGATGGCTCAATCTAACGCCACAGGTCTTATGTTGACAACGTGGATGCAGATATAGGAAACTCCGAAGGCAGCCGTAATATTTACCTAGCGTTAGTAAGCTAGGCTAACGCTGGCGCGCTAACGTTAGTAAACATCGGCGTAGCGTTAGCTAGCTGTCTAAACTTGTAAAAAGCCGAACAATATCCCCACTTTCCCTCTAATATTATCATCAACATAATAAAGACACCTGGACTCGGTCGAGACCAAAAGCCATATTGGGCAAGACCAGTGGCCGAGTCCGAGACAAGTCCGAGTCCAAATACTACCGAGTCCGAGACAAGTCCGAGTCCATAGAAAAACGGTCTCGAGTCCGGACTCGAGTCCAAGACCGGACTCGAGTACTACAGCCCTGGATTCTACGCTTACAAGAATACTTTGATTAGTTGGTGGAAGTAACTACACTTGAATGAGCATATATATGTGAAAGAACCAAAAAGGTTTTTGCTAAAAATCAACTCAAAAAATTACACAACGGAGCTTTAAAGAAAATAAAAACATGCTCAAATAGAATGAGATACAAATACAGGACTAAAAGTTATAGTGCAGTCAGTGTAAGAAATAAATCATTTGTTTAATAGGTTGGAGGGACGGTTTGGGGGCGTATTTTGTGTTGTGTGTAAAATGTTCTAAATAAACAAAATGTTCTAAGTAAATATGTTAAATAGGTTTGAATTATTTTTACAAATTAAATTAAATGTTTGTCACTACAGAACCGAAAAAAGTTGGGTACCAGAACTGAATTTCAGGTACGGGTAATGCTATGTTTAATATATGTAATAAACTAGAAATAAATAAAATGTGTAGTGTGTTACCTTGCCAAGCTCAACATGTTGGTTTTGTAAGCTAATCTGTTTCACAACAGAAAAAAATAAAGAGAAAGCCATCACGGTTTGTGCAGATCATCCCGGTGACAAGATGAAGATGTAAACATTAGCAGTGAAATGTTGACATGTTAGCAGGCTAATTGCATAGTGATATGTATCACCAAAGTAAGACTACAGTACATAAGAGCTTTGCGTTACATAAGGTCAACCTATCCATTCACAATATTACCATGTTGTCATCCAACAAAAGGGTTGTCCTCGGGTCAAATTTGACCCCTTTAAAAAATGTCTATATCTGAAATATGGGTTTCTTTTTAACCAAATTACCACAAAAAATGGATTGGATTCCATACAACGGTCTTTGAAAATACAATTGCTCTATTGGTCAAACTAATTCATAATTTCTGCTTTTTTAAGTCAAATATTAGGAATAATTCTATATAAATGAGGGTGAATTCCATGAATTCCAAAAAGTACTGTAAATCTAGTAGTAGTAAGGTGGTGTTAGTCCATCCATCCATCCATCCATCCATCCATCCATCCATCCATCTTCATCCGCTTATCCAGTATCGGGTCGCGGGGGCAGCAGCTCCAGTAGGGGACCCCAAACTTCCCTTTCCCGAGCCACATCAACCAGCTCCGACTGGGGGATCCCGAGGCGTTCCCAGGCCAGGTTGGAGATATAATCTCTCCACCTAGTCCTGGGTCTTCCCCGAGGCCTCCTCCCAGCTGGACATGCCTGGAACACATCCCTAGGGAGGCACCGAGGAGGCATCCTTACCAGATGCCCGAACCACCTCAACTGGCTCCTTTTGATGCGAAGGAGCAGCGGCTCTACTCCGAGCTCCTCTCGGATGACTGAGCTTCTCACCCTATCTCTAAGAGAGACGCCAGCCACCCTCCTGAGGAAACCCATTTCGGCCGCTTGTACCCTTGATCTCGTTCTTTCAGTCATGACCCAACCTTCATGACCATAGGTGAGGGTAGGAACGAAAATTGCCCGGTAGATCGAAAGCTTTGCCTGCTGGCTCAGCTCTCTTTTCGTCACAACGGTGCGATAAACGGAGTGTAATACCGCACCAGCTGCTCTGATTCTCCGACCAATCTCACGCTCCATGGTCCCCTCACTTGCGAACAAGATCCCAAGGTACTTAAACTCCTTCACTTGGGGTAAGGACTCACTCCCTGGTGTTAGTGAAAACTTTAAAAAAAAAAAAAAAAAAATCTAAAAGGGGGACAAAAATGTCAAATTTTGAATTTTGACCAAGGAAGACAACACAAGGGTTAAAAGGTTGTGGCAATTTATACCCATTAATGACCTTGGCACTCCACGTGTTAGTCTGTGATTCAGTCACTTACCATTACCTATGCCAACCTTGGGGACGAAACAACTTCAAACAAAGCCCAAGCCAAAGTTCAAACAACTTCACTCTCTGGTGAAAAAAAACCAAGATGACGACGCCCGTAGCTTTTATATAGGTTTGTAGTTATTGAACATTACTACGAATTTAACTTAAACCTACATTTTTACCAGTCCAGCATGTGATCATTCCTGGCAGCATGCACACATGTATGATACCACAGGTACCATCAAACATACCGCCCACTGCTGGAAAATAAATGCGTTATAGGCAGTACTTTGTGATATTAGTGTGACACGGAATTGAATTTAGATTCAGGTCATACAGGATTACCATGCATAGCATCAACCCGCTGATACAGGCCTGTGTCTGAGAGAAAGAGCCAAGAGATACAGATAGAGAACAGTGTTAAGAGCAGGAGGAGAGAGTGAGATGAATATCTAGCCAATGTGGTTCTTTAAGATGCACAGACCCTTCTCCAGCACCTGCAGGTAAAGGTGCTTATCTGTCAGGTTTCATCTGCTCACCAGGCTGGCTGGCTGGCTGGCTGGCTGGTGGCTGTGTGTGTGTGTGTGTGTGTGTGTGTGTGTGTGTGTGTGTGTGAGTGAGTGAGAGAGAGAGAGAGTGTAAAAAGCGTTTTGGAGACGGGGTGGGTAAGGCAAGTTGCAGCAAGCCTATCGAGCATATTCACTTGCTGAGACTTTAAACACCTGACTGAGTCGAACTCTTGTTGTGTTCAGGACCAGGTTAGGGATTATCACAAGAAAGAGTCCATCTGATGACTACATAACCCTCAATCTGCTATGCCATGGTGGAAATAAACAACATTATTACGCTTTCTTTTTTTTGTTTCTCTCCCCCTCCGGGACCTGACTCAGGCCCTTTAAAGTGTGGGTGTTTTGGGAGCTTTGTTAGTAACCCAGTGAATTATCCCAATTGCTTTATGACTAAAGCCTAGCCAGCTATTACAGTGCTTTGTCATAAGAAAATCACATCTTCCCAGACACTTACCCGGAGACACACCCCAACACACACACCCTATCCCCGAGGGTTGACGGGACACATACACATTGTAGCCCTTATCACCTATTGCTGTAAAACCATGAGCCGTGACCCCGATACACAAATGCATACAAGAACACATAAACAGCCTGTCATGTAGAACTGCCCTTAGGCAAACACTGTGGCTGAGAGAGGGTGCTGTAATAATAATAAAAAGGCTTACGCCATTGCCGCAATATTTTCTCACATAACAAAGAGCACTTTTAATCGCTGTTCAGTTCAGAATAATACAATCAGACATGAATTGCTGATAAAGACAAGCCATATGAATTACAAAAATACTTACACTAATATAACTATGTCCCATGGAACAGATAATGTGGGGCAGTTGTAAGTGCTGCACTCTGCTTTTGTTACCGGGCTTAAATTGAACATAGCTTGGATCTGACATTGGCTAACAACATGAAGTTAGCTCCCTCCTGCATTAGTGCCAGAGCAAATTAATTCTCCCTACAGATCAATGGGCTTATAGTCTATACACATCAGCACAGAGAGATTTCACGAGCGGGCTGCTATATCAGCTGCCTAATTTTCTGCCTCTACTCCACAGCCATCCCCCTACCAAGCTCGTTCATCATTGAGAAGAAATTATACCAACACACAAGGCCAATACAGCGCCAACAACTTTCTCCTGTTGTTTCGCTCTTTTTCATTTATATAGATACAAACACAACCGTGCCCTCGCTGCCCTGCACAGAGTCTAGATCAATACGTAATGGGCGTCACACTGAGCAGATGAGCTGTCTCGGACTCTTCCCATCCTGATTGAACACTGTCTCTTTGTGTTGTTAAGGGCATTCGCCAGTCTTAGAGAGAGCGAAGGATTGAAGGAGGGTAGCTAGCTGGAAGGATAAAGAGGAGTAAGGACAGAGAGTGATGGAGGGGAGAAAATGGCACGGAAAAGAGGGAAGAGCGGAGTGCCAAGATGTTGCACAACAACCTCTAGTCTTTCCAACAGGCAGAATTATCATTCAGGGCAAAAACACATCAACAACGATCCAATACCCTGGACTTACAGATACAGCTTAGCACCACCCCCATTCTCAACAGCACATACCCGCACATAAAAGAAGCTTTCAGCCATTTTCATCTCTCTAAATGTGGCTAAGAAAATGTATATCTCATGACATATCTATAGACGTTATAGTTACCCTTAAAAGGATAACACATACAGTATATAATAAATCTCATTAAAATTCCATTACTCAATACTTTGACATCCTAACTCTGACTGTAGCATGAAGCCCATTTGTCCCTATTAAAGATGTAAATCTTTAAATAGTGACACAAATACATCAATTTGATTTATTTTTAAAGGTCAGTTATTTTCTTTAAAAAAAAAAAGCTGGGCAATGCAGTTTTTAGAAAACACTCAAACAAATAAGTGCATTTGTCTGGGACTATTTTCAGATGTGGATTAACACTTTTGGTGTACTAGTTAGTATTGACATTGTGATTGCCTCAAAACTAATTACAGTGCCCATGGTAGAGCCTGACTGATAAAGGATTTTTACGGCCAACACAGATACAAATTTTTGGTTATTTAAAAATCTGATATGCCGATATATCGGCCAATATATACTGTATATTTCTTTTAAAAAAAAAAATACAGAAACGCGTTACAAAACAAAAACAGATTTCCCTAATATTAGTCATTTGTAGTTATTTATTGTTATTGTAATTCTCACTAAAATAACATAATTTAAAAGAATATAAAAGAACAGAGGAACATCAAAATATATTTTATATATTTTTTTAATTAAATCGGCCATTATAAATGCCGATATATCAGGAAATTGGCCGATTATAATCGGCCCGCCAATATATCGGTCAAACTCTAGTATATGGTAATGAAGACACATTTCAGCCAGTGTGGTTGTGTGGGCACATTTTTGTGTTTTAAAAAAAATTTAACAATGAAAGTCTATGGCACAGAATAACAAACTATATCAGGCTTTAGCTACACAAGCAATAATCTGAGGGGAAAAAAGTATTTGATCCCCTGCTGATTTGTGCGTTTGGCCACTAGCAAAGAAATGATCAGTCTATAATTTCAATGGTAGATTTATTTTAACATTGAGAGACAGAACAAAAAAATCCAGAAAAACGCTTGTCAAAAATGTTATAAATTGATTTGCTGAGATTAGGAGCACACTCTTAAAGGGAGTGCTCCTACTCTCAGTTTGTTACCTTTATCAAAAGAGACCTGTCCACAGAAGCAATAAATCAATCATATCCCAAACTCTCCACAATGGTCAAGACCAAAGAGCTCTCCAAGGATGTCAGGGACAAGATTGTAGACCTACACAAGTCTGGAATGGGCTACAAGACCATTGCCAAGCAGCATGGTGAGAAGGTGACATTATTTGCAAATGGAAAAACACAAAAGAACAGTGAATCTCCCTCGGCCTGGGGCTCCATGCAAGATCTCACCTTGTGGTGTTACAATGATCATAAGGACAATGAGGAATCAGCCCAGAACTACACGGGAGGATCTTGTCAATGATCTCAAGGCAGCTGGGACCATAGCCACCAAGAAAACAATTGGTAACACACTACGCCATGAAGGACTGAAATCCTGCAGCCCCCGGTCCCCCTGCTCAAGAAAGCACATATACATGCCCGTCTGAAGTTTGCCAATGAACATCTGAATGATTCAGAGGACAACCGGGTGAAAGTTTTGTGGTCAAATGAGACCAAAATGGAGCTCTTTGGCACCAACTCAACTCGCCGTGTTTGGAGGAGGAGGAATGCTGCCTATGACCCCAAGAACACCATCCCCACTGTCAAACATGGAGGTGGAAACATTATGCTTTGGGGTTGTTTTTCTGTTAAGGGGACAGGACAGAACTTCACCGCATCAAAGGGACGATGGACGGGGCCATGTACCGTTAAATCTTGGGTGAGAACCTCCTTCCCTCAGCCAGGGCATTGAAAATGGGTATGTCATGAACGGGTATTCCAGCATGACAATGACCCAAAATACTCGGCCAGGGCAACAAAGGAGTGGCTCAGGAAGAAGCACATTAAGGTCCTGGAGTGGCCTAGCCAGTCATCAGACCTTAATCCCATAGAAAATCTGTGGAGGGAGCTGAAGGTTTTAGTTGCAAAACGTCAGCCTTGAAACCTTAATGACTTGGAGAAGATCTGCAAAGAGAAGTACATACATATTAAATACATATTTCCCTTATTAAATTAAATGCAAATCAATTTATAACATTTTTGACATGCGTTTTTCTGGATTTTTTGTTTGTTATAATTTCTCTCACTGTTCAAATAAATCTTCCAATAAAATTATAGACTGATCATTTCTGTCAGTGGGCAAATGTACCAAATCAGCAGGGGATCAAACACTTTTGCCCCTAACTGTACTCGTTAGTGAGGGAGTTTTTTTGTTGGATTTTTTGACAGTAAAAAAAAAAAAAAAAGAGAATAGCCAGATTTTTCTTCTGAATGATAAATCAAAAAATATTCTCTATAGTTGACAATAACTAGAGTTGTCGTGACCAATTGTCTGAATTCAATATACAAATTTCATGAAAAAAATGTTAAAAGCAAAGCTTCAATACACTAATATATACTGTATATAAACTACATAGATACCAGCAAAATTGGATCTAATGCTATCAAATCAAATGGGGGGTAGTTGTCATGTAAAATCTAACTTTATTCTTTGAAAATTATAGACCTAAACCACATTTCCAAAACTCTATCCAGCCACAACTACCTGCTTTCAGAGTATATTTCAAGTGTTTTTAAAATCTACATCATGTGGAGAAAATGGCCAAGAACCTTTAGTCCCTGACAATCTGCCCTTGAGTGCTGCTCTTGCAATACTAGCTAGTCAGAGTAGTAGCCTTAGCTTAACAGTTGCGCCTCTGCATGATGCGAAAAGTAAAAAAGGCTGTCGACTGGCTTTCGGAGCACTTCAAAAAGCCCAAAGCAGTGTGAGCTAGAGCACAAGTGACAGACACACATGGGGGGCAATGGCTTGTGTGTGTGTGTCTGTGTGTGTACTTGCTGTATAGGTGCATGTGTGTTTGCGTGTGCTTATGCATGTGTGTGTTTATATGCATGCTATGTGTGTGTGGGTGTATGTGCTGGGTTAGGGGAGGCCTATTAAAAAGCAGCCTGAGGAGAGGCCTTTCAGTTGGGAATCTATGGGGGGGCAGAGAAGATGGCAGGGCCATTGTGTGTCAGAGTTCCATCCTGAGAGCTGGAATTAGAGCTTTTTTCCTCTGCTCGGCTGTAAGACTCTGTAGCACCACCACCCAGTGTTTAATTAGAGCAGCTCTAGAGAGACAGCTGCAAGAGAAGAGAGGGAAGAACAGGAGCAGTGAAGCTAAAAAGACAAAAGGAAAAATATAACAATCATTAGAGGAAAGAGGGTGAAACAAAAGAATTTGGATTCATAGCGTTTGGCAATACTGTGCTTGATTAGAATTTAGATTAGATGTGTAATGACGTGAATGATGTCAACATGATGTGAGCTATGATAAAGGTTAGCCCTGGTGAAAATCTCTAGCTTGCCACTGATTGGAAATAAGCCAATATGACTAATTTTTACGGGATGCATTTTACTTTAAATTCAATAAGCTTTCACCCTTTCAGGATTCCTCACATACATAAAGAGGAGTGCATAATATGCCTTTGTGGAGGTTATAGTCCAATCAAATTAGGTAAACAAACATTAATGGATGATAATGAATGTGAGCATTATCTCCAAATAGAGTGGCCATTAATATTGATGATTTTCTTTTTATTGTCATGCATTACAAACCAAAGCAACATCAATATTTGTCAGAGCAAATGAGTGTGAGAATGTACATTTTCAGTGATTGGATAACTAAATGGATAGATGGAGGAGATAAACACAGGCTGTTGTCTCCTCTGTTGATGATCTATTCGTTTAGGCTTGTAAGGTTCATTTATGTTAAACAGGCTGATTGTTATGGGAGGTTAACTTCAAGCTTTATTCCAAAACAACTCATTCTGCTTAACAGTTAATTCGATTAAAGCCTGCTGGTAAAAGGGCGTGTCTTCCAAAAAGCTGCTTGCTTGTTTACTGGCAGGGCGATCAAACGATCTGTCCAATTGAAAGGTTTGTGTGTGTGTGTGTGTGTGTGTGTGTGTGTGTGTGTGTGTGTGTGTGTGTGTGTGTGTGTGTGTAAACTCCCACCTGACAAGACTCTTCACAAAAGATATAAAAAATAAAAAAAGGTTTTGTGATGTTGATGGATTTTCTAAAACTCCCATGTCATAACACTGTAAAGCAATTTAATGGAAAAAGGCCTGTCATGGGACATCACAAAACTGGGTCTACAGTACACACACACACACACCCTCCCCTAGGGTCAGGTGTGTGTTGACCCTAGCTATATTTGGGCTTTCTCTCTCCAGTGTGTCTTAATCCCGCTGTCTGCTGTGTTTCACCTGATTAGTCTGATCATTCACTTCTGACAAGCCCATTTCTTACACACACACAGAGAGAGAGAGAGAGAGAGAGAGAGAGAGAGAGAGAGAGAGAGAGAGAGAGAGAGAGAGAGAGAGAGAGAGAGAGAGAGAGAGAGAGAGAGAGAGAGAGACTCGAAGGGCAAGGAAATAAAAGCCTGAAGAGAATGACGTGTTTGCCCACTCACAGGGAAAATATCTATCATAGCCTGCAGTTAACGGCGTCACACATCAATTCACATGACCAGTCGCAAACATTGGCTCATTTAGTGTGAGGTGCATACACACATTTAAAGCTGATCAATGTATATAAATCCCTCAGGAAAAGGTTTCCACACCAAATATGCATAATGAAGCACATATATTCCTTTGGGGGATTTCAGTGCAGAAAGATAGGTATGAATTAAGGAGGGAAGAAACAAATGCAAATGTGAGGTATGCCTGTGGAGTAGAAACTGGGTTTCTCATACAAAGACTGAACAATATTGTCCTTCACCTGCTGAGATCTAAAGCAGTAATCAAGAGGCGTGGAGAGCCATGGCGACTATTTCAGTGCAGGGGCCCTCTCAGACTCTGACTCCCTCAGGCTAAAAGATAAGAGTCAAAGTGTGTGTGTGTGTGTGTGTGTGTGTGTGCATGTAAGGGTCTCTCTCTCTCTCTCTCTCTCTATTGACCCTATATTCCAAGCAGTTCCTCGATGACCAACCCACTGTTAGAGCTGTTGTTGTACTCAAAGTTGATTTAGTTGTAGTTGCTGTGACTGAACTCCGAGGGACCATCCTGCTCAGCGGTTGTAAATTACATTTACTTACAAGGAGGATCAAGAGAGGGAGGCCAACCTGAGTGTGGGTGTTTTATCTGTGTGCATGTTGAATGTGTTCAAACCAAGTCGGTATCGCTTTCTAATAAGGCACCCCCTTATAACAGGTACTATACAGTTGGAACTAATGGCATGGTCAATGGTTAATAAATGTTTATCCTCCTCTAGCTTGACACTTGCTTTCCCTTTTTAGGTATCACCTTAAAGCAATAGTTTGATGTTTTGAGAAATGATTTGCTCTCTGGTGGAGCGTTAGATGAGAAGACTAATACCACTCGCTACAGTTATGCTAACAGATAAATAATATGAAGGGAAATAATCAATCTTATCCAACTCTCCACCAAAAAAGCAAATAACCATATTTATTGAAATGGTCCTCTGGTCAATTGTTGGACCACTTACCTGCAAAGCTCTGAACCAAAATCCATTTATCAACAACCTATTGACCTTTACAACAGTAGACGCGAGAGTTTCTCCTTTATTTTTTTTTAAAGTCATCCTTTATTTTTTTTTAAAGTCATCATGTCTGTAGTCATATATGGCAATAAGTTATTAGTAAAGACTTTTTTCACCACAATTCATCAAGTCTACAGTTCTAAATTTGTTGTTGATAAATGGACTTTGGTCCAGATGGTCTGCGGCATTTTCCAGAAGGTGAGTAATCAGTCTTCCTGATGGACTAGAGGGCTAGCTGAAAAGACACTGCGTGTGTCCTCCAGTGATCTAACTATGCACGTTCTTTTCACAACCTTGCAACACACAAGTTGTTTTCATCACTTATAAGGATGTTTATAAGATCAGTTATCATTAACCTGTAAGCCATTTATAAAGGTTTCCTTATTAGAAAATAGTATCACTACTTCTGACACGGAGCAACAATTTTATGATATTCCCCTGGTGACACTCTAACCTCACCTAAGCCACAAATCACCTAAACCACAAATCCCAGCTCAGTCTAGACCACACGAGAAACTCTCACAAAGAGCTGTGGTTGCAGTTTGGAGAGGGTGAACACAAACAAACTTTGTCAAGTGATTCCCTCTGTCTCTCTCTTCAGCGTAACAATCCTTTTCCAGCCTGAGGCTAAGATCCTCTTTGTTTACGCAACGTCATATGGTGTTCCAGATGACCCCACCTGAAGCCAGGGACTCGTATCCATTTCCCAGCCCTAGCTCCACATCCCCCCGCCCAGGCAGCTCATCCACAGACCAGCTCTCCCATTGCTTAAACAAAGGAAGCTTCACTGGGATGTAAGTCATGCCTGCACACACAGAAAGTCAGGACAAAGCCTTTATTCTCTTGGAGCAACAACACCACCTTTTGTCTTCTCTTACAAAAGGAAAATACATTGCGCTGCATTTTTCACCATGAAGTAAAAGAATTACAAATCAGCCTGGATATTCGGTTAAATTAGACACAGACAATACATAAATATAAACCATGGAACAACAACATATCGTTACATGCTGGTAAATTAAATTTGTGAAGGTTTATGCACGCACATGCAGCTATCTAGAATGGTTGATCAGAGGGGAGCTAAAGATACTAAAGCAAGCCAAGGCCCCTCTGGTCAGCCCCAAGCCCCCAAGTGTTCCAGATATTGTGCTATTAGTATCAAAAAGAAGCATGAAGTGTCTCTTTAAGTCACATCCTGGAAAAACATAGCCTAAAAACAAAGATGTTCTTGCACTATATACATTACGTATCCCTTCACAAGCATTTGCTGATCTAAAAAGTAAAATGAAAATGTGTAATTTTTTTGGTAGCATAAATTGTTACAATTAGGATTAAATTTTTCTACAACTAAAACAGCGATTAAACTATTTGTTTAAAAAGTAGATACACTGCCAGCTGTTAACACTGTCTTAGAGTACAAGTTGGTAACAGCAAAAGAAAGAAGTCACTCTGAGAATTATGCAATCAGGATCTTATCTTGGACTTAAGTTCCCTGCATGTGGCTTATCTGATTTCCAAGTGATAGCTAGTGCGTGCAAAATGATATTGCCACACATAAATGATAAGGTCACAAGGAAACAATATGATGCTGATGTTGTTTTCATAAACAAGATATGGAGGTGGGGCAAAGCAGAAAAAGATAATATATTTAAAAGTGTATAGAAATAAAATGAATACATAATCTAGAAATAAGATTATATAGATGCAAAGAGGAACAACAAAGTACTGACAGATCTCTTCTATTCATACCAATGGATGAGTAACTATTTGCATCAAATCCACTCAAATTTTAGAATCTCTTTCTATAAAAATGCCAAGTGAAGTTGAGCCATGTCCTACCACTGACCCTTTGTGTACAAAAATTAGGACAAACCCTTCCAGTGACTTTTATTGGTAAACCAAATGGCAGCCACAGCTTGTGGACAGACTGTGTAGGGAAGCCCAGACAGGCCTGTGACAGATGGTCAGAGTGAACGGGTGACTGTTGACAACGTGTGCTGCGTCTAGGAAAGCACATTTAGAAGAATGACACAGAAAAGAGACAGAGGCAAACCTGAAGCTTCCGTTTCACTTTAGACACATAAAAACCAACATGTACAATGGATGGAAACACACACATGCACAACGGGACTGAAAAAGACAAGACCACAAGGCCAACAGAAAAACATAAAGGACACAGCAGCCTACAGCCCATGCACCCTGAGACTTGTGCACACTACATTTTTAAACTGGCATTAATTTGAGATGTTCCCGACTCTCTCACCTCTACCTTACGCCAGACTCTTAAAGCCCCTGACACACCAACCACAGGGTCGACTCTCGGCAGAAAAGGCAGTTGGACGGATCAGTCTCCCCGAGTTGGTCAAAAAAGTGCTTCGGAACACACCAAACCAATAATACGTCTCCATAACAGCGGGGACGCTAATCTGTACTGTCGCCCAAAAATGAAAACCAGAAGTTGATTGGACAAACGAAATTCAAAGCCACACTGTCATGGCAGCACCTTCAGAATACGATCTCATATTCTACTAAAAATAGTTCACCGAAACGTGTTTCTGAAAACATTTTAAGCAAGAAATAGGCCATGCAGTTGCTGATAGTCTTCATTTCAGGTCAGCAAAGGTCAGTCTAAAAGATTTGTCAGATTTCGAGAGACTCTAGTCCCGCTCATCATTTCCGGGTTAGCACTCTACCAATCAGTAATTTGAGTCCGACTGCCAGCAGTGCCCGCCTACCGACTGAGCATGTCAGGTTGGCCAAAATGAAGGCCGACGGCCCCTCCGATGGACGATGGCACGGAACACACCGAACAGAATCGAGTCACCAACCTTGCCAGACTGTCCGACGGCTGATTATCGGTTTAGTGTGTCACGGCCTTAACATAAACATCATCCCCTCCAATCACCATGTGATGCCTCTGGTGCTTTTCTTTTGTCCTTCTAGTGCTTTTCTATTAAACAAATGGCTCATTAATTAGCCGCCGCAGGCAACAGGACACACAAGGAGTTAATCAGACTGGATGGATGGACTGCTGGGAAAAGGCGCGACACACACAAACACACATACACATCCATGCCCACTTTCACAAACTATTGACATTTCAGAAAAGTGAGCCTCCAGTAAGATGTGCATGAATAAAATTACAGAAAATGGCAGGAGTTGATGAAATGCAGCTTGATCATTGATTCGTTTTGTCAAACTGTGCTGAGCGGCAGTTTCATCTGGAGGGGAAACTTTGGTTGAAGCCTTGCCTCGGGCCATCAACATTCAGAGTAAGACAAGAGGATATTTTCTAGCGTGTGATGGTACGCAGCTCAATCTTTGAGACTGCTGACAAATCATTTTCATGAAATATATACAAATTGGTCTCTTGATGGGAAAGCCACACATGATTCGTATTGACTGGATTTATACTGGGCAAATCGGTTTGATAAGTACGTGGCTGGTCCCAGACAGGTGTGGGTGTGCTGAGACATCACTTTGGCTGTTGAGACAGAGGCTGATTGTGAATGCAGACATGTTTCCTAGACCTTTTCTGCTTTAAAAGGTGGGTTTCTCTTGAGGCACATAGAGCAACTCCTTTTATCTTTCTCTCTCTCTGATGTATGTGTGTTTGAGCAATGATAGATTGGGGGAGGACTGAGGTAATTACATGCACAAATGTTGTGAATGTTTGGAATCTGCACCAGCAGGACAGAATTCAAAATGTGCCCCGCATGCACCACAGAGCAGGAAGCAATAGCTACTAGGGATGTTACGATACCAAAAATCTAGTAGTCGCACCGATACCAAAAGTATGTGATACTCAATACGAGAAATGGTCCGATACCATTTTTTTGCTTCCCAATACTGATTCCAATACTTGAACTTGCGTATCAGCCGATACCGAGTACAGAGCCGATACCAGCTTTTCATATATTTTATTATCTCTTAACAACTGTTTCCTACTATCCCTATATGGATGTGATAGGATTTCTATCTTTGTCGATCTGGCTCAGGTTAAACTCTTTGTGAAACATGAACAAACACAAACAATGAACACTGTAAAACTTCCTTTATCATCCAGTTTAACAGTCAGTTACAACGGAAAAAGAACAAACTACTTTAACGTAGAATTTCTTTAGGGATTTATTATGTGGTATTGGATCGGTGCATAAACTCCAGTACTTCCCGATACCAGCATTTTAGGCAGTATTGGAGGCGGTATCGGTACATCTCTGCTCGATACCAAAGACAGCGTCATGTCACTCTTTCTTCAGTGTCACATTCTTTTCCTCTCTCTACTGTCCGTTACCGTTTTGGTGTGGAGTGGAGGCGTTTGAGTGGAGGGCAGGGAGAGCTTGATTTTCTTGATTACTTGTTTTGTTTTTTTACAGTGAAAATGGGGATAACACCTTTTCTATTTGCTTGTTTTGAAACACTAATAATTTAAAACTCAACAATATTCAGTTTATGGTCACATAAGACAAAGAAAAGCAACAAATCTTCACGTTTAGAAAGCTGAAGAAAGTGAACGTTTGGTATTTTTCAATAAAACTGCAATCCAACTATAGATTTCTGCTTTCAATGTAACCCAGATTATAAGCTAATAATGACCACCATCTTCGCCACACAAACAAAAAAAATAAATCGATTCTTAGATCACAATTTTTTCTTCTTTTTACTTTTTTTAACCCTCATGTTGTCCTTGGGTCAAATTGACCCATTTTCCTATACCAATGTTCTTTTTAACTACCCAAAATAACATGATTGATTCCACACAACGCTCTTTGGCAAGTACAAATCTCTACTTCTTGAATTTTGGGGTGTCTTTATAGCATTTGGAGAGAAAAAATTGAAGTGGTTTCGAAATAGTATTGAGTGAAAGTTTACATATTCCAGTCTGTGATTATCCATCAACATACATTCCTTTAATTTTAGTCTAAATAATTCATAATTTCTGCTTTTCTAACTCAAACAATAGTTATAATTTCCTATAAATTAGGTTTATTGACCATAAATTCCAAAAATAACTAAAGTTAATAAGTTAGTGTTACGTAGTGTTGAAAACGTTAAAAAAAGTGACAAGCATTGGAAAAAAAAAAAAAAGGGACAAAAACATAAGTGTTAATTTTCCATTATGATGGGAAGCAACACAAGGGTTAAATGTGTTGATTTTTATTTAGAAGTTACTAAAACTAACAAAAAATATGTAAAATAACACATAGGCAAAACACATATAGGCCAATTGTCCACCTTTAAACATGACTGAGCCTCTGACATGGAAGGTCACTGAGAGAGAAGGTGACTTTCACAAGCATGTTTAAGGCTTAAGCATGGAATGACTACAAAATAAAAACCCCAGTAGACAAAACATTTCATTAAAACTTGTGTGAAAAATACTGCATATGTCTAAAACTGAGTAGCAAACTCAGATTTATATGTATATTTTTTTAAATCACGCATGGAAATGTACACAAAGAAATTGTTGCATAGAGATGCATTGATAATCGGTTTAGAATTGAATCGTTGGCCTCTGAATCGAATTGTGAGGTGCCAAGAGATTCCCACCCATAAAAATATACATACTTTAATGAAGACACAGGCCAAGAAATCAAGCCAACAAACTTGTCCAGAATATAATGAATGAAGAGGTTTTCCTTGATTTCTCAGCCCGTCAACATATGCTGTATTCATATGTCTCCAGTAGATGGCAGACTTGTATTCATTGCAGCCCATCTGGCAGCTTAACCAAACCAGATCCAGCCCTTGAAGTGAATAAAAGTCAAAACTGGAAGGAGTGATACAAAAAAAGATGAAAGGTCCAGTTTTTTTTACGTATAGTGTGGCCTCTTGAACCATTGTGTGGGACACAGATAACCATAACCAACGTTACTTCCTTCCCCTGCCATTAAGTCAGAGCAGGAGAGGTGTGTCTTCTTTAAACATCCTATTCTTTTCTTTTAACCCGACATGCCGGCCTGCCCTTTTGAGGTCTGTCAGCAGGAAAAAAAAGAGAGCAATGGGAGGTGAGCTGGCCGGCATGTCAAAAGGACAGGGCTTGACAGGGCAGGACAGTAACGACAATGACACAGGATGAGAGTTGTTTTGTCCAGTGTACTCAGCACTATCTGATCTGCCAGAGAGACAACAAGAGGAAGGAAGGGTTGACAACATCAAGCAGAAGCTAAGACTCTCACTTGGACAATCTGAAATAGAGCTGGGCAATGTATCAATGTTATATCAATATCGTTATACGAGACTAGTAGTCTTAGATTTTGGATATCGTAATATCCTAATATGGCATAAGTGTTGTCTTTTCCTGGTTTTAAAGGCCACATTACAGTAAAGTGATGTCCTTTTCTGAACTTACCTGACAGTTGTAACTGTTCTATTATTTGCCTTTACCCACTTAGTCATTATATCCACATTACTGATGATTATTTATCAAAAATCTCATTGTGTAAAAATTTTGTGAAAGCACAAATAGTCAACACTACAATATCGTTGCATTATTGATATTAAGGTATTTGGTCAAAAATATTGTGTTATTAGATTTTTTTCCATATCACCGAGCCCAAATCTGAAACACTGCTGCTGTTGTGATAATAGTACGCAGAAAATGTGAAGTAGACGTTTCCTGATTAGATAATCCTGGCACTGGCAGTAAACACCCTGCATTGAAACTACTGAGCCAGATATGAACCATAAGTCAAATATAATTTTTTTCCCAGAGAAGAGCCAGAGTCTCCCCAATAATGAAAACATAAACCGATTGACCGAAAAACATAAACCCTGCTAGGAGGAAAAAGAGCTGTAACTAGTATATCTAATATTTGCACTTCATCACTGAACCGATGACATTTTAGGGCTATGGAGTGGGGTATTATATGTATATACAGTATCTGCCAGCGCATAGCCTGTGTAAGCACTGAGAGAGGAAAAATGTTTTATGTTGTACTTACTGACTAAATGGATACATTTGTTTCTTGATGCACTTTTGTAATCAAATTTCCCTCCATTAAGATAATTACTCAAAAAGTCTGGGACAACAGAGCCTGAGACAAGACCAACTGTAATTTAATTAGAAAGACTTTCTTTTGCTCTTCTGAAGGTGCCCAGCAGAGGGACAGACCACGTAGACAGACAGACAGACAGACAGACAGACAGACAGACAGACAGACAGACAGACAGACAATCAATAGATGGTTATAACTCTTTAACTTGGCCATCAAAGTATACAGTCAGTGAAGTACTTTATTTCAGTTTGGTTGGACTTATTACTCTGTACTTTTCACTCAATGATAAATTACCCTAAGTAAATTACCTTAAGACCAAAAATGAAAGCATGGGACTGCCTTTGACCAGTTTAACTTCTGCTTGCTGGGACTGAATTTGAATCAGTTGCACATTAAGATCTTTTTCCACCAGGTGGTGTTCCAAGGCTATCATAAACATTCACAGAGTGAGACTGAGACACAGCAAGGAGCACAGGCCTGAAGCCTGAACATAAGATGACATCTTCATGTTTAGTTAGCCACAAACGAATGCCCTACTTCTCATATTTGTTATTCAGTCCCAAGCCTCCAGGTATTGTCATCGCCATAAAAAACATGATATTTACTGTGATTAGACTGTACAGGAGCAGATAAGCTCTCAGGCCACTACAGTAGTTAATTCCACTGTTTGATTCCTATCTGGAATTGAAGGTCAAGTGCAGTATTAGAGTACAGCCACAGACTAGTATGCCATTAAATGAAAACCTTCTGACTCAATTTTCTCTTTAACAACTGCAATAAATCAGGAGCGCCACCACTGAGCAAAGTGTGCTTCGAACCCACGGCTTGCCAGTTGTTCCCAGCCTGGCCAGTTAGTTCAGTATTGATTCTCTGTCTCGCTGTAATACCACTATAACCATCTGACCTATGAATGTTGAGCTCACAGCACTGGCCTGAAATCCAGTGCACACTCTGCCCTCAGAGGGGCGAGGAAACACCAAGACTCAGATCACCCCATGGGCTTTTACCAGCGTCGTCTGCTCTAACTTTTTTCTGTACCAGCTTTTCTTTCTTAAAACTTGCTCTCAAGGTGCTGTCATAAATACTTCAACCCTTGGGCACCTTGTAGAGATTTTAGGACTGAAACAGGATTTTAAATGAAAATTATTTAAAATAAAACAAAAAACATTGAAAAAGGGGATATCAGAGCAATGATGGATTACCAAGCATGCCATAGGGCCAGTGCTTAAAAGCCTTTGACCAAGGCCAGGGACTAAACTTAAATAACCTGAAGGCAAGGCACAGGAGTTGATATTAAAAATATTAAATAAGGCTGTTGGGGCACCTGGGTAGCTCACCTTGTATAGTGTGCGTCCATATATAGAGGTGTACTCTTTGACACAGCGGCCGCAGGTTTGACTTTGCATCCCTTTGCTGCGTGTCATTCCCCCTCTCTCTCCCCCTCCATGTCATCAGCTGTCTTATACAAATAAAAGCCTAAAATGCCCAAAAAATAATCTTTAAAAATAATAATATAGCTGTTGATTATAAGTAAACAAATGATAGTATGTGTGAAATACGTAAGGAGCATGACAGGATGCTCTGGGGCCGCTGTTCCCATCCTGGGGGTCAGGACCAAGGATTGATCAGGTACTTCTTTTACACAAATGTGTCTTTTTCAGATTTTGCTATTTGTTGTGAAATATCTACTCTAAAAAATAATTTAAAATGGTTGAACTGCTCAATTCATTTCCACAGTAAATACATCAACTGTGCTGAGGGGTCCCTAGTGGACATTACATTATTTTAAATAGGTTACAATCAGCTGTTTATAAACACACAAGCCCAACATTTCATCAAAGACTTCAAAGGTCCCATGGCATGAAAATGTCACTTTCTTTTTTTTATTTTATTTTTTTTAAACATTAATATGAGTTCCCCCAGCCTGCCTATGTTCCCCCAGTGGCTAGAAATGGTGATAGGTGTAAACCGAGCCCTGGGTATCCTGCTCTGCCTTTGAGAAAATAATAAAAAGAATAGAGAGAGAGAGAGAGAGAGAGAGAGAGAGAGAGAGAGAGAGAGAGAGAGAGAGAGAGATCATGGCATAAACAAGCAAAGGCCACACCCCCAGCCTCAACCTTGCCCCCTCAAAAGCTAAAGACACAGAAACACACACACTAAGTAGAGCTCATTGAGGGACTGGCTCTAGTGGCTGTAATTCTGTACCAAAGCTGAATTTCAGGAAAGAAACAGTATTAGTGGACCACTAAGGTCTATATAAAAGCATACAAAAAGCACCATGTCATGGGACCTTTAACTGTGGGTGTAAAACACAATGGATACTAAAACATATTATTTTCCTATTGCCGTATGGTAGCATTTATCTGCTTGCACAGCCAGGCCCTTCTACTTATGTGATATGATGATTATCCAGCTCAAGGTCAAGGTGTGCGAATCAGCTCCCACCTGTGCAGAGGTAATTACAGTTACACTGCTCTCCCATAGTCAGTGGAAAAAATAACTACTGTACAAGAACAGAAAGTACCAGAAAGTGAGACACTGCTTAACCACACATACAGTAGGCCTGCCTGATGTAGACACCCTACATACAAACCCACACAAACTCATATTCCCTCAACCACACACACCATTCATACAAGCACATGTGCTCAAAAAGTTGGCCTCATTTTGAGGGATTTATTGCATTCTAATAAGCATCAATGTGATTTAATACAGCAAGTAATATTCATTTTTACAGAACAATTTAGGACTCCTGGAATCTGTAAAACAGCAGTGAAAATGATTCAATATAGAAAAATATATTAAGTGTACCAATCCACACCAGCAAAAATAAAATAAAAAATAGATTTATTTAGCTTTATCATTTACTTAGGGACACTTGATCTTGGAAATGGAAGAATCTTAACCATTTTCCATAATTTAACCATGTGAGAGCTCAGAGGTAGACCACAGGGATTTATATAAACACCATTCCAAATAATTCAAAGAAAAAACCTGGAAGACCTTTTTAAGAACATGAAAATCAGCTGTTTAGAGAAGGAGGACTACCAATTATTACCTTTATACAAACCGATAGAACTTGACATGATTGATAAATAAATTTCAATATATATAATTTAAAAATCTATTACACATAAAGATAATTTTCCCCTATCCAACAGTCAAGATACATTTTTGGGAGGCAAATCAACTACAGTTCTTATGACATTTATTGCTTGCCACATTCTCAAAAGTATCCAGAGGCAACCAATTTTAAGGACTTGAAAATTCTTATTTGATACGTAGCAAACATGTTTCTACAACGCATTTCCTTAAAGTCACAGCCACTCTGTCAGGTGATGTTATTCACTCATAAATTATCATCAATGTGTCATGCTGCATGTACTGTTAAGGGTGTGTTCATAAGGGTGTGTTTCCAAATCCAGCCTGAAAATTCAAATGGGAAAACAATATATACTCCAATTGAAAAAGAGCAGAACATGTCTAGTTATTCAAATGAATTGAATAAAGAGAAACAAATACCCTCTGGTTTTAAAAGACACTGGTCAATTGTGAGGGAGTGTGAATAGTGCGATCAAACAAGCTTTTTGTTAGAGGAAAATAGGCCACAATAACAATCAGATATTTAAATGCTCTACTGCACTTCCTTCCTGACCCGTATGGACAGTGTGTTTACTATGCAAAGCAGAAATTTGAGACTGGCATCATGACTACTCCGTTTTTAGAATCTATTCTAGCCATCCAAAAGGACCCGTTATGAACACACCCTATATTTACACACTTGCACCAAGACAGACACAGAGAAAATGCAGTGCCATGAAAGCAAATTACACAAGATCCATAAACATTATAAATCCCTGGAATTTCTTCTATTTTAGCATGCCTGCCTTACAGGATGAATGTGGTTTCTCCTTTTGGAACATTAAGGTCTGGGTCCATTGTGCTGGTTCAGTAAATCCCAGGAAAACGTGATGATACATCTATTGAATCTATTTTTAACAGGGAATTTGACTGTGTCCTGGTTTGCTGCCGTATTGTTTCCGTCGCTGTTGTTCATCTTCTCCCAGCCTCTGAGTCTCCCTGGAAGGCCCTGTTGTCATAGAGATGCTGCTGTCTCTCTGGGTGAGGGCTTGCGGGGTCAGTCAGTGGGACTTCGTACATGGGTTCTCCTCCTGTCACTGTGATCACAGTGACATCTGGTGGGGACTCAGCAGAAAGGTTCTCTTTTGTTTCCTCCTCAACCCCCAGGGCTGTCAGGATGTCACACTTACACATGGGGCAGGTTCTCCTCTCCAGCAGCCAGGGCTCGATGCAGGCTTTGTGAAAGATGTGGTCGCATGTCAGCACTGTCACCACTTCTCCTTCTTTATAGGAATCAATGCACACTGCACACACATGGGACTCAGAGGTAGTTTCCTCGTCCCCTGCCTTGAGTTTCCGTACTTGCAGACGCCCAATCGCCTTCTTTGCCTCAGATTTCAGCTTCTTCTCACTGCGCCTATGCATAGTCAGACTGTAGATACGATTGGCAGAGATAAACACAAAGTAGGTGATGGAGGCTGCGGTCACAATGAAGAAGGCGATGGACAGGAAGTAAAGCCAGTATGTGTCCATCCAGGGTCCATGAGGGCTGCCCACAGAAATACGCATCAGCACCTCTGTCCCATTCTTCACCACCTTGGCAATCTCCATGCCCTGAGAGTTGCCTATCATGATAGCCACAACATCATCTTCATCTGAGTGTGCCATCTGAAGGGTGCTGTTGCCACTGCCATCCACATTATACACCACCACACCAGTTGCTCCTTGTCGGTGGGCAGCACTGATCTTCTCACTGAAAGTGCAGTTGCCCCTTTTTACCAAGGCTATCCAAGGCGGGGAGCTGATATTGCGGTTGTAGACATGGTCATAGCCACAGCCTTCAGGGTCTCCCTTGGGAAGTGCAACAATGCCAGTGACTCCCTCCACGGGAGAGTTACGACCATACAAACCACAGTCACAGTATTTGTCTTCAGGCGTTTTGTTGCTGTTAACATAGCTTATTTCTATTATGGCTGTCCAAAACACCAAGGCTGCTGAATAGTGAACAAGCCCTGACAAACACAGCAAAAGCAGCAGACCGTGTTGTGTCTTCTTACCCATGGTAACGCTCTTCTTAAAACAGGAAGCCCTCTGTTAGCGTATTTTACTTCTTTAAAACTCCTTTGTTAGTCCCAGTTCCTGGTTTGTTCGAGCAACAGCGGTCTGAATACAGCTACAGTTTCAACCAAGCTGCTCTCTACCGTAATCTGATATGAGCCGTTGGTAACACAACACGAGCTATGCGTCAGCCACTCACCTCTCGTTATCTTCCTGAACCTTGAACACTCCTCACAGAGGGAAGGGTGCTGGTATTCAACAAGTTGAAGTACAGAAAACACACAGACCTGTGCCGTTTTGAGAACCAAAGAACAGCATGCGAGAAGTCAAGACGCGATAAGCAAATGATAAGGATAATTTCCTGGACAGAGGTCAATAACACAGAGCAGTCTTGTGAAACTAATAAAAGCTACTAACTTTCCCTTGTGTAATGATGAGCACAGCAACTCAACCAGTTGTTCTAGTTTGGCTCATTTCCTTCCCCTATTTTTGTGGCGGAGATCACTGTTGTGTAAAGCAAACGGACCAGTATTACCCGACCCAGAGGATTTTAACAATGAAAAACTGTCTGCTTAAATTACTGGTGGTGGTGGGTGGGGGGTATATTGATACAGCATAGTATTGCGATTATTTCAGTAGCAATACTGTATCAGTATACGGTTGACAAGCATCAATCTTTAATTATATAAAGAGAATTTAACTTTTTGGTACTAGAGTAATAAGACCAATTGTTTTTTCAGTCCACTACATGGAAAATTGAAGTGAGATGAACATACAGAGACAAAACAGATGTTTTAATAATTTAAAAATTTAATAATTTGAAGATGGAATAAAAGGTAATGAATTGCAATATATCGCAATTATTCCCACCCCTAACTTTTACCACACATTTTAACAAATATAGATGGACACATTTATATTTGTAACCTTTGTCCCTTTAAATGTGCACACATCATATAATTAAGGCGTTCCCTGTATTACTATACCTTTAACTCCACACAGCTAGCATACCAGTGAGAACTGAGATGTCTCACACACACACACACACACACACACACACACACACACACACACACACACACACACACACACACACACACACACACACACACACACACACACACACGATGGAGAGGTTCCTTGCCATGCTGCTATTTTACCTTAGTCCTCAAACACACTGCAGTGCACTGGCCTTTTGAGAACATGGTGGTAAATCATTTATCTCAGTGGGACAAAAATAATATGTAGATAAAAAGAGCCAGGTACCTATTCTTAGTATTGCTGCAGCCCAGAGGTCTTGATAGCAGGAACAATGCAATACCGATTATGACCCTTACATTCCTGAAACTGAAATCATTACCTCAACACAGCAGAAAGCAAATCCCAATGTGAAACCCATCAATATCATATTACCTAAAGAAGGAAAAAAACAGTGTTGGTGTGAATTTAGGAATCACATGTTTAAGATATCCTCTAAAAAGGTAAACATCTGGAGCTGCTGGGCAGCTCACCTGGTGTGTGTGTGTGTGTGTATATATATATATATATATATATATATATATATATATATATATATATATATATATATATATATATATATATAGGCAAGTCCCGCCCTACAAAGCAACCTTATTGGTTGGGGTTAGACATTGACCTGGAGTAGTTAAGGTTACAATAGCAGGCTGGTCCGGGGATAGGACCTGAACATATCGGGTTCCATTACCTTGCGTAAGATGCCTGGCCACTAATGGCGTGTGAATCCCATTGAAGGGCAGGTCCCTGTTTTTTTTTTTTTTTTTAACTGTCTACATTTTTCCTTAATGTCAAAAAGCTGTCAAAACTACAAGATGACCCACAAGTGTTTAGAAAAGCCACAAAACCAATCAACTTATACCACACAGGGGCGCCATTTACTCACTATTTTTTGACAGTAAACAACACTGTTTTGACTCAATGCCATCCATCACAACAAATGAAGCATGCGCAGCCTAAAGTGGCTAAATGTGCTGCTGGTACAAATGCAATCAAAATGCCAAGTAGATTTTTAAGGAATTCATTATATGGCAAACTTCAAGATATCATGCTTTCCATTCAGATAACCGGCTACTTAGTGAAGAACAATCTTCCCAGTTTAGTGCAGGGCAATTTAGAAAAAAATAATAAGAAAAGCAACTTACCACTTGTTCTGCAGGTCTATCTATGCACTGAAGACAGACTGTCCATCTGTTTAGAGCACATATGTTCCCTGGTCTGGGGATTTGAGGGAATTTGGGGCATGTCCAAACAAGCCTGAGACCAGTCATCACCCACACACACACACACCCCTTTCTCTGTCACAAAAGTCTACTTGTAAGGTGTATGACAAAGGTTGAAATATAAGTAGTTTATAGTTTGAATATCCATCATCTATATTATAAGCAGAATTTGAAAGAGTAGCAAGGTTGGAAAGAGTACTAGAATATTAACCTCAACTACAAATAGGTTAAGAATTAGGGGTGTGAAGAAAAAAAATAAAAAATAATAAATAGATTTTTTATTTTCAGTGACAATAAGGTATAGATACACAGGCGCCAAGTATCAATCAGTTTATTGTATGTGTTGGTCAGTTTGTCTGCTTAACAATCCCATTTTGCAGCAATAAAATTGAAGTGATATGAACAAACAGAGAAATATATCTTTATAGATGAAACAGATTTTGACAACGTTTCCTTTTGGGGACATCATTTGAAATTGGAAAAAAGGTTATAAATTGCAATAAATCGCAGAATATTGCAATTTATGTTTCAAAATGCAATAATATCGTATTGCGGCATAAGTATCGTGACGATATCGTATCAGGAGGCATCTGGTAATCCCCCACCCATATTAAGAATTAGTACTCAAATACAAGTATTATTTAAGTAAGTATTGTTGTTTGTGCATACATATATACACACACATATATACACATACATATACACACACACACACACACACACACACACACACGTATATACACATACATACATACATATATACATACACATATATATATATATATACACACTATTATTATTATTATTATTATATATATATATAATTATACATACAGTATTATAATCAAGTAAATTACTTTAGTAAAAATGTAGGCCTACTTATAGGAGAAAATAGTAGGTCAACTAAAATGTGCTCTTAGTAAATGTTACTGCATTACATTTTAAAAAGTGACAGGAGGGGGGGTGGAGGGTAGAGAAGAAAAAAAAGTATGATGTTGTATGATAGTTTAAAGCTCACTAAAACGCATGTAGGCTATACTGCATAAACTTGTCAATGTATGCATCACACTACAGATCCCTTACGTCCAAACAAAGGACACGCAGTAGTAAGCCACACAAATGACATTGCAAGCCATTTCTTATAGAGTCAACAGCAGAATCGATCATCACCATGGCAGCATCACAGAAATGTCGGCCTATAGGCTAATGCATATCAAAGCAAAAAGTGAGGTGCGCGGTTCTTTCAAGTGTCACACACACACACACACACACACACACACACACACACACACACACACACACACACACACACACACACACACACACACACACACACACACACACAACGCTACATTGGCTAGCAACGTTCTCCTGAAAAAGTGATGTTGAACTCACCTCGTGAACCGCGGAGTCGTCCTCCACCTGCTCCAGGTTCAACATATAGCATCATGCCATAGTGCTCGGTGTGGCTTCTCTTGTTCCAAAACAGTAGATAGAAAGGTCTCAAACACACACTTCACTGAAGGCAGAAGGTATTCAGTGAACGACGAAGTCACCGCTGGGGTCCATTTGGCATGTAACATGTTGCCAGACGACCCAGCGTGCACCTGTGGGTCACGGGGTCACGGGGTCACGCGACGTTCGAGGTGTGTTGGATTCGGGTGACTTGGCGTGCTGCCAGAGTGCTGCATTGACGCAACATATTTACAATCTGCCGAGCACAGCCTGGATGGTCATTTGTTTACAGTTAGTGAAATTAATTTTTAAGTTACTGAAAAAAGTACATGTAGGCTACAGAAAAGAGGCTGTTTGTTACAGTAGGCTAAATGTAACGCTACTTCTGAAAGATATCAATTAAGATCTGCAGATGTGTGATCTTTTTGTAGTCTGTATTTGAGCTCCGGAAAAACTAGACCGAATCTTTACATTAAGCTTTTTTTGTCACATAATACATAGCTCATATTTATATAAGGCCTATATTGTTATTTTCGTTTTTCGTTTTTTAGGCCTGTGACCAAAAATACTATGCATCCTGATAAAGTTCCCTTGGCCTTTAGAATTAAACTAACCCCCCATCATCACACACCCTTCACCATACCTAGAGATTGGCATGGTGTTATTTCAGTTAGACTAATAGCTGGTTTGATTTGCATTGAGAGATGATTTTATGGAAAGTTCCCTGTATTTTAAGCAAGAACATTTGTGTATTTATAAAGAAAATTGCTGTGCTTAAAGGTTGGATTTTCCTAAAAAAAAATTTAACTAAGGCATTAAGATCAATTTCCAAAAGATGTTTTTTGTTCCTCTTTTTAATCAACTTGAGCATGCAAACTTATTCAAGCCACTATATACTTATATACTTATAAAAAAATTAACTTAATCAATTTGTAGCCACTACACCAGTAGTGAATAAGATCAAGCATCAAAGCGATGTTGTAAAAGTAGGTTTATATGACCTTCACCTGCAGAGCAAAGTATTCATTGTGTGTGTGCGTGTGTGTGTGTGTGTGTGTGTGTGTGTGTGTGTGTGTGTGTGTGTGTGTGTGTGTGTGTGTGTGTGTGCGTGCGTGCGTGTTACAGTGGGTTCACCCCTGATGCGCCTCAGGCTGGAGCGCGTTCAAGTCGACTGGAATGACGCGCAACTCGTGATCCCCCATTCTTAGTAGCGCCAGGCCTTAAAAGATGCTTTCTCCCCCCAATAATCCCTCTCAGCAGCTTGTAGTCGTAGTGTAGTGTTAGATGCAGCTTTATTATTTTGCAAGCTTGTTAGAACGAAACGTATGACTCCTTGGAATAATTGCTAATTGTACTTTAGTTACTCAAATGACAATGAATAAGGTTGCAGCTCTGCAGAGAAAGAAGAGGAAAGATTTTATACCTTACTTTCTAGGATTTGTGATATTTTTATATTGCACGGTCCATCTTGTATCATATACTGCAAAAACAGCACAGGGAACCTCTTCCAGGGTGCGTCGGGCTCTTGGTAAGAAAATCGTGTGTGTGTGTGTGTGTGTGTGTGTGTGTGTGTGTGTGTGTGTGTGTGTGTGTGTGTGTGTGTGTGTGTGTGTGTGTGTAATTTTGCTTAGCCTAATTTGTAGTGATTTTAAATCTCCGACAATACTACTAGATAGGCTATATTTGTTTTAGTATGTCACTTTATGTAGCCTATTATATTCCGTATTCTGGTATTGTATTGAATGTGAAACTGTATGTTGTTTTGCACGCTTATGCTTTTCTTGGCCAGGTTTCCGTTGCAAAAGAGAACCTGTTCTCAACGGCCTATAACTGGTTAAATCAAGGTTGAATAAAACAAATTATAAATATAAAGGTCACGGCTCATTTTCGTGTTTAAATTATGAAGCAATTGGCTCGGCAATTGTGACACTGTTTGCTCACGCTTGTCTTATAATGATATGAAAATATCATAACTGCCATTAATAACTGTGTGCGCGCGCGCGTGTGTGCGTGTGTCTTACTATTTCAGAGAATGAGACCGAATGCATCTCATCACAGTCCTCTGAGTTTCCTGGTGGCTTCTTCACGGTGCAGGAGAGGAAGGATGGAGGGCTCGTCATTTATTTCCTGCTTATTTTCTACATGCTTCTCGCTGTCGCAATTGTCTGCGATGATTACTTTCTGCCTTCTTTAGAAGTGATCAGTGAACGTAAGTGACAAGAAATAGCATTGCAACATGAACTTCATTAGGGTAATACTGACTTATACCATTACTGTAGGCAAACTTATAGTATACTTTATAGATAGATAGATAGATAGATAGATAGATAGATAGATAGATAGATAGATAGATAGATAGATAGATAGATAGATAGATAGATAGATAGATAGATAGATAGATAGATAGATAGATAGATAGATAGATAGATAGATAGATAGATAGATAGATAAATAGATAGATAGATTTTGTAGGACTCAATACCTAAATATGTGGACAGATTGTGCATAAGTCCATAAATAGAATTAAATAGATATATACGGTTAACTGATTGAACAGTTCTAAAGTTGTATTTACCACATTTGCTTTAGATGCAGATGTCTGTATCATCATCATACTAACAATAAACATAGCTAATGATTATTGTCATCATTCAATTCTTTTTTCAATGAATCAGTTAGACGTTTGGCCTATGAAAAGTCTCACAAAGCAGTGAAAAATGCCCAACACAAGTTCTAGGAGCCCAAGGTGATGTTTCTAATGTCTTGTTTCTTTGACCAATTGTCCAAAACCCAAAAATATGTGGTTCAAAATGATATTAAACTGAGAAAAGCAAATTATTTATTATTATTAAAATTGTTGCCCTATAAAAACATATATGGTTATATTTGAGGTTGTAGTTTGTGCTATTGTTGAATTTGATTCCATATAATAGTGAAATTGCCATGTATTCTTGTTTTATTTCGTGTATCTCTCAGGTCTGGGACTGTCTCAGGATGTGGCAGGAGCTACCTTTATGGCAGCTGGGAGCTCTGCCCCTGAACTGGTCACAGCCTTTCTGGGTAATCATGCATTATTATGACAATAACTACAACGGGCGATGTTGATGGTGGCACCAGTATCATCATCAATGTCACCGTATTCTTTCCCGACCAGATGAACTGTGACTCCACCACATAAGGAAACAGAGCGGCATTGTGGCCTTTGATTAGGACATGTTTTCCTCTCTGCACTTTATTTGCTCTCCAGACATTTCTTCTTATTTGTCATCAATGCATCCACATTGTCTCTGTCCTTGAAGCTAAGATGTGCTCTTTATGTGAATGTGTGTGTATGTGTCTTTAGGTGTGTTTGTAACAAAGGGAGACATCGGGGTCAGCACCATTGTGGGATCAGCCGTCTACAACCTGCTAGGGATCTGCGCTGCATGTGGACTCTTGGCCTCTATGGTACATTCTGACACAATCACACACTTGCAATATTTAGACAAAGATTACCATCCTACTAACTACCTGTACAGAAGAGCTGCACATTTACTGGCTCAAAGCAGAAGAATCATTGTGTACATTGTGTCTTATAAGCTGTAAACCATTTATTTTTGTTTCCTTTATTAGGCTGGACGCCTCACCTGTTGGCCACTGTTCAGGGACTGTCTGGCATACAGCATCAGCGTTGCTGCTGTTATTGCCATCATTTCTGATAACAAGGTGTACTGGTGAGTGTCAGTGTGTATTGGCATCTGGTTACGTGATCTTCAAACCACCTTAGACCTTACAACTTACATGTTAGGTGGTTGTAAAAGACGAAGTCAGAGACAGCTGTTTATTGCATCTTGTGACACTGAGAACAACAAATGAAAACAGATCACCAATTAAGTACAGTGTAGTACAGTACTGTGACTCACTGACATTTATTAAACTGACCATATAGAACAATTCATTAACCTTAAATTAGACAATATCCCATCATAAACACAGCAAAATGTAATGGGAACAGGCTTAAAAAAACTTCAAAAAACTCAGGAACAACTCCCAAAATGGCCTTAATCTATTGCTTTTTGTTGTTTAAAATATATTTTCAAAAACACCTGCTTATTAGGGCTGGGTGATATGGCCAAAATATTTTATCCCGATATACGCCATTTTACAACATAGCATGTTTTCTGGTAATTCAATAAATAAATAAGAAGTCCATGTGGAATAACCACATGGTGAAGCCTATGTTGTGAATACTCGTGTGTGAATTAAATACCTGACAAGTGAAAAGAGTATTTTCTCATTAGAAAATAAAAAAAACTTTAGTGCAAAATAAACATAACGTGCCAAGATCAGAACGTAAAGCATTGTCCAAATGACAAATAATATTGCCATAATGCAATTCACAAGCTTGCTTTTTCGGCATTTTGATAGAAACAATATTGAAAGATATACATGCTAGACATATTTATTGTTTTGGCGATATATATACAGTATATACATACTGTGTGTATATATATATATATATATATATATATATATATATATATATATATATATATATATATATATAGTCATATTGCTCAGCCCTATTGCTCAGACACTTTTGAGGTCATTTTTGCACAATATGTTTTTCTTTGGTAAATCTTCTACAAGCAAGGTAATGAACTCAGTTGTTGATGTTTACAGGTATGACGCGGCATGTCTGCTTCTGGTATATGGCGTCTACATCATGGTTCTGTGCTTTGACCTTCGCATCAGTGAGTTTGTCCTGAGGAAGCTGAGCCCTTGCTGTACCTGTCTGGATAAAGGATCCAATGAGAAGACTGAGACACAGGCTCTGATGGGCTGGAGCGACGAAACCAGCCTGCGAGTCCACAGTCGCTCCAGGACGGACAGTGGGATCTTCCAGGACGACTCGGGATACTCTCAGCTGTCCCTCAGTCTGCATGGCCTCAATGAGATTCCTGAAGGTAAAACACACTTCTTAGCGCACGGTTTACCAGTATTTGTGTCAAGCTGGAGTAATCCACTTGCTGACCTTCACGACCCACTGATGATGTGTTACAAATTCACTCATAACATGTTTGTCTGCTTGTGTCCCAGCAGAGCATAAAAGTGTGTTTGCCGTGCCGGAGAGCGACTTAAAACGGGTTTTTTGGGTCCTATCTCTGCCCATCATCACTCTGCTTTTCCTGACCATCCCTAACTGCAGGAGAAGGTACTGGAAGGGATGGTTTATGATAACCTTCCTCATGTCAGCTGTCTGGATCTCAGGTTTCACGTACGTGCTGGTGTGGATGGTGACCATTGTCGGTAAGATCACTGTTTGAACTTTTCAACTTGATTGTATAAAATTGGTATATTTCCTCAGTGTCTTTACTTTAGTAGCAGGTGTAATCAGCCTGTCACGCACCAGGTTATAGAACCTTTGTGGATCACAAGTCTTTAAAACTTGTGAGAAAAATGTCTGATTTGCAGAGTAGAATCACATGTTAGTCTGCTGGCTAATTCCTGGGATGCCATTGTCATGGAGGCTAAGGAGGGGGGTTATTGTAGCCAGTGGGCCAAGTGCATAACCAGGATTAGAGCCTGCTTCATCCTTGTGATGTCATGTGAGTCTTGGCTGTATATACAGAAGTAGCCACAGGCACGGGTCCAAGAGCATAAAACTGACCTCAGATCAAGCTAAAAGAGAAGTTTCATCATGTGACGATGGTAGGTCTACTTAAGTATAATGAGATTATTATCCTGTAGTCGTCAGATTGGCTCACATGAGCGGAGAGTTTGGTCTTATGAAAGAGCAGGCATGGGACTGAGCAGGTATAACTTAACATACAGTATATGATTAAGAATAGTGTAAATATTCCTGTCTATAGTTTGAGATATGTGGTAAATATTTGGGTACCAGTGAAGCTTACACCATAGCATGTGAGCATACATCAAAATAGAACAACTCTCTTCCAAATCCAAAAACTAGAGCTTAATCTAAAATGTGTGATGCCATCATGTATAAGGTGTTGAACTGATCCAGACAATGAATTTGGAAAGATGTTATAGATGCATGACTGACATATTTTTGAATTACCTTAAAAAAAAAAATCTTACGTAGCCCCTGCAGTACTCCAAAGTATCCCAAAGGGTAGGTGTACCCCAATTTGGGAAACACTAATATAGATGCACCCAGGGGAATTTTGGGTAGATTTTCTGTTTCAGAAGTTCAATATAATATATAAAATATAATAAAGCTAAAAAAAAAGTAAACATTCTGAGGCTCCACAAAATCAATCTCCCATTCAATTTTCTTTGGAGCAGTTCCATGTTGTATACTTGACGACTTACTTTCTGGCTTTGAGAGAGAGTAGCTCATGTTCACAAATATTAACTGAACTTTCATAGGCCATGACAGTAACATATTGGAATGAAATTTACGTGGCGTTAGACTAACAGAAAATATTTTCCCCACAACTGCTTCCAATCGGTCGTAGCTGCCACGAAGGCATGGTCATGTCTGTAATATTTCTAGAAATGTGGGTGGTGTATAGTGACATGAAAGGATTTCAAGGATTACACCAGTTGGGTCTTCTTGTGAGGCTTGTTCCTATACTTTTGGGGGGACAGTTTGGGGACAAATAAAATACATAAATGAAAGGAATTCTCTCCACCAGAATTACACACCTGGCACCAGCACATAATGTAGGAGAAAACATTTACAGTACACATAATGGAACAGTTAAATAATGAATAAAACATAAAATGTTCTATGGTTTTCAAATGCTCAACATGTCAAAAAGGCCAGTACTCACCAGTATCAGTATCAGAGTATCAGTACTTCTGATTTTTGTCCACGAGGCTAATATTTACACTCAAATAGGCTATATATCCTGATGTATTGGGGGGGAAAAACAGTTCAGCATCCCCATATAGCCCAGATGCAATGATCCTTTCTTTCATGACCACATTTTAAGCACTGCGACGATTTGATTGTGAGATTGGCAGTTGAATCACGCGCCTCAGAGTGAATAGTCAACTATTCGTGGTCACCCCTACAAGTTATGTATATGAACATGAATATATGCAAGACACATGCAATGATCATGTTACAAAACTCCTGAATTAGGGTTCTGGCACTTTTTTGGGTCCAGTTCAGGCACTGTGCTCAACACATTGTGTTGATTTAGAGGCTTATTGGAAAGTTCTTAGGTGGGCGGGGATGTGTTGAAAAATTTGGTCTTATGATCTCAGTATTACTAAAATCCTGCTCCGGCCCTGACTCCAGTGATTACTGATTAACCACCAGTTAAGATCTGCTGCTTTCCTCTCCCTAGCTTGATGTTGTTGGAAGAGTGGGATTCTGATTGTTTGCCTGATGTTTTTTTTATGTTCACACAGGCGAAACCCTTGGCATCCCTGATACAGTTATGGGACTCACTCTGCTCGCTGCTGGAACCAGTATACCTGACACTATAGCCAGTGTGATGGTGGCCAGAGAAGGTAAACATTAGTGTCCCAATTTATCAGATGCAATCCTGGATATAGTTTGAGGCCAGCCATAACAAAACATTGAAATTAAGACTAATTTGCTTTCTTCGTAAATTCCTTTTTCATAAGCAACACCACAGGTTTATTTACTAAATAATAACAAAATGTACTTGGGCACTTAGCTCTTGCTGAAAGATATGCACATGGTAACTATTGATAACTCATTCTTTGCTGAGCCGTTTTCCCATTAGCCATTGTAGAAATGACAAAAACAATTCTGAAAGAGACATAAAGCCAGTATGTAAATGTTTAAAATGTAAATGTTTTCTGTTTATCAGGGAAAGCGGACATGGCCATGTCCAACATCGTGGGCTCTAATGTTTTCGACATGCTGTGCCTGGGCCTGCCTTGGTTCATCAAGACTGCCTTTGTAGACACCAACAACCCTGTAGAAGTCAACAGCACCGGGCTGGTCTTCATTTCCATTACGCTCCTCCTTTCAATTGTCTTCCTTTTTGTAGCCGTGCACATTAACGGATGGAAGTTGGACTGGAAGTTGGGACTCGTTTGTCTATTCTGCTACATCCTCTTTGCCACTCTGTCCATCCTGTATGAGCTTGGGATTATTGGAAATAATCCCATAACACTGTGCAGCGACTGAGATCTGACCTCCCAAGGACTGAGGCCATGCTTCAAACACACAACAGAATTGTCAAACTTATAAATCTTTAAATGTCAAGACAAGGAAGAATGGTCCCACTTTCATGTGCTGGCCACAGAATTTTCTCCATTTGTAATATATACTATATATTTCAATTTAGGGTGGAAGTGTGCCAAAGATAAAAAATGTGTGCCTGACAGATCCAGCTACAACGAAGACCCATTTTCAAGTTCTGTTCTGAGGTGTTCTGTCTTACTCAGTCACCATAAAGAGAAAATGTGCTGTCACAAGACTGACTGCCAAGTTCCAATGAATTCAGAACTGACAAGTCAAGGAATATAAAAAGATGTGAACAAAACTCATCTTCATTGTCTTTAAGTGGGTGAGTTGACAAATTCTGGCCCCATTTACACAACTCTGAGCTTTAATGAGCAAGTCTTTAACTCTCGTCAGGAATGTAGAAATTGGTAAAATAAGCAAACTTTTTTTCCATTACCTAAAAAGTAAAACGAGAAGATTTTATCAGTCGTGTTTACAGCTAACTGCAAAGCTCAGATGGAATACAAGCACCAGTCTACACTACAATAACTGGCAATATAACAAAAAAGTGATTGATCTTATTCTACTGAAACAAACTATCACCAATCTTGGAGAACTGGGAATATAAATAGCCATGACCTTTCTGTTCTCACTTTATTCCAACTGCTGCCTTTGTTATTAATGTAGAATCCACTGCACGGCAGTGTTGAGCAATAATGCTAATCATATAACCACCTCAGATTCAGTTTACATGCTGGGAAGAACAACTTTGAGACTGATCTCAGGAGATTTTACAACCACCAGGTTTAAAAATTAAAAAGTTTATTCGTTCAAATAAACTGCCGGACAAAAAGGGTTTACAAAACAAAGATAAAAGAGCTATGTAGTTTATATAAACAAAAAAAAAAAAAAAAAAGTGGACACATGGAGATATGAAGTAATTGTGTTTTTAAAACAAAACAAAAAGATCATTGGCATAAGGGCTGAATGTGGAAGTGTGTTAGCGTGACTTCAACAGCTCTAGGCGTTCCGATCGATACGGACGTCCACCTCTCGGCCATTGATCTTGGTTCCATTCATCATCCTGCAGGCCTTCTCAGCAGTCTCTGGAGAGTCGAATCTCACTGTTCCACAGCCCTTTGACTTTCCGTTCTCCATCTTGATCTCTGCAAACATTACCTGGCCTGCAGTATAAAAGAATGAGCAATGAATGCATTCTAAAACCCCAATAATATAATGTTGATGAATGTTAAACTTGTAACTTTGGCATTCATATCCAATGACTATTCTTAATGAAATGTCAGAGAGAGTGGCTTGTAAATTTAACAATAAAGATTTCATTCATAATAAGAAAAAGACATACCGCAGTGACTGAACTTCTCTTTCAGCTTTTGCCATGTCAGATCATAGGAGAGCTGCAACACACAAATGTATACTTTAGTCGATACATTTGTCAGTATTAACATATTTAAGGCTAGGCAAAACTAGTACAAGATGCAAAAAAAAAAAAAAGATGAGTGCATCAACAAAGCATATAGTACAGTACATTAAATCATAAAAGAGCCGCACTCAGAGGGAAAATATGCCACCAGTTGTCAGCACCATTACAAATTATTAACTAACAGGCACTTACATTTCGCACAAAGATCTGACAGCCTCCTTTAGACCCAGAGGCCCTGTCAGACATGCCTCCACCCATGTGGCCTGGTCCCCCACCTCCATAGCCACCAAAGCCACAGTTCATGTCCATTCCTGACATGCCCATCCGGTCAAAGCTGGAGCCCATCCGGTCCATCGACATATTCCCCATTCCACCACCTGCAATTAACACAGTCATAAAATGAAATTGCAAATTAAAATAATGTACTGTATATTTTAAATACCAGAATATCAAAACTGTCAAACACTAATCATTACAATAAGGCCTTTTGCCATCTTGCACAGAGTCCAATGACATTCACCAAAGTGTGTAAACACTTAAACTGTATTAATATCCAGTCACTTCCAAACATTAGCTTTGTTGTAAAGGAACAGTTAGTAGACCTGTATTTATTCTTAGTCACCAACCAACTCCACAAGAAATAGTGTAAATAGAAAGTTATACAATTATCTTGTGAATACAAAATACAAAGTTTCTCTTACACTCTTTTCCATTTTGTATTTCGTGTAAAACTGCATGATTCTGCAAAGTGGTCGGTTTTGAGTGTACCAACTGTGTGGGCATCTCCAAGCGTACCTGCTATTTCTGCTCATGTATGTGTGGCAGTGAAAAGTTACAAAGGGTTGGCTGAAGTGGAATGGATAAATAAATTGTTAAGTTATTTAAAGTGGTAATTTATAAATAAATTCTCAGCTAATGACCAATCTGCTGTGTTTAGAGGTGAGTGGAGTTGATCAGTTATCCTGGTTTGCACAAAATTTAAATAAAAAAGGTAAACACTGTGGATGGCTGTGCATAATGGCAATAAATATAACGTTTAGAGCACTACTTGCTTAGGCTGTGCCACCACGAAAATAGGGCTACGTTGAGATAACTGATCATATCTGATAAAAAAATTTTAGCTAATGTTGATACAAAACCATTTTCTCTCATATAGGCAGTAGTGTTTAGAGAAAAAAAAAACTCATATCTGTTTTTTTTTCACAAAACCATGTAGCCATATACAGTGTTTGTATATACACAGGAAAACAGTATAACCTTTTTTGGTATTTGATCTGGTTGGATCAGATTTTTCACCCACATATCATGCACATTAGATTCTTTTTTTCATGCTGTCTGTGTGGCAACAAGCAGAATGACACAAAAATGTAATGTTATGGCTCTCATGTAATAAAGTTCCAATGAATTCAGAACTGACAGTATGTGATCGCCATTGATACACTAGTGCTCAGGAACTTCTGTTTAAGGACAACACGTGAGCAGACCCAATGCTTGTACTTTGGGTCATCTGATTAAAAGGACAATCTCTCCAGCTACTGATCCGCCTCATATTTTTTGGGGCATTTTAGGCCTTTAATTCCACAGGACAGATGAAGACAGGAAAGGGGAGAGAGAAGAGCAATGACATGCAGCAAAGGGCCACAGGTTGGAGCCGAACCTGCGGCCGCTGTGTCAAGGAGTAAAGCTCTACATACAGTATGTTCATCTGCTCCACCAACTGAGCTAACCCAGCCACCTACTGGGCCTCCTTGTTCCACATCACCTATTTAGCAAGGCATGACACTTCATACGTCATGGTACAAAAATATTCATTCATCCGTTTACATGATTGGCTTTGTAAACTCTCAAAAGACTATAAAATTGTAAAGTCTAATAAATAAAACCTTTCAAATGTTACAGTAATAAAGTGGCCAAGGGCTCTGCTAGAGAGCAACTATCCTACAAGTTCTTCTACTTACCCTATATTGTAGATAAGATAAGTAAGAATTTATATAAGAGTTTTAGAAAAACTGTGGATGGAATATGTCATGTACCTAATCCGGTCCCCATGTGCCCCATGCCACCACTGCCCATGCCTCCTCCAAAACCTCCACCTAAAGAAGAGAATGCAAGTCGGAGCAGGTTAGATTAGACCATAACACACAAATTTCACAACAGCAAAAACAGAAAAAGTCGACCTATGAAAAGAACAGCACACAAAAAGCATTCCCTAAACCCCCATCCAAACTCAAAACCAAACTACACAGAGAAATATGCATAACCTCCATTCAGGGTTGTCTGAGGTGACAGTATCACTTACCCATTCCTCCAAAAGAATCACCAAATCCTCGATTCATTGGCATGTCACTGTGGCCAAAGTCACGATCCATTCCAGCCATTCCTGAACGGTACATATCTCAACACAGAAAAACATTTAACCTTAGACTTAAGTTATCAATAACACAAAATGTGCATGTCATTGTTTACAGTATAATACAGTCCCTTCAGGATTTCATGATCGCGCCAATTCAACCAATCATCGTGAATTTGGTGCGACTTGCAATTTTGACAACTTTTCTGCCAATAACACGAGTTTCCTGCGACTTTAACCAATCCAACAGTCCCACGTGCCAGACTTTGTATCAGTATGTGACACTGAGAGACACTCACCAAGCAGGTGAGAAAGGGTTAACAACACATTACCAAAAAATTTAAAACAAAATGCAGTGCAAAACATTTCAGATCGCCCTGCCAACCTGTACACATTTTAACATCCACGTATGCTGTAACGATTGTTCACTTTGAAGCGGTCGTTTCAATCCTGTCGGCTCTCTGCAGCGGGAGGGGCTGCAGCTCTTTTAGCCACTTTCACTGTCTCTCTCAACTTCCTTGCAACAAAAATATTTTTATTGCATTTTTTTTTTTACAAAAGTTCCCACAATATCAGGCATTTTGGGCCGCAACAATCTAAAAAAGGCTGCGGAATCCTGGAGGGACTGATAATATCCTAGAGCTTAACCTTTTCTCTGCCCAGTATGAGTGAATACGCTCACTTACCTCCCATCCTGCCACCTGGCGCCATGTCTCTCCCTCTAAAGCCACCCATGCTGCCCATGTTATCCATGCCCCCAAAGCCACCTCCACCACTCATTCCTGTCAAAACCAGCACCAAGTTTGAACATCGTTCTTTCCTTCCTCCACGAAACGATGACATTGGTCTTTTACAGGCAACTTGTGAAAACAAAAACCTTACCTCCTCCAACTCTGTTCATTCCACCATAACATTGAGCATCCATACCTACAAAAAGATACCAAAGCACACAATGTATCCAATTATATCCCGGGGGGGGGATGCCAAAATGTAACGGGTTTAATTTTGTGCAATTGTTTATTTTTACACCTAGTAGTGGTAAAGTCCTGCATTTGAGCGGTAAGGTTGGTTTGCTGCCATGTTACTTACAGAATGATAGTCAAAGGTGTTGATTGATGCTGCCTTGTGGTGCTAATGTTTTGACTAGCTAGTGGAAATGCATCAGAAATAACATTTGCCTACACAACACAGTATGTGATGTACTGTTAGTGGGATGTGTGAGCATTTCTGCACCAACATAACTATTAATATTTAAGAGGTGACTGACCTCCAGGCCCCATGGACCCCATGCCTCCTCCTCCTCCACCACTCAGACGGTTGGCATTTATAGGCTGCCCTCCTGGGCCCAGTCCCATGCCGATACCACCTAGACCCCCTATACACAAAAAAAACACAAGGGGAAAAAAGTTAAGTTTTAACTAAATAATTTACAAACACGAAAAGGGTGGATTACATAAAATAAGAATTTATACAAAGCAGAATCAATTATCTTAATGACAACAGGTATTTATTGAGAATATAGAGAACTTAATACGAAGTAATTTAATTAAAAGGAAACTTGCAAAGACATATCTTTTAAACCGCCTACACATGAACTGCGGTAAAACTGCTCTGGGCCGGCCGTTCCATTGTTTCCTGTGGAGAGAGCAGTACCGCCCAATGAGTCGCAACCCTTGGCGTCACGCACTGCTCGGAATTGCCGCCGTGCACAAAGTTCAAATTATTTTAACTTTCAACCTTTCAAGGCGCAACCAATTCCAGAATGGTACTGCGCTGCGCTTTGCCTCTTTGCCCTACCTCACCGTTTTTCCGCGGGCCATGTGTAGGTGGCTTTACGTGACCTTGAGATCTTTACAATATCTACGCAATTTTACCAACATGTGTCATCAGTTTCCAGAGGGTATGACACCTCTTACACTGACAATGTTTGTGCTATAAACAATTCACTGAGCCTACTGCTATGGATACAAGTTTGATATCAACAACTGACGGGGTGATAAACTGTACTCACGTGGTAACTGAGGTGTTTTTTCTACTTGACGGAAATCATCAGGGGGAACAGATTTCTCATCCTATAGAACCACACAACAAATGTTAAAATTGATATTCTCAGCCTCTAACCCTTAAGTTACATAACTATAAACAACATACCATTTTAACATGCATCTGCCTGTCGAATAGCATCTGTCCATTGAACATGGCTGAGTCCAGAGTTAAGGAGAAGTTTGTGGTAACATTTTAAAGCATTACTTTGTGTGCCTTTATTTCTTTTTTCTATTTTAGTGTGCAATTCTGAAGGATACATATGGCCTGCACAGCCTCCAGCGACTGCTCAAAAGTCACTGTTCCCATCCCTCGACTCTTGCCGTCTTTATCCTCCTTTACGTCGGCTCGTTTCACCATGCCTGCCATACCAAACACCTCCTTCAACTTCTTCCAGCCCACCTTGAAATCAAGCTGTAAAAACGACAATTATTTTTCATTTACATGAATAATCATAACCAGTTGAATTTGGAAATTAGTTGTCACTATGTCCTCACATTGGCGACAAACACTGTGGTGCCCAGTCGTCCAGCCTGCAGTGCATGGATGACCTCAGGTGGGATGTTGGGGTTGTTGGAAATGGAGGAAGGGATGTTCATCCCACCAGGCCCCATGTCCTGCCCACGACCTCCTGGTTGACCTCCTCCTATGCGCTGCAGCACACGCCGAGCATGTTCCCCATCAGGGTCCTTAAGAAGAATCCATTATAATTTATTTATGATCTCAGATAATATGGCAAATCCAAAATCAAGATAATGAAAAATTAATCACATATGGGGTGTGCAACTATTAAAAGACAATTGTGCAATGCAGTTCCACACTTCATTGGCATTACCTGGTGATATTTCAGTGTCCATCATATTTCTAGGTCCACTAAAATTCAATCTGATGTTATAACTGCTACAATTATTTGTAACCACTTACAAATCTTTTAAACCGTATTATGGATACAATCTACAGAAAAGCCAAGAGCAAAGTGAAAGAAATGCATAATTTTGGTTTAGAGTAACAAGTAGGGCTGAAACAATTTCTCGAGGAACTCAAATAATTTGATTATTAAAAATCCTTGATACAAAATGCCTTGAATCTTCGTTTAATCAATGTTACCAACGTTATCGTTCACGGTGTTCCCGCACTGATGATTACTGTTGCACACCGGGCTAACACTGCTGGTGACACTTGCCAGGAAGACTGACGGCGCAGATTAGAAAATGAGGAAAGAGTGTAAATAGTGAGGGGGCTAAGAGAAGAGACCGGCTGGAGAAAACAGAAAGGGTCCAAAGTTTGGAATCAGTTCAAACATAACTAAAACAAAAACACTGTACAGTGTGTCTACAGCAAAATCAAACTATTGACAATAATAGCACGACGCCAATGCTTCAACATCAACATTGAGCCTAACTTAATCATCAATTCCACGAAGCGGACCTGACAAAAGTAAATCACAGAATTGTATGGACGATGAAACTACACCAAACACAACTATCAAAAACAAAGACAAGAAAATACGTGACCACAATTTGAACATAAGGAGCAGACTTGTTGACTGTCGGGAAAACAACCAATTGATGCGCACCATTTTCTCTCATTCTCTCTCTTCCTGGAGAAACAGCTGATCAACGATCTACTAGCAGGGCTCTAGAGTGCGACCAATTTGGTCAAAAATGTGTTAGGATGTCCAGACCTCTAAGTTGTGGCGTTAACAGCAAAGCAAGGAAAGATTTGGCTACGCCTAAATAAAAAAACATTAGACGCACCATTGCAACCAAGGCAAAAAAGTTAGTCTGGAGCCCTTACTAGCATAAGCGTAACAGACCTGTGTGACATTGTAATTAAATATATAAATGAAAATAAGTGGAGTACTAATGTGTGTAATATATATATATATATATATATAATAATAATTTCCCCTTGAGGGATTAATAAAGTATACATTATTATAATATTCACATTTAGGTCTATATACAGATCAGTCTCAGGTTGAAGCTTATAGTTCTTAAAGTTAAGTTGCACAACTTAAGGTAATGTTTATGTATGTTTAATGTATGCCTTAGTTTGAGGTTATTGCATTTCAGAAAATGTTTTTAGAAAACTATGTAATATGGCACTGAATGTTAGGTTTTTTGAGAGATGATTTTGTAAGCAATGTAGGCAATAAAAATGTTGCTGTTTTCGCAAATTAAGCCAAACTATTAGTATTGCTTTTTGATAAAAGCAATAAGTATTTCTTATCCGATTACTCAATTAATCAATGGAATAATCGGTAGAATACTTGATTACTATAATAATCGACTGCTGCATCCCTGGTAAGAAGTGACAAATGTTTGTTAGGATTATTTACTTTTCAAAATCTGACTACAATAAAAGAAAAACCTTAACACTGAAAAATTATCTCCCACTACCCCGAAAAAATGCATTAAATAATCAAAAAAACATTAGGGCTATTTACTTCTTATAACAAAAAAACAGTTGTTAAAGACAGTTTAGCTGTAATCATTTAATCATATTTTGCTCCCACCTCCTTGATGTTGAGTGGCCTTCCACTCAGGTCATGTTTATTCATAGTTTCTATCGCCTTCTTGACAAACTCCTCATCTTTGAACTCCACCACACTGTTGAATCAGGGAAACAGAGGCATCAGATGACTCCATGCAAGTGAGAGTTAAAGAAGAAGAAAGAAAAAGTGTGTTTTGAAAAAAGTAAGGTTGTTTCTTACCCACAACCCTAACCATGGGTCATCATAGAGTCCATGTAGCACACATATCAAGCCAAGTGGAAGGAGTGAACAAAACACAGTTAAAGTCAAAACAAAGGATTGAAACATCATAAATGTAATGTATCAACATGCTACTAGTACTTTCTATAGTGCACGCAGGCCATATTTTGCCCACAGGCTTGAGCCAGCAGGTTTTTGGTAGTGTTTAAGGCTAATAAGTACATATTCTTTATCATTATCTGAAGCAATGTTGGTAATTACTACTTTTTAAATAATAAAACAATAATTGTTTATATTTTAAAAGTTTGGTAAAAACATTTAGCAGTTACAGATAACTAAGCATTGTATTTTACCTGAAACATTTTAGTGTAGGTAGAAAATAAAAATCTTTAATAAAATTGATTTAGTACATTATTTAGGATTGACCAGTTTTACCACTGCAATAACCACCATCTATAGTATGCATTTTTGCCATTTAGTATAAAAATCCACCCCAACAATGAATAAAAAAAAACAGGATCTACAGGATCTTATAAGAATATTTTTGTTCCTTTGAAGAGAGAGCTGTGCCATATAACAGAATTGTGAAATAAGATTTTTAGACATGAGGGTCAATCAATGAGACAAATCACAAAACCCACATTTCCCTTTGGAAAATGGCCAAACAAACAAACTTTTACACCAATTGAAATAACAACAACAAAAGCAAAAGTGCACTCTTAGATGAGTTCATTAGGCTACTTTTTCCAAAAATCAACAGGACATCTCCCTTTCAAGTGAATATCAATCATTAACCATCTATAAGGCTCTAAACACAACCCACAGTATCTCCAGTTCAGTAACTTAGTAAGACCCAAAGGATTAGAACCTAAAAGAGCACTTGATTATTGAGAGCCTGCTGAGGATATTTAAAACCTCGTGCAGCAAGTTGGCCACATCACTTACCCTTGACTTTCCTTCTGCATCCTTAAAGAGTTCCACGTATGTAACCTCACCAACTACATGAGACATACAAAGGAAAAAATACCAAAAGAACAAAAGGAATTTAAAGTCACCAAGTCGTCAAGTTGCCGTTGGCCTTGGCAATGCCGCTACAGATGGAGATGTCCCATTAATGATCAACAGTCAGCCCAGACCAACATCCCACCAGACAACACCATGCCTTTCTGGTCAGTGACTGAGACACCCAAAGGCCAAGGCCAGAGAGAAACACAGCTACATTAAACCTGGGAAATTCAAAAGACTTCAACATGATCAGTTTGTCAACAGATTCCATTCATGGCAGTTGAGAGTTTTAAGCTGCCCTTTGACCTTTCAAAAGGATTCTTGAGACCCCATAATTCAGAAAGTAAAACATTACAATATTTTCATTGATATAGTCAAGATTCACCTTGCAACAGATGCAACAAAATCATTCAACAATCAATTATACTACTGTTTTGAGGTTACATTTTGGAACTGACAATGCTCCAAAAGTTCATCTTCCTTTTCTCACAGACATATCAGCCCAAACTAAATTGGTGTCCATCCAAAAGTGTATTAAAAACTCCACACCAAATTGGCTTCCTACTTTCTGCGCTATTTACATCCAAAGAAAGCTACAAACTATTGGACTACTGCTAGAAGCAGGATACGACATCTAGTAATAAAGGGAAAAGGGGTCAAGAACTTCTGATCCGCTGCAGATTGACAGAGAGAAGGGGAGACACTATCCCCAACCCTGGGGACTTTACCTTTCTCACGCATTAGATCTTTAATTGCCTGCCACTTCATATCATAGGGGATATTGCTGATGAACACCCGGTTCCTATGAGCAACCTTCTTTTCTCCACCATGTTTGTCTTTGTAGGGATGGTAGCGGTTTCCTTTCCTGCTCCCAGATGACTTCTCTTTAGCATCATGCTTTTCTTTGGGGGACTTAGTTTCTTCAGCATCCCTACAAAATGCAAAAAAAGCTACAAGTGAGAGAACAGCCTACCTCAAAACCATATTTGGCGATCACACACACACACACACACACACACACACACACACACACACACAGTAGTCTGTACATTAAAAGGCCTGTCATTACATTTATGAGTAAGAGATTTCTACAGTGGGTTTTGCATTTTATGTGCTTTACATTAAAAGTAAATTTAAAATGTATATGTTGCAATAATGAAACTTAGCTTGAAGACAAATAGTCAAAAAGGTAATTATGTAGCGTAATCAAATCTGAACACTATTTTATTTTAATACTGAACCTTGTATGGATAAGTGCTAGGACTACTGGACGGCCGAATTGTCCCATGGGATAAATGAAGTATCTGTCGATTGTTCGTAACAAATAAGTCATAAATCAGATAAACAGACCAGTATTTATGTTGAAATTGTACACAAGCTTATCTTTTTCATGGCCTCATATTTTACTTGCTGAAAAGAAACTGCCTTCTATAGAGGTGTGAGTGGCAGATAAAATACAAAGGTTAAGTTTGCTAGCGTAACGTTAGTTCATTGTTACAGTGCAGCATCGCGGAGCCATTTATTTGCAGCTACCTTTATGATAACATTCGCTTGGCACAATGAAACAACTAAATTTAGATTACCAGGGAAGCTAGTTAGCTTGTTAATGTCAATGCTATCTGAAAACACAAAAAGCATAGTCCAAGCTAGTTGAAGGGTTAACAAGGATTAGCTTGTTGGTTCAGCAAGAGTTGCATTTCAGACTTCTGTTAGCGTTAGCAGACAAGCAAAACAATTGAGATTAAAGGATGGCCCATTGCACCACGATTAACGTGATGGCAGCGTAACGTTACAAGTTTACCTAGCGTTAGCTAACACTACAGTTAGAAATGATATGGTATACCTTTGGCGTCATGTTACCATCAACTCCAGCATATGTCACACAGTTACCGTTATTTAACGGTTACATTGTTTAACAACAGAGGTTAGATGCTGCTTGGCTAACGATGGCTAGCATCACAGGACTCCATTTTAGCTAAGCTAGCTAACTGCTGCACAAACGGGCAGACAAAACAATACATATTATTACTCACGTTTTCACGCCATTGGGTGTTTCTATAGATGCCTCTTCGGATTCGGACAAGACTGATGCAGTAGATTCTTCTTGCTTAGGCTCCTCATCAAGAATTTCAACATCTGCCATGTTGAGGTTCGTTTGCCCCACACAACGCAAGATGCCCCTGTAGCTACGCAGTTCAAAATGTGATGCGAGATTTGTGCCTCCAACGCGAGATGTGGGAGCGGTTGCTAGGCAGCCTGGGTCAATGGAATAGAATAGCAAAGACGGTTTAACCATTGATTGATATACTTTTACTCTACCAGGGAAATAAATTATTTAATTGTCTTTATACAATATGCTTTACCATTTGTGGAGAATCTGCCGAAGCAAGTCTGTGCAGACTGCACCACCAAAACATACCACTTCAATTCAAAATCTGAAGTTCATTGTACTATTAAAGAACACTTTGTCCAGCTCCTAATTGGTAAACCTATTGTGAGATATGAGGACACCTTTTTGACCTTAATAGTCAAACCATCGTTTTATGCTGTACTAGAAGGATGATTTAGACAACACGTGCTTAGACTTAGACTTAGACTTAGACTTCTCTTTATTAATCCTTTTGGGATGACTCCCACAAGGAAATTCAAAGTTCCAGCAGCAGTTTTACCAAGAAAAAAGACAGTATAAAGACAACAAAAATAACAATAATAATAACAACAACAATAAGAACATTTGTCAAATAAACAAGAAAGACCATCAATTATTATTAAAGTGTCAGTGTTGAGTCCAGTGTTAAAGTGATAAAGTGACCAGGTGTAAATTTAAGTCCAGGTGTGCATGTATGTATGTATGTGTGCATGTATGTATGTATGTATGTATGTATCTATGTATGTATGTGTGTATGTATGTATGTATGTATGTATGTATGTATGTATGTATGTATGTATGTATGTATGTATGTATGTATGTATGTATGTATGTATGTATGTATGTATGTATGTATGTATGTATGTATGTGTGTATGTATGTATGTATGTATGTATGTATGTATGTATGTGTGTGTATGTATGTATGTATGTATGTATGTATATATGTATGTATCTATGTATGTATGTATGAATGTATGCTGGCATTTTCAGTAATGTCCAGCAGTTTGTCCAGTGTTCTCCTCTCTGCCACCGTCACCAGTGAGTCCAGCTTCATGCCGACCACAGAGCCGGCCCGCCTGATCAGTTTATCCAGTTTATAGTGCTAACACCTGAGCAGTAATTTAAAGCTAATCTTAGAAAACAAGAAACTCAATGGTTGTTTAACTGTCAGGTTTACAGGTAGCCTTTGCATTGATAATAATAGGGGGAAGGACTGTCTCCCCTCTTTGACTTCACCTCTACAATCAAACTTGAGTTTTTTTGTCAACAATTGGTGCAACATCACAACAAATAAATAAATAAATATATTTGCATAAACATAAATACACTTTATTGCCACTGGTAAGTCAGGTACGATGAGTGCAATGAAGGACGAATTGCAAGAATGTTCAATTACAAACACAGATTAGGTTGACCCGTTACATAGCAGGGAAGTTAACCTTTAACGTACAAGTATTACTCTGTAAATGTAAAACCAGGTTAATAAACTGATAATACATTTCCTTGATTGCTAGTTGTTTTCATAGTTGGATTTGGAAGTTTCCCTTATTCATTTAATCTGGAATAGAACTTTCTAAGTAGTGTCAAGAGTATAAAGTATCTCAGCACATATGTAGATTTGTATTTCTTTGTAGAAACCAGAGTAACTTTCTCACAGTGAGTAGGCATAGTTACTAAAAAGACCTCTTTGTGGCTTACTTGAAAACACTGCAGACCAGACTAAAATATTTTCCACTTATTTTTTGCTGTTTTTAAAATGTCTTATGTATATACCCTGTATGACGTCCTTGAGTGCCAAGAAAGGCGTCTTTAAATAAAATATATTATTATTGTTATCACTTGAAGAAACATCAAGTTGTCTTTACAACAAACCAAACAAATACGCAATCAGAAAAGTTTTATTATTATGTTTCAATCAATAATATAGTCAAACTGGTAACTACATGCTAGCTGACTGGAACTGCAACTAACAACATTAAATTAATGGCTTATTTATAATGTGAATACCACAAAATAGCACAATATAAACCTGGCTCTAACTTGCATATGTCTGTTTAATATGGCTATTGCAAGCAAACAGAACACCCTTAAGCCTATCTCTGACCACTTAAAAATATTCTTTATTAAAACATTTCTGTTGTTGTTGTGGAATCGCTTTACTGGCAACTAAAGCCAACTAAAGGCAATATGTCTTTAATTACAAAATTGCAGATCATTATATTTATTCTAAAAAAGACAGAACTCCGTGTAAATTGAATTAAGTTGTGGGCCCCAGGATAATATGTAATTGTCAGGCTCATGGGTAAGGTGTAATAAAGCATTTAAATCTTTGCTACTCTACGGCATCTGTCATTGTCCTTTCTTGTACAGATTTTATTATCACACAAGGGTGGGGTGCAGAGTTCATTAACGTTAATGGGAATACTGTTAGAGCAGTTAAGAATCATCGTTTTACAGTTCTCAAGATCAGTTTTGTCTGGCCAAGATAAAAGTCCAACAATCATTATCATTTTGTCCTATTGACACTGGATAAAATTTCAATATGCTTTATGCAACAGATTTTGATTGCCTTAACAGTTCCTCTTACAGCACACCTTGGCCACCATTTAAAAACACACTTGCTAGTTAATGTAAATGTCAATGTAAATTTTATTTTTACAGCACCTTTCATTACCAAAATAAACCCAAAGGGCTTTACATGAAAAACAGCATACACATTAAAACAAAGCATGCATAGTAATAGTTATAACTGTTGTCAGATATTAAAATGGCAATTCAGAAGCGAATGTTTTAATGTACTGTAAGTTGATGAACTTCTGTTTATTTTCACATTAATGGATTTATGAAATCCTCTCTGACAGCAAATTACCTGTAATAGATTGCTAATAATCATGGTTCAAGGTTCAAGGTTCATTGTTGGTCATTTGCACAACAATAATAGAATTAGTTGTTGGCAATGAAAAATCATCAAAATGATTGAATCCCGCTCAGGGCGTAGCTAACATCGAATCTAGTGTGGGTCCTTCAGCAAGACCCTTGATGCTATATGCCTACCTCAAGAATAAGCAAAACCACAAACAGGAGAGTAATACTAACTTTGACGTTGCTCAGGTTACCATGGTCCTAGTCAGGGCTTAGGGAACCAGGGCAACATGATAAGAAATGGGCTACTGGAACAAGAACAAGACACTTGTGGACTAGGGCGGAGAATATGGAACTACTGGAATGCTACTACACAAGTGACCCCAGGGAAAGAGGTTTCATGAAGAGGATGTGAGACCAATGGACACTTCAAAACTCAACATCTAAGTTGCACTGTTGGTTTTCCAGTCAGTTGTTCGATAATGAAATATAATTTGACCTCATCCCTTATTACTACACACTGTAAAATTGACGAGGGCAACAAGGTACATGTTTCATCATCTGTACAGTGTGACACCTCCTTTTTCTACCGAAATACAGCTAAGTATTAACAGCACAGTCGGAATACAAAATGCTACTGGCCGAAGAAAAAAGGACAGTTCAGAAGATACTGCAGAGGCATAAAACTTTGAAGAAAAAGTAAATGCGAATGAGGTTATTCACCTGTGTGTTTATATTCTCTCAGGGAATGTTTCTGCTGTTTGCAATCAAAACAGAAAAATTGATCTTTCTGTACCACTTTTAATCCATGAATTATTGCACATCACACACGAGTGACCATCTCCCTTATGGCGTGCCTTATCCTTAGATCCGAGTTACTGCACCACTGTGACAAAAACTACATTGCTGATATGAATTTGCACTGCATAACACCGAAACAGATGGCCAGACGCTTCACTGCTGCATTCTGCTACAGTGGGCAATCAAATGACCTGCTGTCTGTTTTCCCATACAATACTGTTTTTCATTTACTACAGAAACATCAGTAACCTTCTCCTTTACCATATCCAGGGAGCTTGCCTTTAAGCAGAGGGGCTAATTCAATTAGACCACAGCAAACTGCAGCAATTAAAAGCACATTATCAATCTGGGCTTGGCGGATAATGCTGTGTTGTACCAAAAAATACCTTTACAGCAGCATTTACTGGCCAGGAGCAGTAAGAGGCAGCATTTCTCTTGTCGGCTAAGCCATAATATTCCTGTCACATTTTGGTCGAGTCATTTTAAGAAAAGCCCAATAAGCCAGGGGAGGGAAGAATGAAGAGAGAAGAACAAGAAGAGGCGGATTGCTTGTTTATGCTGCTGCATCCGTCCTGGTGTTGCTGAGGAGGGGAATGTGTGAATGACTGAGGCAGCAAAGCAGCTGAGTGAGACTAACAAGTGGTTGCCATGCAGCAGGAGCAAGCGTGCGTGCTTCTGGAAGGAGAGATAGAGAAACAGAATGATAATGAGTAGGAGGCAGCAAGTAAGGGAGCATGAGGAGAGGAGCTGTATCTCTGAGAAGAGACACATATCATAGCTCGATCCAGCCTGGCCCTCGCTCCGTTTCTCTCTTTATCTCTAGCTTTTTTGTTTAGATGAGAGGTTAGCCTGGCACATCCAGTATGTCAGCGATGGATGGATTAATGGATATGTGTCTGAGGTATCCAAGAATGAAGAGTTGTTTGCAAGAAACAGCAGCAACAGGTCTGTGAGGATGGAACGATAATGGCGGTGAGATGCCTGCTTTTTTCTTCCTCAGACATCCTCACTAGGGATTCTGTCAATGCAGTCTCTGTCTTTCACCCTGCCTCACTTACTCCCTCCCTCTCCTCTCTCACTCTCTCACCATGCATACTTGTGCAGTGTCCCCCTCATCGTTCTACTTCCTTCTCCATCATCTGTCTTTCCCAATTCTCCGTTCATTCCCCTGTCCCTGCCTGTTATGTACCCTCCCTCTCTCATCTAACCCCCGTCCCATCCTCTCACTCGAACCACCTGCTGCTGGTGTTCATATAAAAAGATTAAGGAAGAAAAGAATGACAAAAGCAGACTTCTACTTGTGTGACCACACCAATTTCTTTTATCATGTTTGGTCAATCGCCGTAGCTTTCATTTTTAATGGAATTACGCTGTCTCGCAGGTATCTGCTCGCACGCAACAGGTAGAGAGCCTTCTTGTCTCAACCAAACATACATAACATCCCATCTTCATGAGATGTGGCGTTTTCATTGATACCTTGCAGCTTTGCCTTTGTTTAACAGCTGGCTATGCACTGCGACACATTGTAATTCCAACCTGATTTAAAGGAATCTAGCCATTGGCTTGTAATGCTGAACCCATTTCCCTGCAGTCTCCCTCACTCTTCTGTCCATGTTTGCCTTTTGCAATTTCTTGCAATATTCCAAGAGGAGCAAAATGAGAAAGAGATCGAAGTCTCTGGGCATCAGTTTGATACCACATTCATAAGAGGCTATTTATAGAGACCCGTAACCTTTTACATTTTATGGTCAGCTCATTTCTATATTATTCTCTTTCCCATATCTGATATTTCTTACAGCTCACACAGTGTATGCATTACGTGTGATAACCAATGTGTAATATTTAAATAGATTGATTAAATGGATCCTCTCTACACAAGAGACAAGCCAGTACTAATCTAAAACCCTCATGTAATCTCTGTCCAGGTAACATGCAGGCTTCTAAATGCCTGACCCTATCAGAGGAGAGATGAGGCACCTAGATGTTGGTTTACCATGTGTAGCGTCCACTACAACCACTCCCTTGCTGCCATGAGCGGAACCGACATGATGGCGCACTCTCTGACTGAGCAAAAGACAGCATTTGCCTTCGTGGGGATGTTGCTGGTGTTCCTGGGGTTGCTGATAGTAAGGTGTTTCAGGATCCTGCTGGACCCCTACAGCAGTATGCCTTCCTCCAACTGGGCTGATGGCATCGAGGGGCTGGAGAAAGGGACGTTTGAGTACGCTCTTACTTAACACAGGGACACACACAACCATAGATGTCCTCATGAACAGAAATGCCTCTAGACACACATAAACATACACAAGGACACAAATACACTTGCACACATGCAAACACACAGAAACCACAACCCGGCATAACAATTGCACCCGACACACCACTAAAACAGCTCTCTGTGAAGGACCCAACTAAGAGACTGAAGCTGTATATGTTGTTGCACATCAATGTGTGTGCACTTTTAGTTCAGAGCCAGTGCGGAGTCTCTCTACTCTATGTGACTACATGTCTGTTGTTGTGTGTGTCTGAGCGAGTGTGATACAGATGCTGTCATATTCTTTGCCCTTCTGCCAGGGGTTGTGATTTCAGCTCATTGATTAACAAAGAAATAGCTGGAGCTCCCTTTAACCCATATCTACAAGTTGAATGTCTGCAGATGACAGGAGGTTGATGCTTGTGGAACAGGGTGGGGAGGGTGCAGTGGCATTACTCAGATGTAGTTTGAAGACTCAGGGACAAGAATCCTTAGGTGAACTCAGAATGGAAAACAGAGTGGTTGCACTTCTGCACAGCAGAGTTGTTCTGCACAGGGATGTATATGGTTGGATACAGGGTAATATGTCAAGTTAATGCTATGTGGACTAATCAAGTCCAATCTCTTGGTGATCCAAAGGAATGCTGCTGCTGCTGCTGCTGCTGCTGTGTGTGCACAGACTGGTCCTTTTTATGGTATCATGCAAAGAAAGTCAACTGAACAAACTGTGATTTACATTATGGTGTTACTGTTTGTAAATGATGCAAAACAACTCTTGGAGTTTGTACTGCTGCTGTCTTTGAGTGATGGTACTGTATGTTGCCACAATTACATGTCTGAATGAAAGAAACTGTTAATGTTTGACACTATGTCTGCAAAGACTTATGATGATGTTGATTTATGGACTGTCAATTGTTCCGTCTGTTATGCGTTCTGTTTAAAGGTTGGCTGATGCAATCAAGCCAAAGAACTTTTAACGGAAATAAGGGATGGAAACTAGAAAGGAATCTCGCTCTGCACTGCTAGTTTTCTAATGACAAGGATAAACTCTTGCTACCTGTCTACAGAGGAAAAGATCACAAGGAAAACAGGGCTGGGATGTCTGTCAGCACTGGCCCTGACATCTTTTTCCTCCTATTCTCAGCCATCTTCATCCTTTCTCACCTGCTCTCTTCCTTCCAGACAGAGGAAGACAGGACAGTCCTAAACAGAGAATACAGCAGACTATTCAAAGTCTCTGTCAAAGTATTTGTTTGTTAATTTCTACAGTTTCTCCTTAGTGCTGTTAATCTGCCTTACTGTGACCTTCAATGGGTTTATGTGCCTTCATCTAGAAACATTAGAACACCTGTTTGTTTGTTTGTGTGTGTGTGTGTGTGTGTGTGTGTGTGTGTGTGTGTGTGCATGGCTGTGTGTGTGTGTGTGTGTGTGTGTGTGTGTGCGTGTGTGTGTGCAGACACGCGCGTGTGGCACATCATGACAGATGAGTGCGTCTCCTGACCTGTTGCTTGCTCTCACCTGGTGTTAGAGATTTCTCATTGATAAATTTGATCCAATGATATGAAGTATTTAAATATTGTTGGTCAAATCTTTGCTTTTGGGGTCTCTTTTTGCAATCTGTTGACTTGAAAAAGTCATGTTTGTGAGATAAGTTTTATAAGTTAGCATGATAATTTAGGTGGCAGGCTATCAAAATGAAATTCTACTATCTGCTATGCCCAGTTCTAAAAAAATTGTGTTGGTTATTTGCAGGTTTCTTGGAAAAAAAATATTTTAACAAATTCTTTTTATTGAAAAATGTATCTTAACATATAGATTTAACAATTCTTCTGCCAAATCTTTGGTTGAGTAAATTACGTACAGAAGAGAATGTTGCTATTGATGATTACTGAATAAACATTACCTTGGTTAAACATAATAGGAAAACAGATTTCTACATATATATTATTAAAGCCGTTTTATATAACAGACCTGACCTTTCCTAAAAGTGCCTCTGACACAGCAGGCCCCCTTCTGACCGTCAAGAAGTGTTACTTTAGTTGTGAGTCCAGAGCCTGAGAGTCTGTATAATATGTCTGTAAGTTTTACTATATGGGTAAATTAGTTAGTTAGTTAGTTGGTTATTAGTCCTACTTGATCACTTGATTTGGTCTCTGCAAGATTTTTTTTTTTTTTTAATCCTTAACCTCTCTCATTTGAAGCCTAATGAGATCAGGTGATAAAATTAATTCCATGAAGATTTCAGTTTTACAATCATAATGCAGTTCTCTATTACAAAGTACACATAATAGATCATGTTTGATCAAAGATTTTTTTTTCTCTCAAACTAATACATATAATAAGCAGGACTATGCTGACTGGAGTATAGCTGAGATAAGCTATACTTGCAGCCGTTAAGATGTTGTATCAAGAATCCTGTTTGCTGGTATCTGCACTTTTGCACTAAATCACTTTTTTCATATTGCAGTGAGCAGAGCACGGTTTGGTAAACCAAGTAAATTGGTAAATATTTGCATCCTTTGAGCCCTTTGGACTTTAAGTAAAGTGCAGATTCCCTTGTTCTGTACAAATTGGAGCTTATGCACCTGCTACCATGGATTCACCATATACAACAGTATACATGTTCTCATAGGAGTGCTGCATACAAATGAACTCAATCAGTGGAGACAAAAGTCTAGCAGCCCTGATAATAAAAAAAGAATTGCTGTAATCTCAAGTCCAGACTGTGGGAGAGTCAGCAGGGTCTGAGGATCTCTAACTGCACTAAGACAACTGCAGTGTGGCATGAGACAAGAACGTGCAGTGGTGGAAAGTACAACTACTCATGTACTGTAGGCTACAATTATGAGGTCCTTGTGAATATTATTTTTATCACCTACCAGAAGAAAATGTTGTAATTTATACTGCACTGTGTGTATTTGCTAGCATTAGTTACTTTGCAAATTTATTATGATGTGATGGTATTGACATAACTTCAGATAAGATCAAAATTCGTTGTTCCTTGGGGAGAAAATACACAAGAAACCTAGCAGATTATTTGTATTACAACAAGGTGGGGCTACTTTCAACTACTTTAAATACTTTTTATACTAGTTAAAAGTAGCCCCATCTTATAATAATAATAATAATAATAATAATAATAATATTAATAATAATAATGTATTATTATTACTGATATGTAATATACATTATTCTTAGATGGGACGTTCTGCAGTACTTTTCCTTCGTAAGCCTGTTTTTACTTAAGTCAAAATTTGAATACAGGAGTTTTTCTTCTAACAGTAATTCTATCTGCTGCGGAGTAAAAGATCTGAGTACTCCTTCCGCCTCTGCAAACAAAACTGAGGATTAATATCACCATTACCAGATAAAAATGACCTGTTGCAGTCTGACAAAGACAAAGAAGAGAAGTGAGACAAAGGTGGAGAGGAAGAGAAGAACTGTACATTACATTCCATGTGAAACATTTTCTTTCTTCAACATCACTCATTCAGTATCATTCTTATAGAAAATCAGAATCTGATAGATATTGTAAAATAGATTGCTGCTTTCTGCACATAAAAACACGTGCTGGTGTATTTTTCAAAGCCTGCATTACAGCCAAGGTCAGCTTTGGAGTCATTAATCTGCCTTTCACTTTGTGCATAAATCACTGTGGTGTATCAGTAATAAGGAAGTTTACCTGTTAAGAGGACTTTTAAAGGCACTTAAGAAAAGTCATGTGGCTATAAAGAAGTGCCTCTGGCATGTTCCTGTAATTCATGGTCTCATATTAACTCTCATTTTCCTCATGAATATGGCCATTTCTTATGTGTTGTCAACCCATTGACTTTCTCTGTTAACACGTTGTGGCAGAGGGAATCATTAGAGATAACATTTATTTATCAGTGTTATAGCTCTTATGGCCCCAATATCTTAGTGACTATATGATTGATGTTCCTCTTGTCCCACTAGTTCATTCTATATTAGCTTGATGTTTTTTATGCCACGGTAATACACATCCCAAACGGTCTGTAACCTTGAAACTTTTGCTTCTTAGTCGTATTCCAGTGGGAACTTTCATGTAGATGTTTCCCAATGATTCATCCAAAGGGCCCACAGGTCTAAGGTAATACTATCCATAGTCCCATAAATGGCAACCACATGACAATATGTGCTTTTGCTCTGCATCTCAGACAATAATATTAGTAATCAGTTCTCTAGAATTCAGTCAATGAGCGCCTTTATCTCTCGTTTGGCATTTATGACCAGGTTAATCATTTAGCAATGTCTTTGTGTCCCTTAGAAAGGAGCAAGGACATATCTGACACCCCTCGTTCAGTTTTCTGATGGTTGATCCAGAGAGTTAGCCAATAGCTGGCAGCCAGTGTATGACCCTGGGATGCAGGGTATAAAGGTATGCCATCTGACACAAACCGAGTTTACGCATAAGAAGAAGCTAAGAGCAGCAGAAGTCATCTCTATAAATCTAATCCTAGTCTAGTCTATACATCAACAAACAAGGACAACCGCGCCAGTTGATGCAGTGCTCTGCTCCTTTCAGACATTGATGGATGACTGAAGACTTAAGACCCACGCCGCTGTATTATCCTTTACTGTGTAAATCTGAGAATCTCCTTCAGCATTCTGATGGAGAGGCTTAAGTCTAATGGAGGGGAGCATGTTAACCCCGCTTATGATTCCACTCTGGATGAACCTCCTGTCTATGAGGAGGCTAACTTCTCTAACGGGGAGCACCGAGCGGTCCGGCCCTCAGTGGTCAGTGCCTTTGGCCATGACACTTTGGACCGAGTGCCCAACATTGACTTCTATCGCAATGCAGGCAGTATGAGTGGTCACAGGGCTGTGCGACCATCCCTGCAGGAGCTTCACGAAGTGTTTCAGAAGGTGAGTGCATGTATGTTTGTGAGAGAAGTTGTTAAATATGAATGATACAGATCCCCTACACATATTTTCTCTTCTTGTCTTTCTATTTTGCATGCTGTTCTACATGCTGTGTGTCCTTCACCTTCTGCAGAAAGTACTTTACTTTTTTTTTTCATTTAATTTTATGGATCTGTTTTTCTCCCAGAGTCCCAAATTCAAGTCACTGACTCTTTAACTGCAGTCTCTGTTTTTATGCTCCTGACCTGCACAGTCCATTCCCTCACAAAATGATACTTTTACAGTTGCTTGGTTGTTCAAACATTATCACTTTCAGTGTCCACAGTTTGTTCACTAAATCTTTGCCCAAAGAAAATAAAAAGGACAGGGAAAGTTATTACTAGAGCTCATCAGCAACTAACACACTTAAGAGTTGTTGTGTTTTTTATTAGGCCTATATACTGCCCTGTGTTGCAAAAGAGATGGGGTCATAGGTCATTTGGGTTTTATAGGTTGAGCTAGATTAACATTTCTGAACAGACAAAAAAACCTTTGTTTTATTCACCTGAGAAATACAACTGACTCATAGTTATTTTGCCAAAGAATAACATGCATCTAATTCATTAATTAAGCTAAACATTTTAACTGACTTTGAATAAATGAATGACCCTGACATGTTACATGTTTCTCAGTTTCAAAATGACTCAATAGGATACTGCAACTGAAAAGCTCAGAACTTGTTGCCAAGTTAATAAAAGAGATCTGAGAGGTCCCACTACATCAGATGTCAGGCAGGAGAGTCATATCATAGTCAGTATTCATCTTCATAGAAAGTTGAAATTAGGTTTGTCTTGTCCTCTCCATTTTACAGGGACAGACCCACTGTAGTGCAATATCTCTCAAATGCTTTATCAATCTTCATCCAAATCAAACCACCACATTTTCCTCTTCCTCACTGAGTCTCTCCTGTGTATTACAGAGACGGCAGGAGAGAGTCAGACACATAAAAGATGAAAGGACAGAAAACACTTTGCGCCAGAGATCGTGACTTTTTTAATAATGATTATGTTTATCTTTCAATTGAAAAATGTTGATTAACACCAAAAATGCTAAAAGCACAATCATCATGAATATATCCCAGTTACAGTATGTCTATTAAGATGAGTTTACATGTTTCCTTTCCATAATGTTTTTCTCTACATTTTCACAACAGAATGGAGCGATCTCTATGCTGGACACTGCGGAGGACGATGGCGATGGGAGTGACGGGACCCCCTCTAATGATCTGGAGTCCGCCATTCCCACTGACGACAACGAAGGAGCAGTAAAGTTTGGCTGGATAAGGGGCGTCCTGGTGAGTTATGTTGGGTCGTGATGGCTGGGCCTCCCTGTGCTTTATAGAAGCAGTGTCGCTATATAACTGACCTAGCAAGATAACAATGGCTCAATAACACACCAGGGCCAAGTAAGACTCTGAAGACCAGAGTCTGGGATTGATTTGCATGTAACTGTACTCAAAAGCTGCTGGTTGATCATCTGTGCTGCTGGCACAAAGATAAAAATTATTTTACTGCTGTTAAGTATTTTTTAATTAAGTTATAGATGTTTCCGTCATTGGAATGGGAACTATGGATAAAACCTTTATATGTTCAAGTATGCATCTCATTAATATGACTGTTTCTCTCACTTGACATAATGATAAATCATGACTGAAGACTTTGAACTTCAATTGTTCTTCTCTTCCACAGGTGAGATGCATGCTGAACATCTGGGGAGTCATGTTGTTCATCCGTCTGTCCTGGGTTTTTGGTCAGGCAGGCTGGGGTGAGCTAGACAAGGATGCATGTTTTTTGGGTTGTTTTTTTTAAATCAAATGCTTTGAATTCAACTCTCAACTTGCCTTTTACGCAGACATTTCACGCATAACATACATGTTCACAACAGAGCAACTGCAGCTGGCACCAACAGTTTAAATATGATCCACAACTGCATAGCCTGAGATATAGTGGTTTTCTTTTTCACACAGCCCAGGGTAGGTTGGGAACTGTTGCTAGTGTGGGCCTTAAAAATAGTATTATAAAACATCAGTGAACCCAAAGATGATTCCCCCAGTTTGAACAAGATTATTTTAAGGTTGATATAGTCGCCTGGAGCAACAGCTGACAGATCCTGCATGTCTGTGTTTTGTAAAATGAGGGTGCTGTTACCAGCAATTCTAGGAACTACAGAGACAATTATTAAGGATTATATGGTCCTCCTCTTATTAGCAAGGAGTGATTAAATTGGGACAGATTCAACTGAACAAGCCTTTCTGAGGTCCCAACCAAACTTGCTGAAGGTCCATTGTAACAGCCAAATCTGAGCTGTGTGTATGTGTGTGTGTGTGTGTGTGTGTGTGTGTGTGTGTGTGTGTGTGTACAAGAGGTATGGAGAATTATGGGAATGGGTTTATGAGTGTGTTCATTGCTTAAGAACCTATCGATCGGCAGCAGCTTTTGTTCAGGCGGCGTAACTAAATGGTTTCGAAAGGCAAAAAAAGCTGCAGGCGGTAGGCAGAGCAGACGCAGCAGATGGCTATAACTTGTGGCCTCCAGGCTTCTCTGGGACTGTGACTCCCTCACTGTTTAAATGTGACTGTGGGGAGGAGGGTTATATTTCACAATCAAAGTGTTTCATGATTTGCCACTTCGGTTGAATACCTTGAAAAATAATTATTTTGAGCTGTTGTATGTAAATTTCAGGTCTGGGAATTGTGGTTATTGCTCTCAGCTGTGTCGTCACCACCATCACTGGCCTTTCCATGTCAGCCATTTGTACTAATGGTGTAGTCAGAGGAGGTAAGACAATGCATCATCAACACTCATGAACAACTATCATGTTCATGTTTTCTTTACATTACATTTCATTTAGTGACTTCCAATAAGTGCATTCAACCATGAAGGTACAAAATTCAGTGCAGCAAGAATCAAATAGATGTACAGGAGCTAGAAATAAGCTTTTTTAGCCATCATCTTCTTAGCTAAAGTGTTAAGTCTTGGAACAGATTTTTAGCCTGCGGCGGAAGATGTGTGTGTGTCAATGGGGGAGCTAGTTCCACCATTCAGTGAGGAAGCATCAAGCAGATTGGACAACGCAGAGCAGAGTGGACGAGCAAGGGTGTAAGGTTTAACCATGTCCTATTTGAAATGTGTGGCCAGGCTGGAACCACATGCAATTTTAGAGGTATCAAATATATTAAGCACAAGTGTCAGCCTACATACCACCAACCTTCCATAAGTCTATAAAGACTAACAATAAACATGTAACAATAAACACATTAAATGTAAACCTACAGTACACTTTATTTATCACTGCACATCATTTAATATCCCTCTTTGGTGATAAAGGTTTGGTTAAAATGATATGGTATGAAATATTTGCCAAAGTTAGGGGGACCAGAGAGGGGTCAAGCCTCAATATTACGGGGAAACTGACCACCCTTGATCCCCCTTAGAACCAGCACTGTAACCTGGGCCTAAGCGTGATTCACGCTTCTGCGTTAAATCTACACCATGGCTACATACACGTGGAGGCACGTACCCTATGCCGTAGCCTGACGTACACCTCTCAAAAAATGTAACTACATGTTGCGGCTTCGCACATCACTTGGCTTGGTAGCGTTGTATTTCCCCCTACTCATTTCCTGGTTCTTCTTCTCCATAAACAACATGAAATCAAGGAGAGGGTTAACTTATCCTGCTACAGATTTCCCACCTTGGTCATAAAGCACAGGATACAGAGGAGACACTTTGTTTCTCTCACTATGACTCTAGAGCAGCCTTTCTCAAACGTTTTGTGACAAGGCCCAGAAATGTTTGGCCCTCATCCTCTGGAAATTTAAATAATTATTTACAGTTGCACAGAGGTTAGAGAAGCAACTCAATGGCATATTGTTTCCAGATTTTAGGAACAGACATTAGATGTGGGGGGTCTGGGGTTTTCCACCAGATATTTTTGAGCATTAAACACTTAATTTACTGCAAATCCAGTGACTGTAAGGAAATCACAGGTGACAATAATTATATATAATGCAGTAAGGTTCTCAGCAGAGACAGCAAAAGTACTCACTTCCCGTAGTCAAGCAGAAGTACAGATACTTGTGTTAAAAAATACTCTGGTAAAAGTAGAAGTACTGATTTCAGTTCTTTACTCAAATAAAAGTAACAAAGTACAGGCTTGGGAATTTACTAAAAGTATAAAAGTAAAAGTAGCCTTGCGAATGACAACCATTTTTTATGAAAGCTACCTGGACCACACACATGTTACTAGAGTATGTCTGATTCCCATCCAATTAGATTGACTTTGGTATTGATGACAAGAATAATAATAACGGTAACACACCTGACATTATTTGAAATTAAAATAACAAACCAATTTTGTAAAATATAAGGAATAGAAAGTACCAATATTCATGTTAAAATGTAAGGAGTAAAAATAAATAGTAAAGCAAAAATAAATAGTAAAGCAAAAATAACGTAAAGTAACAAAGTATTATTATGTACTTTGTTGCTTCCCTTCTTTGGTTCTCAGACAATGAGAATCAGAAAAATATGATGTATTGCTTTCAACTATTCTGCTGTGGATCAACTTGTCTAATTTTATGTTATTTCTGCTAAGTCAACACACATGTAGGACCATAATACAGCGGTCCCACAGAAGGAGCAGCGGACCAGTAGGCATTGCTCCGCGGACTAGCCCATAGTTTGAGAAACACTGCTAAAACCAGCACTCCCCCACTTGCTCTACCACACACTCCCCACGCGCACACACACATGCCGACCTTGCTATTTAATAGATTGACGCACATAACAACGCACAAGATGAAACATCAGGCCACTTCCATAGGCTATGGAAATCTCTGCGTGGAGCCTCCGCAGAACCATACATCACACGGTGCACTGGCCACCCTTGTACCCCTTAGAATCGCCACTGTAACCTGGGCCTAATTTGTTTGCAGCATAGTACGCAAGTAGTGCCTTGAAGCGGATGTGGGCAGCAACAAATTACCAGTGAAGGGAGCAGAGAAGCGGTGTAGTGTGAAATTTCACAAACCTTATGCACTCTTAACAGATATTCAACAACTGAGCCAACAGTTTACATATTATGTATCAATGTATAAAACTTGAGATAAGACACGCTCATCCTAACATGAAATCGTTTACTGAGACTACAGAATGACCAGGAGGGCAGTTTGCATAGATAAGACACAAGGCTCAAAACGTCACCTAAATATCACCTCTTGAAGCCTTTTCTCTGTTTTACAGCCTTCTCAACTTTTCCTGACATTAAATCAGTGAATTAGTGATGTGGTGATTAATCATCCACAACATTCTTTCATTTTAGGAGGAGCCTACTACTTGATATCTCGCAGTTTGGGACCAGAGTTTGGCGGGTCGATTGGTCTAATTTTTGCTTTTGCCAATGCGGTGGCTGTAGCCATGTATGTGGTGGGATTTGCTGAGACGGTGGTTGACTTGCTCAAGGTGTGTGATGTTATACAGTAGAGGGACTTGCTTATAAGATATCCAAGATATTTGACTATACACTTATCCGTGCCTCTACCATCCCGCCAGGATAACGACGCCATCATGGTGGATGAAATCAATGACATCCGAATTGTTGGATGTATAACTGTGGTGTTGCTGTTGGCCTTATCAGTTGCTGGAATGGAATGGGAGGCCAAGGTAAGAGATGACCATGATGCTACCACAATGTACACCAATATGTTGTGGTAAAACGTCTAACCATAACTTTATTGTTTTGTCCACACAGGCACAGATTCTTTTACTCGTTGTCTTGCTGGTGGCCATAGCGAATGTATTTGTAGGAACTGTCATCCCTGCAACCACTGATAAGAAATCCAAAGGCTTCTTTAATTATGACTGTAAGACATCCTCTCCCAACTATCGCACAGCTTCAGTAATTTAACTAAAAAATTTGAAGATATGACTTCTAATGTTCTTCCTTCCTCTCCATTTCTCATCCCTCTCTCACAGCAAAAGTCTTCTTAGAGAATTTTACGCCAAGTTTTACAGAGAATGAGAATTTTTTTTCAGTGTTCTCCATCTTTTTTCCTGCTGCAACCGGGATCCTGGCTGGAGCCAACATCTCTGGCGATTTGCGGGTAACTTTTTCATTCAGAGGTCATTGCAGGAATTGCATAGGAATAATTAATTAAATAATAGTAATAATTCATTACATTTATATAGCGCTTTATCATAGACAATCAAATCGCTTTGTGGGGGGCAGACACGGGGAGAACATGCAAACTCCACACAGAATGGCCCGGGATGACAAGGGTTCGAGCCCGGTACCTTCTTGCTGGCCACAATGCTAACCATTGGGCCACCGTGCATGTGCTGAACAATTATTGGCGTACCCAGTAGAGCGTGCGCCCCATGTAGGCTGTCCTTTGCAGCGGCCCGGGTTCGAATCAGACATGTGGCCCTTTGCTACGTGTCATCCCCCATCTCTCTTCCCACTTTCCTGTCTATTCACTGTCACTATCTAATAAAGTGACCTTTACTTTAAAATGCTAATGCTTATTTTACAGGATCCCCAGGCAGCCATACCTAAAGGTACCTTGTTGGCCATCTTGATAACTGGTATCACCTACTTGGCTGTGGGTATCTGTGTCTGTAAGTATTAGTCCATGAAATGCAACTCCAGTGAGAAACTGTATACTAATTATGTATTTATGTTTGGGACCATTGGAATTAATAGTATATATAGTATAGTAATAGGAGGTTGTCTTTAACCCTCCTGTTGTCCTCGGGTCAAATTTGACTTGTTTACAAAAAATATTCTTTATCAGAACTATGACATCGTTAAAAGAACGTCATGTGAGAACGTCAAAAAAAGTGACAAATATTGAAAACATTCTTTATTTAAATGCTGAAAAAGTGACCAAAAAATCTGAAAAATTGACAAAAAAAACATAGGAAACATTGGAAAAAATGACAATTTTTTTTACTAAAACATAATGAAAAAAAAGGTCAAAAAAGTGACAAAAACGTTGGAATAAAATTGACAAAAACGTGTAGAAAAAGAACAAAATGTTGAAATTCAAACCCAGTAAAAAACAAAGTTGCAGGTCGACGGGAAGACAACACAAGGGTTAAAAAAAAAAAAAAAAAAACCCTAAGCATTTGTTCTTCTCTCTAATTGGTCAGCTGCCACTGTTGTCCGTGAAGCCACAGGAAACATAACAGACATCATTACTGCCGGAGTATCATGCAATGGTTCAGCAGTAGCTGCTTGTGAGCTCGGCTGGAATTTCTCTTCCTGCGCAGTGGAAAAATGTGAATATGGCTCGCTGAACAACAATCAGGTACAGAGCCTTTCAAACTCTAATCCGCACATAAGAAGGAGCTCTTTTTTCATCTCTAATGCTTTCTTCTCCTCACCTCTGGTTCAGGTGATGACCATGGTGTCTGGGTTTGGTCCCCTCATCATTGCTGGAACGTTCTCAGCCACCCTTTCATCAGCTCTGGCTTCCCTTGTCAGTGCTCCAAAAGTCTTCCAGGTCAGTAATGCACCACGTTTTTTTTCTTCTTTTCTAAAAACAGTGCCACTGCAATGCAAAGTTTTAGAGGAACTCTCCACTGAGATATAACTTCTTGCTCTTAACTCCTGAAAATGAAAAATATTTTCTAACTTGTTCTCTCTCTCTTTCCTTAGGCACTGTGTAAAGACAACATCTACAAGATCCTGCACTTCTTTGCCAAGGGATATGGCAAGAACAATGAGCCAATTCGTGGCTATGTCCTCACATTCATTATTTCTGTGGCCTTCATTCTTGTTGGTCAGTTCAATTTTCTATTGTGGCCTGGGCATAACTTGTACTTTTTATTAAAAATGTATTTTAGGTTTCAAATATGCCAATAAATTGGTCACTGTTGTCCATGTTATGCATTTTGAAAGAATTCCAATTTGACTGATGTTTTTATTCGTTTTTGTTCTCTGTAGGTAATCTTAACACCATTGCTCCTATCATCTCAAACTTCTTTCTGGCATCTTATGCTCTTGTCAATTTCTCCTGCTTCCATGCATCTTACGCCAAGTCTCCAGGTGAGCCTCTACAGTCAAAGTAGCTTAGACATGAAAAATCCTGCCTGTAGGCTCAAGTAATTCTACTTGTTTCATCCATTGACACCTCAGTTTCTTTTCAGGAATAATGTACAAGTAAATATATAGTAGGCCTATGTTATTAAAACAAGGCAACATCACAAAAAGAAAAGTGTGTCTAAGAGTCTGCAGTTACTAAATGTGGCCTCTCTCATGTATTTCCCAGGATGGAGACCAGCATATAAATACTACAACATGTGGCTATCCCTGTTGGGCGCATTGCTCTGCTGTGTTGTTATGTTTGTTATCAACTGGTGGGCTGCTCTAATCACATATGGCATTGAAATCCTACTCTACATTTATGTCAAAGTCAAGAAGCCAGGTGAGCTGCATCATTTATGTGTTTGCATTTTTGGAAGTGCATTCATAATGCCTGCATGGACTAACCTGTTAGGACTTTTAAATTCTCTCTAGATGTGAACTGGGGTTCGTCCACACAGGCGGTGACATTTGTGAGTGCAGTCAACAACGCTCTGTCTCTGTCTGGTGTAGAGGATCATGTCAAGAACTTTAGGTAAAAGTGTGCATTGCGTAACTGTGGGTACAAATATACAATACAACTTCTACAACAATGTCCTCATCAGTATGAGATATACAAAGTACTAAAATACTGAGTGATGTTGTAATACATGCTTGTTTTTCTCAGGCCTCAGATCTTAGCACTATCAGGTTCAGCACGAGCCAGACCAGCTCTCCTGGACCTGGCTCACTCACTTTCTAAGAACTATGGACTCTGTCTCACCTGTGAAGTGTTTGTGGTACGGTTATATTGTAATCTTATTATTTGAGAATGCAAAACAATGGATATTACCAAGGCAGCACATATTGTCTTTTCTAAATCTACATTTAAAGATCAACCTTCTATTCAAGTCAAGACTTGCACATCAAGTAAACTTATATTAGGCTGGGTTTAGGCTTCACATGGGATGAGGAAAATGCCAACTGTCTGGATACCCAGGACTAAAGTTTAGGGTCAGTTGTGTCTTTTGAATATGAAAAAGGTGTATTTCTCCTTCTTTCTCTCTCAAACACACTCACACAAACACTTCCACTCACATGCAGATGTATGTTGTGATCTTTCCAGGGCCCGAGGTCAGAGGCCCTCGAAGAGATGAATGCTGGTATGGAGAAGAACCAGCTGTGGCTTCAGAAGACCAAACGTAAGGCATTTTATGCTGCTGTGACCTGTGACAACTTCAGGGAAGGGACTAAGAGCCTGCTGCAGGTAAGTGTGATCATGATTTACAACGTGTTTCTTCACCGTCAGAAAAATCCATTTGATTAATGTGTAACTGGCGACTACTGATCAATCAGCCTTTTTATTATGCGACACATAAAATCATATAAAATGTAATGATTGAAGGGAGCCCGCAGATTTAAACATTGCAAAAATAGGTTTTATTGAGCCATTTCATCTTTTGTTGTGTTATGACATGTCTTAAGGTTATTGCCAGGACATTACTGCAGGACGCACAGTGTTAATGTACCATTTTCAGTATTTTTTTATAGTTAATGAATAGCATGAAAACAGTGTTGTGGCTCTGGCTATCACACTTTGGAGATAAGGCTCATTGTAAGGATTGCTTACTTCAAACAGCACGGCAGCCTAAAAGCTATAATTGATTAACACAGCATTGTCCCTGCAAATGAAGTAAGACCTATGATCTGGATATAATTTCAGGCAGTAAAACAGCTTCCTGGCCTTCTTGTCTTGCCACTTTTTTTCCTCCTCTAGTTAATAAGAACTCCAAGTGTGTTGCTGGTATGTCAGTTAACTGAGTTAGGGTTTTATCTTTATGCTATGAGTGTCATGCTTTTCCTTACAGGCTTCTGGTCTCGGCCGTATGAAGCCGAACACACTAATGGTAGGCTTCCAGAGAAACTGGAGGACCGCGAGCACAGAAGCAGTGAAGAATTATGTGGGAATACTGCAGTAGGTCACAAATAGATGCACAGAAGCACACGTGATAAAAATGTACACAGAAATTAAACATAAATATGAGATCTTTGTTTGAATGGGTGTCCTCATTTTCCTTTCCTTTTTGACAGTGATGCGTTTGACTTTGAGTATGGGACAGTGATGCTAAGGATGGACCAGGGACTTGATGTGTCGCACATTGTTGAGGCAGAAGGTCAGTACAACATCTTTAGGCTATACTGTGCTTAAATCTGCAAGAATTCCTTTATCAGTATAACAACAACTATGTTTTATGAAGTACTTTGTAAGCAAGCTGCCCAAAAGTAGGTTAGGTAGACTAGAGATGGTCCAGTTCCATGCCTCCCGATACCGATTCTGATACCTGAACTTGGGTATCGGCCGATACCGAGTACTGATCCGATACCAGTGTGTTATATATTTTACTATATTTTAACAGCTGTATACTACTATCCCTGTATGGATGTGATAAGATTTCTATCTGTGTTGTCGGTCTGGCTCAGGTTAAACTCTTTGTGAAACATGAACAAACACAAACAATAAACACCACAGAACTTTCTTTTTCATCTGGTATGACAGTCAGTTATAACAGAAAAAGAACATAAATAAACTACTTTAACATAGATTTTCTTTAGGGCTTTATTACATGGAATCGGACCGGTGCATAAACTCCAGTACGTCCCAATACCAATACCAGCGTTTTAGGCAGTATCAGAGGTGACACCGATATTGGTATTGGAACATCTCTAGATGAAACACTATGACAGTAAATAAGTGGCCTGAAAACAACAACATGAAATAAATAGAAGATAATAAGATACAGAAAGAGTGGTAGTTGACCTGAACTGGCTTTGAATACATGTTGACTGTTCTAAACTATCAAAAGTGAAAATAAAAACTGCACTGCTGTTGAACTATTAACTATCAATAGCCGACTACGATAAAATAACACTTTTTCTGTACATTGCCAAGTATTGATGAAAATCACGTATAGTTAACAGATAAGATGTTAAATAACTACCAGTTCTAAGCTGTGCCTCTGTAGAAATATTCACAGTAACAAAGATAATCCTAAGTGATGTAACACATATTCACAATGATTACATATTTATCATAAACCAGAAATCTGCTTTTGTCTTTCAGAGGAGATGCTAAAGGCAGCAAAGGCGCAACAGGCCCTGGACAATGAGATGATGTCGAACGGAGGGAAAGCAAGAGGACTTTTCAGGAAGTCCAGGAAATCCTCTCAGCAAGTGCTCACGACCAGAGGTATCTCTCTCCAGAGGTTATTTCTCTCTGTTCAAATCCTACCTGATATTGCAGAAAGGCTTCAGTCTAAGCTACGCAAAGCAACAGTTGCATCAAAAGATGAGTGTAATCTTTGAATGTAAGGTAAAAAGGAGGTATCTATCTCACTCTGCCCAACTGAGATAACATACATTTACCAAATGAAACCAAAGGCACACATCTTTTTTAGAAAGTTCTCCAGACTCCGCTTTAAAAATATAATTGAATCAAGCGCTCCCACTAAAAGATGTCTCTGAGAGCGTAATCCAATAATATGCTCCCTTTCGTTCCAGTATGAAGAGCAGCCCTTTAACACACACACACACACACACACACACACACACACACACACACACACACACACACACACACACACACACCTTGCAAGACTGCAATGGTCATTAGTATGCAATCTGGATCCCACTCATTGGAACATTGAACCTGAGAGATGGGTGTGCCCGTTGATGTCAGCTCTTAATGTTGATTTGCACTATTTTTTCTATTCAACTTAATATTTCATGCTTGGTCAATGAATTAGATTCCCTCCTACTGTTTCTCTCCCTCACCCGCTTCTCATTTCTTGTATCATTTTCTCTCTCTCGCTCTCTTTCAGTGTCAGTGTGCGGCCCTCCACCCCCGCAGGTTGCCAAGATGAATGAGAGGCTGTTGGAGGCCAGTGCTCAGTTCCATAAGAAACAGCCTAAAGGCACCATTGATGTGTGGTGGCTGTTTGATGATGGAGGTAGGTGTTGGTTCTCCTATGTATCTTGCCATAAAGATTGTACCAGATGCATGCACAGAGAAACACCACATTCTTCTTAATACTAATGCAGAAAACCTGCAGATTGATGAAAGCTGAGTAAAATAAAAAACACCCGAACAATAAAATAAAACCAAGAAAATATGGTAAACTAGAAGTCAGACATACCAGATCTGGATCACAACCAAAAATCTTATAATTTGTGCGTTGACCCAAGCTTGATCTGCCCACCAAACACATAGAAGTGTTTGGGGTCTCCTGATAACAGACAAATAACTGACAAGTGGAAAACATAACCACCTTTGCACATGTGAAATACCACAACACTTATTTTATACAATAAAACCAACTGGATTCACTAGTAAAAAAACATTTCCCCTCTGTCAGGTCTGACCCTGCTGCTCCCATACATCCTCACTACCAGGAAGAAGTGGAAAGACAGTAAATTAAGGATCTTCATCGCTGGGCAACCTGGGCGCTGTGAGGAGGATAAACAGGAGTAAGTTAAAAAAAATTATTATATTATTAATAATACCTGCTAACAGGTACTTTTTTTAGTACCATGAATTACAATAAACTGGAACTGTCCCCCTGTTTTCTTTAATAGTTAAGGCCATTGGATAGGCTTATTTTAATGATATTCAGCGCTAAATTCAAATTATCCCCGGTTTTCATTTATTTATTATTATTATTATTATTAGTCCTTTATTTAACCAGGAAGTCCCATTGAGATTCAGAATCTCTTTTACAAGAGAGACCTGGCCAAGGTAGCAGCCAAATCACAACACATACATAAACACCAAGTTACATTTTCAAGGTAAAAAAGTACAAAATGTTAAAAAAACACAATTAGACTCTCAAGAAAAACAAGAACATGTCTCCATCACAACCTTCCTTACAATAGTTTTAAATTCATTAATGGACATAAGGGTTTCTAACTTTAGTACTTTCTGTAGATTATTCCACCCCCAAGGTGCTGAATAATAGAAAGCAGTTCTTCCTAATTCGGTTGCAACTCGTGGCACGTTAAACAGCAACCACTTTGAAGAGCGTAGCTGATAGGTACCAGAGCAGACAGAGAGGAGATTACAGAGATACAGTGGAAGTTTGCCAAGTATAGCTTTATAAATAAAGATATACCAGTGTTGTTGTCTACGAATTTTAAGTGATGTCCAACCAACTAAATCATAAAGAATACAGTGATGGGTGAGGGACTTTGTATTTGTTATGAATCGTAGTGATGCATGGTAAACTGAATCAACATGACGCAAGATGCGGCATGCATGTACAATATATCTCCATAATCAATTACAGACAGAAAAGTAGCTTCCACAAGTTTCTTCTTAGCACTAAAAGTAAAACAAGATTTGTTTCTGAAATAAAAGCCAAGCTTTACTTTAAGTTTCTTGACCAAAGCAATAATATGTTCATTGAAGGAGAGCTTATCATCTATCCATATCCCCAAGTACTTGTATGAAGACACTCTGTCAATTGATTTCCCATCTAAGGACAAGAGGCCACAATTGTCAAGTAGCTGTTTTCGAGCTTTTGAGAAGACCATAAACTTTGTTTTCTGTATATTTAAAACCAGTTTTAGACTCAATAATGTATTTTGCAATGTCTGAAATGCAGTCTGAAGTTCCTGCACTGCTGCTGAAATGGTGGAAGCCTGGGTGTAAACCACTGTATCATCAGCGTATAAGTGTAATTTGGCTTGAATATCTCTATCTAAATCATTTATAAAAATTGAAAACAGAATCGGTCCTAAGATTGATCCTTGAGGGACACCTTTGGTTATCTTAAGAAAATCAGATTTATAACCTTCAGCATAAACACATTGAGTACGATCTACAAGATAATTTTCGAACCATGCAACAGCCTTTTCACTTAAACCAACTGAACGTAGTTTGGTCAGTAACAATCCATGATCAACTGAATCAAATGCCTTAGAAAGATCAACAAATAATGCAGCAGAGTGTTGCTTCTTATCTAAGGCGCCAATAATATCATTTGTCACTAATGTAGCAGCAGTGATAGTGCTATGGCCACTTCTGAACCCTGACTGAAAATTATTGAAAATGTTTTTGTCAGCTAAGTACTGTTTTAACTGTATATCCACAAGTGATTCCAAGATCTTTGACAGAACAGAGAGTTTTGATATTGGACGGTAATTATTCAGTTCTGATGAATCTCCGCCTTTATGTAGAGGGAGAACATAGGCTGCTTTCCAACTTTTGGGAATGGAGTTGGAAAGAAGACTCAAATAAAAAATATGCGCTATAGGCTCAGCAATCATATCAGCTGACACTTTTAACAGAAAGGGATCCAGATTATCTGGACCTGCAGACTTTTTGTGATCAATGTCTCTGAGAGCTTTATGAACTTCTGACACTGAAATCGGTTTAAAATGAAAGTATTCCCGATTTACATTTTCAGTTTCAGATGCTGACATGGCAGGACATGGGACAGATTTATTGACGGTTTGATCAAATATGAATCCCGCCTGAATAAAGTGTTTATTAAACTGATTGACTATAGCTGCTATTTGAGAAATCTGGTCACCGTGCATGCACTTAGACCCTTAAGTCAGAGCTTGTAGAGCTAGACTTAGAAAAATGCACAGTTTATTGATGATTTACATAACATCAGTAAACGCAGGCTACTGCTTTCTTACTCTAAAAGTGCCTTTCCGATGCTGTCCTGTCCCCTGGTAAGCTCATAGGCCTTATCCAATCTGGAACTCCCGCTTCGTTTTGGGGGCCTACTCTTAGGCCTACTCTTAGATCCAGTATTGTATTGATAGGCTTGTGGTCCATATTTTATCCATAATCGACCATTAACGTCTTCTGCTTTGTTGGTAAAAAAAAAAGAAAAAGCATTCCCATGAGAGTCTAACCAAATCTAATTTTCATTTACGTCTGTGTGAGCCGGGTCAGTGCGCATACATGGGGGCTTCAGCCCCTAAAGCTCCCTACTTCCAGCGCTGGTACCGACATGGTTAAACAGTGTATAATAATCTGTTTTGCAGGATGAAGTCTCTGTTGCACAAATTCAGAATTACCTGCTCTGACATCAATGTCATTGATGACATCCATGTCCAACCCAGGGCTGACAGGTAATTGCATTTTTGCAGTTATAATAGTGACAGCTGACCAGATGGTGCTATTATTATATGATTAAAAAGAAGAACATTTTCCACAGTGAGCTCATGTTCTTAATCTGCTTTCCTTCAGCTTGAAGAAGTTAGAGGAGATGATTAAGCCTTTCTGTCTGCATGAGGGGTCCAAAGACACTGCTCAGGCTGAAGCCATGCGGAAAGAGCAGCCCTGGAAAATCACTGACAAAGAGCTGAGCACCTTTGAGGAGAAGGTAAAACCACTGACACTAAGTCAAAACTGTACATACAACATACACATAATTATGTACAAGTTTGGTCTGGGTGTGGGTGTGTTAAACAGCAAAATTAGGTCAATTTGTTGCTAATAAGTAACTGCTGCTGTTTTACAGACCAACCTCCAGGTACGACTGAATGAGGTGCTTCAGGAAAACTCTAAATCAGCCAATCTGATTGTTGTGTAAGTATAATCAGCTGTTGCCTCTGCCTCAGAAGTGCCAAGCTTGGAAGAAACCATTTCTCACATACTCTCTGTACCTTCACCTCCCCCTGCAGGAGCATGCCAATAGCTCGTAAGGAATCTGTCTCTGATTTCCTCTACATGGCCTGGCTGGACATTCTGACCAAGGACCTTCCACCCACCCTAGTCATTAGAGGAAACCACAAGAGTGTGCTTACTTTCTACTCCTGAGCACCTTACAGGCTATAGGAAACTATAAAGGAAAACAATGGAAGTAGGCTGTCACAATGATGGCCCAGTGTAAAGCATACCAGAACCTTGGATGATGTCTTCCAAACCAACACCACAATGTAACACATGCATTTTTAATTAAGTTCTGATGAGGGTGTAACTCACAAATGCATAGACAAGAACATATATTAAAAATTTAAAGAACAAATACATAAGAAAGACAGACAGAGAGACAGGCAGAGTTACAGGGCTGTTTTAAATAGTAACACTGAGTGGCTGCATTGCCAGCTGCAGTGATTGTAAATGAAATGTGTATAGTTAGTCCCTCCAGGATTTTATGATGTTGCGAATTCAACCAATCACCGTGATTTTGGTGCGACCCGCAATTTTGACCAATCACCTTAACTTTTCCACAAATTTGACCAATAACTGGAGTTTCCCGCGACTTCAACCAATCCAAGTAGTCCCACGTGCCAGACTTTGTATTAGTATGTGACTCTGAGAGCCAATGACCAAGCGGAAGTGAGGTCAACGGATTGACGTCACACATATGTCGCCAAATTCATTTCCTTGTTTCTGATATGAAGATGAGACGTGTGTGACACGAACATCTCACATTTAACAAAAAGTACAGCAAAATGCTGTGCAAAACATTTCAGACCGTTCTGCCAACCTGTATACATTTAACATCCATGTACGCTGTACTGATTTTTCACTCCAAAGCCGCTAAAAAAACGGAGATGAGACGTACAGGATGACCTAAATTGAGGACAGCTACGCTCGTTATTATAAGTGAAATGATAAGTTAAAGTCCAATAAGTACTTTATCAAACCATATGGGTGTCCAAGGCCAGGATAGGAAATTAACTAACAATGTAAAGATCAACAAGCCACTGACAGACATGTTCAAATTTGATTAATTCAATAAATTATCATTTTTTGTCTTAAATCCACCAGCCATTTTCATTTGCAGCATCCTCAGACTTATTGGTGAGTTTACTAGGAAAACTCAGTAATTTTATTCTCCTCAAAACAGGTTTATTTTTTTTATTTTTTTTAAATACACTTTCTCTGTCACCTGCAACTTCATTGCAACAAACATACAAAAACTTTTATCGCAATTTCTTTTACAAACGCTCCCGCACCATCTGGCATTTTGGGCCGCAACAATCTCAAAAAAAGGTCGCAAAATGCTCTGAATTCACTAATGGATACTTTTGGATCAAAAACCCTTCCTTTCATCAATGATTAACAGCATCCATGCTTTTAAACCGTGGTAGTAATTGTTTGATTCTTTTTTAAACATTCCTTAATATTGACTGAGTGTAAAACACTCTGGTATCATAACGCTGTTTAAATGTTCCACTAAATATGTTTAATGTTACAATCACAGCACACTTTTTGTAAAATAAATGATTGTAAAGCCAATTTGTCTGTATATTTTTACCTATTGTCTGTTCTTCCTATTTGCATAATTGTGCGTACCAAAAATAAAGGATTTATACAATTTTGAGCTGTTCCTTCCTGTCTCAGTGATTCATTAGGTGATTAGATAAGATTGCGTCAGAATTGTTTTTAGTCCATTGCATTGCATGTTATTTTAGTCTTTTTGAATTATATATTTTATTTTTATATATCTAGTTATGATGGTAGTTGTTACAACACTGGAGTTTTGTATGCAAAACAAGTATAAAGTCTATGCATTTGCAAGGTACAAGACTATTTTTAATTTTTTTTAATTTTAATCTATTTATTAATCCCCAGTGGGGAAATTACAATTTACACTCTGTGTACACTTTTTGTTAGTAATCACACACAGGCCTGAAATACACACACATGCTCAGGACCTATTCATTCACACAAATGGAGAGATGTCATAGTGAGTAGGCTGCCAGCTGGACCAGCGCCCTGAGCGGTTGGGGGGGGGGGGTATGGTGCCTTGCTCAAGAGCACCTGGCAGTGCCCAGGAGGTGAAGTGGCATCTCTCCAGCCACCAATCCACACTCCTTACTTTGGTCCGCATGGGGACTTGAACCACGACCCTCCCAACCAAACTCCCTACAGACTGAGCTACTGCCACCCCCTGCCACTATGCAAAAGCAGCCAATTCTACTCCAAAACACTTAATGATCTCCCTCTGTTTCAAAGACACAAGGTCTGGGGGAATCTGGTGTAGACAAATAGTCATTTAGACAGTTTGTTGCAACAAATTAATATTTATTTAATGCAAAAGTATTAGAGTTAAAGGTTGTATGCCCATCTTAAAAATCAGCGATGAATGTGAATCCCAATAGTTATCCTGTATGGCAATGTGATGTATTTACAATTGGGGACTTGGGGATTGCAGACTCCAGATGGGCCCATATTATGAAAGAAAAATCACTTTTTCAGGGATTTGGGGTGCTATTTTTTGTCTCTGGTGCTTCCACATGTATACAAACTTGGAAAGAAAATACTATCCATCTCACTGTTTTGAGTGTGATACAGGTTTCTGAATGTCCTCTGCCTTCAGTCTCCGGGTGAGTTGTTCAAACTCTGCACGGCTTTCTACGTCACTGGCCGAGACGAGGTGGCTAACCGTAGCATGCTAGCTCGTTCTCAATGGCAAAACACTGCTACAACACAAACTAGTTCACAATAACCTACCAAAGAACTACTTCCATGTCCTTGTTCTGCAGGTATTCCACAAGTGGCCCTCATTTAGAAGAAGTCTCCCAGCTAATCCTGCCTTGTACTGACCAAAGATGGAGAAAGAGTTATCTAGCAGATGGGATCTTACCTAGCTACTGCGCATATGTGACTCCCAACAAAGATAGTGTAAAAGTGAGATGTCTCACTCTGTAGCTAAAACAAGTGAGATGTCTCACTCTGCAGGTAAAACAGAGACGTAAACGCACAGGGGGGAAACACGATCGGCAGCAATGTGCAGTACAACAAAAATATGGTGTTTTTTGAAAATGAAACCATGTAAAGCTATTCTGGTACAACCTCAAAATACAATTATGAACCTGAAAATGAGCATAATATGCGCGCTTTAAGACTTTGGGATCTGACTGTAGAGTCTAAAGTGAGAAGTAATTCAAAATTAGCTTGCTGCTCTATATAATGATTATATAATTACATAATGATTATGATTATAATCAGAAAAATGTACTTAAAGTATTTAAAAGAACAAGTATTCAATGCAGAAAAAATCCTCACATTTTAGAAAGTGGAAATTATCAAAACAGTTCTGTCAATCAACTAAGTGTTTAATCGTCTAACCATTTTCAGTTGGACTTGTTGGGTAGTAGTTTAATTTATAACAAAACCTGGTATTTTACATGTTTGTTTGTAAAAAATATTAATTTGTAAAGTAACTATAGCAGCCTAACTAAAGCTGTCAGACAATGTAGTGGAGTAAAAAGTACAACATTTGTCTCTGAAATGTAGTGGAGTAGAAGTAGAAAGCTGCATGAAAAGAAAAATATTTAAGTGAAGCACAAGTACCTAAAATTTGTATTTAAGTAGTACTTGAATAAATGTACTTAGTTACATTCCACCACAACACACAACCATTTAAAAAACTACAAATTGAGTTGCAAGTTGATAGCCTATTGCAGAATAGATATTTACACAGAGGTGGGTAGAGTAGCCAAAAATTATACTCAAGTAAAAGTACTGTTACTTCAGAATAATATGACTCAAGTAAAAGTAAAAGTAGTCATCCAAATAATTACTTGAGTAAGAGTAAAAAAGTACTTGGTGAAAAAACTACTCAAGTAGTGAGTAACTGTTGAGTACTGTCTGATTTATTTCTTAACACAAGCATCAGTCAGACAGACAAAAATACAAAATAATCATCTTTAGGCAAATTATAGTTCATCCAATCAATAAAATACATTTAAATTAATTTATTAATTACAAAATAGCTTAAGTGAGAGACTTGTCACATCAAATTTGGATGGATACTGCATGTGCAAAACATACTGTATGTAACCTAAAAGACAAACATTCACCTATCTACATCAAAAACTAAAATTACCGCTTCATGTTTCCGCAAGTTAGATGTTGAGTTGTTGAATGCTGACATGCCCGTTTGTTTTGGTCGACACAGAAGAACAAAGTATAGTGATTTAAAACTATTCCTAGAAGTATAATTTTTTCAAAAACTTACTCAAGTAAATGTAACTTACTACCCACCTCTGTATTTACATATATACTGTGTGTATATATATATATATATATATATATATATATATATATATATATATATACATACATACATACAGTCTATGATATAGACCAGTCCCCTCACTCTTCACTGAGTCTGCGCGGTGCTACGGGAGCTACGTAACAGGGGGAGGAGGAGGAAGTGCGGTGCAATCAGCTGTAGCCATAGACAGTTAAAAAAAAAAAAAAAGGCTGTAGCTTGCAAACGACGGTAGCAAAGAAATATGAGACGAATGTTGCTAAGGGATCTTCAGTTAAAATACTCTGCGATTTTTGATGCTGCTCCGTATGTCTTAGGCAGGGAATTTCATGTTCAGACGCCTACTCTTAACAAAGGCAAGCAAGACTTTAGGATGGATAACGTTAACGTCTTGTCAAGTGCTTATTGACGTTAGCTTTGCTAGCATGCCTAGCGTTAGCACTTTGTAACTAAAACCATACGGTTTTATTATGTCGCATTGTCTGTGGTTTACTGAACCTGTAAACACCTCAAACACTACGTCTGCTTTATTCTGGTGCAACGCGTTGCTAGGTAAAGTAAGGCTTAATATTCCCTAAATACGTTCTTTGCCATTTTAAAGGTTACAGCTGTTTATATCAATAACTCTCGCGATAACTTTGTATTGGCGCAGTGGTGACGAAAGCATAGACAGTTAAAGAACAGAGGGTTGCCATAGTTACAGAGGATACTATACTTACTTTCTTACCGATTTATTTACAGGTTTTCTTCCCTCAATGCATTTAATAACCGTTCTGTAGCAACTTATATAAGCTATTGGAGTTACTTTCATTATGTTTAGCGTTGTGTAAGTGAGTATCCGTTAGGAGTTACGTGGTTTGTGGGAGGGGCTAATTTGGCGCAACTTCCACCGCGGGAAAGAGGCATTCAAAAGTAGGACCGCCAAGAAACGAGCGCAGAAGGAAGAGTTTTTAATCTTGCAGAAGTCTGTTGTAGTTTTGTCTCCTGGTCACCAAATAGTTTGTCTTTAGTCCGTGTAAATTATTAATTGTACTATCGGTTTTTAACTGTGAAACGTTTGCCAATATGCCCGCACTAGACGTCACAGATGCATCTGCAATTTCTCCATCAAAGAGAGCAAGGACAGAGACAAAGCCTGCAGAAGATAGAGCAGTCCTTAAGTTTGCTAGACTTTCTGAGCATGCCACTACACCTACCAGAGGCTCAACTAAAGCAGCGGGATATGATCTCTACAGGTTGGTAAACCTTATACTTTTGAAAATTATGCTTAGGTTCATTAATAACTTAATGTAAGCCACGTATGTAAGTTTTTAATAGTGGGACAGAAGTTGTAACGTGTGTGTGACTGTAAATTTCACTTTAAGTGTGTGAACATTTGGCTTGTGCTCCTACAGATTAAATCTACATACTAAACGTTGTCGTGTATAAAAGCGTCTCTTCTATGAAAATAATGCCAGCTAAACTTAATTCTCTGAACTTTAACAGTGCATATGATTACACCATTGGTCCTATGGATAAGGCCATTGTGAAGACAGACATCCAGATAGCAGTTCCACATGGCTGCTATGGGAGAGTGGGTGAGTGTTTTACATACTAATACAACCCTGCAAATCAGGTTTTTACATGTTTTTCCTGTTGTCTATTCTACTTTCAGTGTACGTAAATTTCTGCTAAGATTATGATACACCAGTTCCAGAACGTGTCATAACTGTGTCATACCATTTCGTCTTTCTCAGCACCAAGGTCTGGGCTGGCAGCAAAACACTTTATTGATGTTGGTGGTGAGTCTTTGCCTAATCCACTGACTAATGCAGGTAATGTTTTAACACCTGTCATGTCAGCCATTTCAATTTCTCTAATGTCTCTGTATGTTCTCCTCAGCTGGAGTTGTAGATGAAGACTATAGAGGAAATGTGGGAGTTGTGCTCTTCAACTTCAGCAAGGACACATTTGATGGTGAGTCGTGGCGTCTGTGAAATATAACCTCACCTTTTTATCAAAGGTACCAGCAATACTTCACCCAATAGATTAGAAAGGATTGTCTCATCTTCTTCTGTTTGTCTTTGCAGTGAAAAAGGGTGACAGAGTTGCTCAGCTGGTGTGTGAGAGGATCTGCTACCCAGATCTGGTGGAGCAAAAGGTAAACTTTACACAACATATAAATTCATATATGCACTCAGTTGCCAGTTTTATTAGGTACACCTAGCTAAAACTAGCAGTTCAATACAACAGTCCAGCAATAAATCTGAGCTTCATGAAGGTTATAATGTTGAGAGAGGTGTTGATTCAACTTAATGATTATTTGAGGATGTGGTTTGTGGTGCTGTTGACTTTTATTGTTAAACTGACTGGTGTTTCTCTTTTGCCCACCCCATTTACATCAGATTCATTAATCTTTAAGTTGAATTGACCCCTCTAAAAGAGTAAAAACAAACACTGATTATCACCTCCATGAAGGTTATTTTGCAAACGTTGTCAGATGTGTGTGTGGCTTTAGTAGTAGTAGGTTTTATTTAATGTGAATGTCATCAGATTATATTTAAAAACGGAATGGCTGTGTTGTTTCAGACACTTGATGAGACGGAGCGTGGTGACGGAGGTTTTGGATCTACTGGACGCGACTGAAAGCTTCAAATGTACATGTTTTAAATATATGGATTAGTTTTAATAAAGTTATTTTTTTTGTACCTTGGGAGAGTCATGGGTCTTTACTGAGACTGTCAGTTTTGGGTTCTGTCAGATGAACTTCTTGTCTGACCTCCTGCAAAGTAAAAATATAAAGGTTCCAAATCTCCACATGGGGGCAGTGGAGGACAAGAATTGCATCACCTAACCCGCTCAACTCCATGGCTGGATCTGTTGGGGTAATGTGAGTTTGACGAGCTAAACATTCAGAGATCTTGTTGCACTTTACTTGGATTACACACAATTGAAGGATTGCTTACATGAAGCTAGCAGCTTTTTGTCCAACTCTGTCACAATAAGTAAATCTGGATAAAAGGGCAAAGCACAGCGGGAAATACATATACACCAAAAATGTTTTTATTGTGAATTTACAACTAAACCCTCACTGATGTGAACAGAGAACACAGACTGGTGTCAGGCTGGTCTGTGGCAATGCAGCACTGATTGTATTTGTGAGAGAATGTGTGGCCACGAAGACCTCAGTGCATAATCATGAAGGCCCAGGTTTGGCATCATCTGTGTGTGCAGATGTGTGTATGTATACACAGATAACAAAGGAAGTAGTTGGTCATTATAAGCACCATTACAAACCCCTTCTATCCCAGGGGCTTCCTCTAGTTTACAAATGCTTCATAGATTAAAAGTGGCATCGATTATTACAGTATAAACACAATTTACATGTAGTATAGGGAGAGCGGACAGGCTATGAAGCTAACTGTTACTGTTGCAAAGACATGAAATCTTCAGAATGACCAATGGGATTGTATCTTAACTACTGAGTTTTGTATAGTAGTACAGTGCATTCAGAAATCTGTGGTTGTGTTGCTAGCACCAGTAAATATGAATTATTCTAGTCTGGGAAAAATGGAAAAGAATTTTTTAAATATGCAGTAGGAGTCATTCAAGCTCAGACATGGCTACATCTCAATAGTCCATAGTGGGTTCCTTTCCTCTCATAATCTTTTTTTTCCATCTTCACTCCATTAAAATTAATATCTGGGGAAGGACAAATGTGTTTATACTATCCAGGTTTGTTCAGTTATTACCTGAGGGGAGGAAATGAATGTATTGCAGACTATTTGGACTCACCCCTTTCTTCCATCTAAGCTGAGTTCTAGAAAACTCAGCCTTTGGAACTTTCTGCAGTCCTCATGCCCTTCAATATGGCACCTGATTCCACATATCATACAACATTAAACCCCACAATGAAAAACCATTTACACTATGGATAGTGCTTCTCACACAGCTGACATTGTGTGTCAGGGCAATATGTTCTTCATTTGACTGAAATATCTCATTCTGCCTCATTCAGCTAGTATTTTCTACATAAATGGTATCTATGATATGTAGAATCATCTTTGGCAATCAAATGACAAAGTCCCTCCCCCCACCCCCTTCTTGTCTCTTTGGTGGCGAGCCCTTCTCCCTGTTGGAGCAAGTAGAAGTTGTCCCTAACCGCTGATCCAGAGTCAGAGATGTTTGGCCTTTTTGAGAAATGTGAGCCTGACCCTGGATTAGCAGCTGCCGGCAACATCTGCCTGTCTCAGTCTTGTGATGGTTAATGGAGGATGATCTGCACCCTCATCTTCAGTACTTCTCCCAGCTGTCCTGTGAGGTAGTCTTTATCGTGTCGGTCCTCCAGCTCAGCCAGCTCCTTCTTCCTGTAGAGAGGCATACTGCTAATCTGAAGGTAGTACGCCCCTGGGGGGAGGGCCTTCTTCTTGCTCAGATGCAGGTAGCTGACGCCCTCTCTCTGGTTGATTTTAAAGTAACCTTCTTCGTTTCCATAGTCGATGCTGTAGCGCACGTGGTCGCTGAGGGCGGATAAGGCCGGGGTAAACTCAAGGATGTGGTCACGGCTGCTTAAGTCGCTAATGTTCAGGTGGAGCTGCAGGGTGTCCTCAATGTCCACACTCGCCAGGCTGACCATCTCCTCAGTCAGCTGCAGGAAGAAACAACTGATTTTAGTGGATACAGTATATGACAAGTGTCCTACAGTACAGTATGTTTTCTGTCATTAATCAAGAGAGGTAAAGGGACAAAGTGTAATAAAAGTACATATAAACAGGGCTGTTGCCAGAATTTTAGCAATAGTGAAGTCCTGTGTTCTGTCAATGCGTCCCCTACCACCCTCAGAAAGGTTTGAGTAGAAACCAAAGACGAGGTTTCTAAAACATTTGAATTACTTAGATATTTATTATATAACTGTTGGTAAATTTTATTTCACAACATGAACGTCTAAACACTGTTACAAGGCCTTTCCCACACTGCCAGCAATACAGTTCTGAAAGTAAAGCTAAAGCCTTTACTGTATTTCTTTTATTTTATATATATATATATATATATATATATATATATATATATATATATATATATATATATATATATCTATCTAATCTACAATTCAATTTGATTTAAACATTTGCTTTTCAGCAGTGACAGCAATGCCACAATAAGAGCCACTAGATGGCAGGAGGAGGGTACTTTACAACTGTTGTAGTTTTTCAATATTTAGGAAGTGCAAATGAAAGCACCATTAGTTTACTGAGATGTATGTGAACGCACCATGAAGTCCATATGATTTACCTTTGTTGTTTTGTTAGTATAACTCACTCACAGACGCAGGAGGATTTTCCAGTTTGGTTGTTTATCCTTCATCTTTGACTCTGAAGAGCAGCTGCAGGCTACTGGTAAGCTAACGTTACCCTGTGTCTTTAGCTGCATGCTACCAGCCGGTAAAATACAAGGTGTCTGTTTTTATTTTTTTCTTAAGACGTTTGAAGTAGGTGAGGCTGGAGAGAGAAAGAAATCCTGGGGGAATCTGTGATCCTGCTTTTAATTTCAATATTCGAAATCGAAAGCTCATTTTGGTCAATTTTCGATTCATAAAAATCATGACGCCCTTAATATTGAGTCAGAAATAACTGGAATAAGTTTATAAAACACCTGCCCTGTTTAATTGTTGAATGTTAAATACCCTCAGGTAGGTAACCCTAAAGCTCCTCATTACTTCTGCGTCCTTAGTGTGTTCTCAGGCAGACAGATTACCTGCATGTCTTCCAGAGGATCCTGTGTTGAGTTGGTGCTGCGACGTTTGCGTCCCTTCTTGGGATAGCCGTTGACCTTACATTCATAGCAGGCCTCAGGAGACAGAGAGTTATCATCCACCTCACCTCCCTGTTCAACACTGGAGCCGCCACTAGTAAAGCCCAAACCTGTGACACAGTGCCTGAAACAAGGACAAAGCCATCAGTCAACTAGAAACGTCTACAGACAGTTTTCACACACAGTTGTTTACTGACGTACCCTTGTCCGGCACGGTAGTATCCAGGCGGACATCCACAGAGGTAGCCCCCGTCTGTGTTTGAGCAGCCAAACTTGCAGGGGTTCTGGCTGGTGGAGCACTCGTTGACGTCTGAGCAGCCTCCGTCCGTCTGCTCGTAGTTGAAGCCGGTGGGGCAGAGGCAGCGGAAGCTCCCCAGGGTATTGTGGCATGACGCTCCCCCGCAGATCTGGCTGTTCATACACTCGTTCTCATCTGGGTCACGGGAAGTTGACGGGACGTAAACAAACAAGGCCATTCCAGTTGAAGGACACAAACAATACTGGGAAATTCTGCCGTGAATGTGTGGAGAGATTCAACTAAAAATAGAGGTGTAACTAACAAAAGTGCTTTATTTTGGGGTATACACCAAGTCACACACACTGTACCAAATAATTACTTTGTTTATGCCTATTATCAAATGATATTTCAAGTGATTTAATGCACCACCATTTGATGTTGCACCACCCTCCTTTTTTTTTTATTTGTTTTTTGTCCCAACTCATGACCTTATCACAGTAAGGAAAGGGGTTGAACTTCCAGAGGAAAGGAAAAACAATTTTGACATATTTATATTTTAAGAGTGGCAGGAAAGAGGTGAAGGATGGATAACTTGTTTTAAAAAGGCTCAGGGCCGGGCTCCAGTCCAGATCATCAAGGCTGCACAGTACATACTTTGGCAACCAATTCATCGGGATGCCCCAAAAGGAAAGAATTTTTATATTTGCTGATAAAAAGAACAGCAGTATTACTCACCCACACACTGGTTCCACTGGTAGTGCTGTAGGTAGCCTTGTGGACAGCTGCACCTGTATCCACCCACCAGGTTCTGACAGCCATGCTGACACCTGTGGTTACCATCGCACTCATCCAAATCTGTCACGGACAAACATACAACAAAACTACAGTAAGAGCCTATTTTCTTTAATGAATCAGCTGACACTGAAGTTGGTATCAATTGTTGTCAGACCTTCACAGGCTTGTCCATTGGGATCTAATGAGAATCCCCGCTGGCAGTCGCAATTGAAGCTCCCTGGAGTGTTCTGGCAGGCACCATTGGAGCCACACAGATTGGGGTCGGTAGCACATTCATTGTTGTCTGCACAGAGAAGAGGGAAGGTTCAGGGAAACACGATATAAAGGCCGATTGTAACCCTGATTTGAATGTGCAGTCGTTTAAAAATGCATGGAGAGTTGAAATTGGTTCCAAACAGTAGGGCAGGTCCACCATGGACTGTTGATTTGTTTGATGAAATAATCTACACCCAATGTCCAGTTACAAGCTTTTCCAGGAAAAAAGGTAGTAAATGAGCCTTGAGTTAAGATTATTTAATCAAACATCAAAAACATGTTTGGCTGCTGTGATTGCAAATCTGAGCCCAAACAGCTATTTATCAACTAAGATCAAAGCAGAGAAGCCTGTAATCTTAAAATGTGATCCTGGGTCTTTTTAGCCTTCTCATGTGTTCCCAGCTTTAGATCATTGTTTGCTGAACAGTCAACATGTGAGACAAGTGCTCAAAAGCATATGGATCATTGTTAGTGAGTGTGACTGACAAACAGATACCTTACACTTTATTATAATGGATAAGGAATTAAGGATACATACTTCAGAACAGCCACAGCTTGAAGGAACAGATGTATTTGAAGGAAGGAGAAAGTCTTAGCTAAAGTATTTACAACATGTCTGAAAAAGTGTTCTGATCATTAACAATGTGTCTGTCCAATGAACACCTGTCCTGAAGGAGTTTGGGTTCTGCAGTGTCCTACACGTTAGTACAACTGAAGTAGTTACTGTGGTATGGTTTGAACACGTGTTTTATGTCACACCCATGTTTCTTCAAACTTCTGAAATTAATAGCATGTCCACACCTCCTATATGTCATTTGCCGGGGTTATTCCTATAGTCAAAGCTGAGGCATCCCTGTCCTTGATTTAATGGGAGGTCATGGGATTGGCTTTATGGTCTGGAAAAAAAAACTTGTGGTAGTCATGGTGATCCACTGAAAAGTTCCACAACAAAGCAGTGTTAAGCTGCCATGACTCCAAACCAGTCCAGCCTAATAAGATCTGTGTGATATCAGCCGGAGTCCATTAATTTGTCGGTTAGAGTTAGACAAGAGGCTGGTTCAGGACTCTTTTTTCAGCTGTTCTGAAAAACTATAAAAAGGACATACTGTGTGTGCATTTGGCAAGATATGGGTGTGGATGCTGAATAAGTTGAAATGTTGTGACAAAATGCTTTTGGGATTACACAGATACTGTGTGTATGTGTATATATATATATATATATATATATATATATATATATATATATATATATATATATATATATATATATATATATATATATATATATATATATATATATATGAATGTGCAGTATATCTAAATTCTGCATGTGTTTATTTACCAATGCAGGCAGTATGATGCTGGGTGAAGCCAGGAGGACATTTGCAGGTGAACCCACCGATGGTGTTTACACATAGGAACTGACAGTTATGCTGTTTGGTCGAACACTCATCCAAATCTGAAAAAGAGGAGAAGTTGTACAACATAAAACCAGCTGTAACAGAAAAGTGGCTGCTTAGTAGTTTATGTAATGCATTTAAGTGACTGTGGTTGGAACTGTGTCAGATCACTGCATATACTACTGAATGGGCGCTGCTCTTTTCTGTGAGTCAAAATCCAGTCCTTCTACAGTCACTGACCTACAAATGAACTGCAAATGAACCAGACACCGGAAACACAGAGGGGGACTGTAAAGGGGGAAACTAAAGCTATTGTAAATAAAGATGAAAGAGGACCTAAAAAACTGAACACCATGAGCACACTTGTTTAGACTCACAAACAAGCAAGATAAACAGAGACACTGCCAGATGCACTGTGTCACAGGCTCTTGACGTAGGGTTCACGTTCATGTGTGCACGTGGACATACCAGGCCCACTCAGTGCTACCTACAGCTGCTCTAACCTGGAAAGTAAGTCAAGCAAGAACTCTAACTTTATTGTCCCAAAGGGAAAGTTTTGTCTTGCAGGCAAGTACCTGTAGCGAGTCGCTACAAGAGCAGTGCCCTCTTTCTAAAAGCATGCCACTGAACTCTACTCATCTGAATATTTAAAGGTAATGTTTTGCTGTGTGTGTGTGTGTGTGTGTGTGTGTGTGTGTGTCTGTGTGTGTGTCACCTCTGCAGCTCTTTCCATCTTCCTGTAGGATGTATCCTCGGGGGCAGGAACAGAGATAGCCTCCCTCTGTGTTCTTACAGATGAAGTTACAAGGCTTTGGTGCCTGTATGCACTCATCCACATCTAGAGGGAGAGGGTGGTGGTGAGACAGTGATAGAGAGAGAGAGAGTTTGATCCTGTAGCCAGAAATTCCATAAGGAGAGATGATGAGACAGACAGACTCAGGCTGCATTTTTCAGAAGAGTGTGTGGGCAGTTCACCCACGTAGTTTCGGCTTTTTAGAGGACAGCAGGAATGAGAACAGGAGGTAGGCAAGGTAAGAAAAGAGTCCATAAAGTGTAAGTGCTGGATGTGAAATCAAGCCTTACCCACACAGAGTGTGCTGCTGATGTCAGTAGTGTAGCCCGGTAAGCAGGTGCAGCTATAGGAGCCCAAAGTGTTGAGACACTGACCATTCTTGCACAAGTTGCCCATGACACGGCACTCATCAATATCTGGACAGAAACAAGAAAAGTAAGCTCCAGATCAACTTATCACATTACCATTCAATTGCCTTGATTCCTTTTAAAGAATAATTTTTGTCAAGAACTGAATTTTAATAGTGAATAACAACCTATTCTAAACATCATTCCATAAGGTACCTTATAACGGTAATAGGAGAGCAGAGAACATTTTGAAAATACTACCTGTTGAGACAGATTGGCACCATTAGGGGTATTTTAGAGACGGGTATGGCTGCAGCCTGGAGCGTCCCATGTCATGCCACCCCGTCTTTTTTTTATTCATTTTATTCATTAGCATGATAGTTGATGCGAGCTTTTACTTTGAAAAGAGAGATAGCCAAAGTAACAGATATTTTAAGTTTTTTATTCATCAGTATGATAGTCTGCATTTATCTTGTAGACATATTTTTTAAGTATGTTATTCATTTGTATGATTGTCGTTACTGTTAAGTTTAAAAAAAACACCAAACAAAATAAAAGCAAGCTTTTATTTTGAAAAGTAGAAGCTTGGGGATGGAACCAGGTGGGACGGCATGAGACGGGACGGCATGACATGGGAGGCTCCAGGCTAAAGCCATACACTCTTGGTATTTGATGCAAAAACAGAACCTGTTTGCCGGTTTGCTTGTTGTCTTCAAGGTTTCATCTGCTGCTATCATAGCTGCAGTAATAAATGCAATGCTTTTCTGTGGGGCAAGTTTTAACTATTGGATGCTGCAGCCTCCACAAAAACCAAGTTTTTAAAATGAATATAGCTATCTACTGCAAGTTACTGAAATAAATAAGACCAGTGGTTGCCTGGTAGGTTGGAAGAAATCTGTCTGACAACTAAACATGTAAAGTAGTTTTGGTTCGTGGTTTAGGGCTAAATCATGCAAAACTACCAGTATGGTCGTTTTAACAGTTTTAGGATGCCATTTTTAAAACCCACCTCATGTTAGCTCTACTGATAAAAAAAAAAAATAACACTTTTTAACCACAAAATTGTAAGTGAAAGATCCATACTGATTAACTGTAGAAAATGTGCAGTTGATTGTTGATTGATTTTTAGCAGTGAGATCTACCTCTGCCATCAGTGGTGAACCCTGGTCCCAGGGGACACATCTTCTTGTAATGAGTGGTCCCGGGAAGGGGGCAGAGCTCACAGTTGGTGCCCCAGCCTCTGCCTCCATCGCAGCAACACTCTGACTTGGTCACCAAGTTCCTGTTACTAGAAGTCATCTGACACAGGGTGGTCAGAACTTCAGTGAAACAGAAGCCTTCACGGTTATCTGGAGGGGGAGAGAGACAGGCAAAGCAACATGAGAGCGAGACGAACAAAGATGTGGGCCTGAAAGCAGACCAAACCACCCATACAGGACTTGGCCTTAGAGAACCAGACATAAATAGATAACCCACCCTGTTCTTAACTACTGTCTGTAAGGAGTAAGATAGCCATAGGACCACCAAGCAAACAAAATCTCCATCGTGGTTTTCTCACCAAGTTTAACACATCACATCAATCCAGAAGTGTATATTTAGATTAGGGAGGAAGGCTTTGAAAGGATTTCCTCTCCCCTATCTTGACAGTAACAGGCACATGGTTTTTAACAATGTAGTATCATGGAATGGTTAAAATCCCCTTTTTTCAACTCTTTAGACAATATTTAACAGCATAAAACATTTCTATCCAAATATAAAAGGCATACAATCTGTAATTTTCTTATCTTCTTGAAAGAAAATATTTGACTATGTTAAATAATAATATTGTTGAAAGTTTTCAAACTTAGAGGTATATCTTTTTGATGTTTGTCAGACCCATGTTAACGAGGTTAAAACGTGTTAAATTATTTTAACAATTTCTGATTCCTAAAGATTATTTACCAACATTTTTTAAACCTTTGGACTCCTGGCCTTCCCATCCCAGTGTTACATTGATAATGTTTGAAATACAGAAACAAGATGGCATTAAATAAAAGTGTTTTCTTTTGGGTTTAACTTTATGGCCTTGTTTCCTACAAGCTGACTTAATACAAAAACTGAACAAGTTCTGAACAAACGGCAGAAAGCCAAATTAAAGAGGCTGTGCGGACACAACAGACACTAGTCAGAGTGCAATACGTTAAGTAAGTTAGAGCACAGTGGAAAAAAAACATACAGGAAAAGCAACATATGTAAATTGATAACAACATACGTACCGATACATTCAGTCTGTGTGGGGTTAGCAATGAATCCTTGGTCGCATCTGCAGCGATAACTTCCAACTGTGTTCTCACAACGGCCATTTTTACAGGTACCTGGTTTGGCTGTACACTCATTCAGATCTAACACAGACATGGACATGGACAATGTAAAGATAAAGTGGAAATATATCTTACACAGGATTTCTTTGTTAAATGTCAGACCAGATAATGAAGCAGAGAAGTGGAAGGTAATTGTAAAATCGTTTATTCCAAATTGGTGTGTATGAATACTTACATATCTAAAGTAAAAACTTTTAATCGTGTTGGTATCTTAATTAAGATTTTTTTTTAACACTTTTTTAATATTCACCTATATGGGTTTTTAAAAATGAACCCTTATATTGTTGACTAAAGCTGATGACTGCTATTATTTTGAACAATATTCAGAGCTTACCATTTGATTTCATAGCAAAAATGGGAAGAATTAAGTTTGCCTTGTAGGTTTGCAAAGTCGCTGCTGGCTCAAGCCCATTGTAAGACAGTAACAAGTGCACTAATTTCCAGGAAAGGAAATGCGGGGGTTGACAACCCCTAAGATAAAATTCAATTCAGAATAAACAACTAGCTTTCAACATTGTTACACAAAAGTGGATGAGTATCAACATATTTTTATTTCCTGCAAAGTAAAGCCAAGATTTGAGGCCATAAACAAGAATGATGGTTCATTATTTTCTGCAGTAGGACACTATGACAATCTTACCCATGCAACCGTCTCCTCCGGGCTGCCGTGTGTATCCAGGTGAACAGATGCACATGTATGTACCAATCAGGTTCTTGCAGGTCATGCCTCTGCTGGCACAGTCATCTATACCATCCTCACACTCATTCTGGTCTGGAAAACACAGTATACTAAGAGTAAGAGGATAAAAAAGTATGAAGACATACAGTCTATATATTCATGCATGTGCAGCAATCACACCAGTGATGTAACACAGACACTCATAAACACTGCAGCACTCAAGAGTTTCGTGTAAAACCACCCAATCCAACACTGAGCTCCGTAGTGCCAACAGGCGTGTAGTGGGAGGGTTGGTGGTCTGTTTGGAGCTCTAATGCAAACAGTGACGCTATAGAAACTGACAAGTTCCTCCTGTCTTAGCGTTTCCCTCCAAATACAACCGTTGCTATGGTGCCCGAGCTATCGGAGAGAGAGAAGGTGTAAACAGTGTCTGGGCCGGCTACAGTGCCTAGAGTGTTTTAAGTTTGTCCGAGACAGAGAACTCTTAAGAATCTCACAGAGATAGCGTGTTATGTAACTTTATGGACAGGGTCAGCACGTCTCTATGAGATACTTAGTTTATTTTCTACCGTCACTTTCCAGTAAATGGACCATGACTGCGAAAGCAGAATGAGTCATTTAGCTGTATTACCTTTACACATCCTCCTGTCCTCGCGAAGCACATAGCCTGTGGGACATTTACACTCATATGAGCCCACCACGTTAACACAGCGGAAGGCACACAGTAGAGGATTCTGGGAGCACTCATTGATGTCTGGACAAGGAAGAGAAAGCAACAAGTTACAGTAGCAGTACAGGACTACAAAGACTGCATTGTTGAGGGCAAAAATAATTTCACATACCTTCACAGGTCATCATTGGCCCAGGCTCAAAGCCATCATCACATGCACATTCAAAGCCACCGATGACATTGGTGCATGTGCCGTTGCCGCAGGGATTGCCAATGGCACACTCATTAGTGTCTGTTTTCAAGAAAGTTACAAAAACTCCATTAAGCATGTCAGTGTTAGATTATTCAGAAGAATAAATCAGGAGAGAAAGATAGCAAAACAATGAGTAAACTGGCCTTCACACTTGACTCTACTGATATCCAGACTGTATCCTATGGGACATTCACAGCGGAAAGAGCCATCTATGTTGATGCACTGGCCATTGATGCAAGGGTCATTGAGGCATTCGTCAATATCTACAATGGAAGAAAAATAAACACCAAATGAATTACATGTCACAACTATAAAAGATATGTGAGACAGTGAAGATACAGTGTTAATGACACACATACCTTTTGGGTGGTCGTCTGGCCCCCGTTGATAACCCTCATTTGGACAGAGAAGACGATAACCATCTGGAACCATGAGATGTGAAAAGTCATGAATATCATTAAATGCTACATATCTTTGTGCAAGAGCTTGTGTTTCCATATTGCATATGAGTGTGCGTTGGGTGCATTTGTGTCTAATGTGATAAGAAGTGTACACACCTTCTCCCTTGGTGGGACAGATTTCACAGGGATCGCCCCAGCCTTGACCTGGCATCCCAGTGCAGCAGCATGCTGCCTTGGAAGTGTTCTGAGGCTTTGGAGCCAGGCAGCGACCATTTTCAAACGTAGTATAGCAATAGTTCACACGGACATCTAAGGGTTTCACGCACGCACACACACACACACACACACACACACACACACACACACACACACACGCATGCAAAAGTAGTGAAAAATTAGACAGGAGTAGTGAGCCTGTAGGTACTGTAAATTGACCAAAACTACAACTTAGAATTTTCCCTTCAAACCACATTTTTTGGTGAAGTAGTTGTAGTGAGGACAGAGTTTGGCTAATTATCCTGAATGATCTGTGTTTGCCAGTCTTTCTCCCTGCTTCTGAGGGCACTTGTTGCTCCTGGACTAGGCAGGCACTTACTTGTAACGAGAAGCATATGGTGGTACTCTCCTGCTAGCACTGGCCTTCACTGAACTCAACACAAATAAGCTTTCTGACCACCGTAGATCACACACACACACACACACACACACACACACACACACACACACACACACACACACACACACACACACACACACACACACACACACACACACTGGCTCAGAGGCAAAGATCACATACATGAACACCTGGTGCTGTGAGGAGAATGTCAAAGAGTGTCATTTTACTTTCCTCCATGAAACTGATTTGTCAGCCTTTCCGCAAAAGAGATTTATGGGGCTCTGTGCACAGCTGTTGTGCAAGTGTGTGTGAGAGCATGTGCATCCGCACATGGATATGTCATTCTAATTTTGTAGTTACTGAAATATGATACAAATGTTTAAAATCTGTGCTTCCTTGGTATAGTCACTTAACATGTCAGTGTTAAGTAGAATTATTATTTATTTTTTTAATCAGAGACAGAATACTGAAAAAATATTATAAAATAAAAACAAAATGAATTTAAGCTTAGAAACAATAAATCAAACTTGTCCAACAAACGGTCTGACATTGGTGACACAAATCTGATGGTGGTGACAGATTTTTAATGGTCATGATTATGGAGATTTGGAAACCCACTACGACATTATAATTTATAACATATAATTAATTGGAAACTGGTGGCCTAGTGGTTAGGACACATACCAAATACTGTAATCACAATAATCCAAGTATGATTCTAGCTACGGACCAACGTTACATGTCAACCCTCTCTGTCTCTCCCCATGTTTCTCTACAATCTGTCTTCTATCAATAAAGGTTCTATCATTTAGCATCTGACCCCTTAGCGTTGGTTTAGTGGCTTAAAATGCAGCTGCGTGCTAAACTGGACCTGAAGGTTTCAAGATTTTAAGCAGTCGTTGGCAATGAAATTCTAGTTCTCAGGCTGTCTCCAACAATGCAACTACAAAACGTATAACAAAAAGAAAAGCACACAAGAAAAAATCAGAATCCAAGACATAAACGAGCACAGGTTCAGCTGAACAGCACCTAAGCACAGCGAATGATGTTGTGTTGATGATTATTGAGATTTTTACCCTTTATTTATTGCCTCATGATTTAATGCAACAATTGTCAATGAATTTCATGTCGCCAAAGAAGCCAAAGTGTGTAACTGTCTCCACATCATGTTTTTAATGTAAAATATTAATGCGTGCACACAAAGACCTGCAAATTATTTAAATCACTGTTGTTACCATGATATCATTGTTTTTTTCAATAAAAACAAGGGTTTTCTCAGTGGGACAGGGTTGGTCCTTATAATGAAACCTTGATCTATTTTACTGCCCATGTTACTCACTCTCCACCCAGCGTATCCCCTAACCCTCAGTCGAGAATTTCTGACACTGGAGAGAAAAGCGAAATACAAACTGTAAACTGCCTCACTGAACTGATGATGTCATCACTTCAGTGTTTGGAGGAACTCCTGACAGAGGACTCAGCGTTCCCCACCCAACTTAAAAACACACATGTACATAAACACACACACACGGGGAAATGGAAAAGTGATCTGTTCAGAGCCACCCTTGGCCTTGTTGAGGCAGCAGCAGAACCAGCTGGAACACAGTGTGCTATCATGAACAAGCAGGAAAAGTCTAACACCCCTGACTGCTGCTTTGTCTCCACTAGCACTCAGAAATAAACTATACAGATACACTAGTATTTACACTTTGCTACACATTAAAGTTGATGCATAAGATAGTTTCATAGCCTCCCCCCCACACACACACACACACACACACACAATTACCTAAACATCTGCGTCCAGAGGCAGAAACCTGGAAACCTTCGGGACACAAGCAGATGAAGCTTCCTTCAGTGTTGGAGCAGGTTCCAAATTGACAGATCTCGGGTGACTGGGCACACTCATCAATATCTGACACACAAAGAGGAACAGCATCAACCACCGCATCATATTCACAAATCAAATCCATCAAAATCCATTCCTCAGCCCTGCTGTGCTTCATTGACATCTCATTTTTCCTTGAACTACTGTCAAATCTGCAAGGATGTAGTCATACAAGTACGTCATGGTCTATCAAAATGTGATAAAACAGAACGTAATCTAACACACTAATGGATAGTTGGATGAAGGTGTATTATAGCCTTCATGTCACATGTTTGCTCATCTTAATGACCAGCTGCTGCCGTTACTGATGCTGAGAATTCAGTACTGTTTGTCCCTGCTTCCAGGAACAGAGCACAAAGCAGGAATGTGTTGAAGTCTGCCGAATATCTCTTCATCAGCCCCACTGTATAAACAATCCAAGTGTTCGGGCTTGGGCCCACTCCCACGTGTGAAAGGGAGAAGAGGGGTGTTTTGTAGTGGCAAGGCAAGGCGGAGGCGAAGAGGCAGCTTATTCTCTTCTTGTACACCTCAGCAGAGCTGTGTGCCATGTACATATGTCCGTGTGTGTGAGCATGTTACAAGTAAGCAGGTGTTCTCTAAATTGAGTTAAGCTTCCTCCAAATTCTTGTTTTTATTTTTTGGCTTATATTTATTGACCATGATGCTGAAAGGACTTTAGGCTGCCTTACCTTCACAGGTTTCCTCATGGAGATAGTAGCCAAGTGGGCAGATACACCTGTAAGAGCCATCCAGATTCAGACAAGTTCCTGCACCACATGTGCCTGGATTCACTGCACATTCATTAATATCTGAGAAAAAAAGAAATATGCTGTAAAACATACCTACTTTATTACATTCAGATAAACATAAAAAAGTAAATGAAGGCTCCCTACCAGCACACAGTCTGCCGTCTAAGGTGAGCTCATAGCCGTCATGACACACACAGAGATAGGTGCCTATGGTGTTCACACACTGCCCATTTCGACACATGGCCCTCTGCGTTGAACACTCATCGACATCTGATCACAAACAAACACAACAATATATCACAAAGACTATAACTCTCTTGCTTTTTCTCTTTTGCTAAATCATTTCAGACGCACGTACCTATGCAGTCACCGTTGTGTGAGTTCTGAAAGCCGGGATAGCAGAGACAGTTATAGGAGCCCACTGTGTTCTTACAAGTCCCGTTGCCACAGGGTTGTCTCTCACACTCGTCCACATCTGAAACCAGGGAGCATCATCACAGCTTTACCATAAACAGCACTCACAGTTCACGTCAAACACAAGTGAGAACTGACAGGAACCAGTATGGCTTACCGACACACATTGACTGGTCCTGTGTTGTTTTGAAGCCATTGGGGCAGATGCAGCGGTAGCTCCCCAGCGTGTCAATGCACTGACCAGGATTGCATATACCAGGGTTCTCAATGCATTCATTACGGTCTGATAAACAAGGAAAACAACAGTATGAAACTCAAACCACAAAAACTATCAATGAACAGTGGTAAAATATTTGGCTATGCAAAGACTAAAATGTGGGGAGATCCAATCAAACCCTTTAATTACTATACTATATTACTATTTTTGTTGCTAGCCACAAACAATCACTAATGTGGGCGTGTATTTATTCTTCTTAAAAAGACATCAAAACTGGTATCTTGTAATGTGATGCTGTTCATACACTCATGATACAGGATTAACATCATTATAATTTAATTCAAGTCAAAAACATGTCCATTTTTAAATACTTTTTGTAAGGTCATAGTTTCCTCCATCTACAGTTTCTGTTTTCTCCGCTGGAGTCTGACCATGTTTTGTTGTTAGACTTGCATGAAAAGCAGGAAGCAAAACAGGATGTTGATTTAACATTTGCTTATCGGTGAGGACTCTCCAGTCTGACAGTGGTATGTTTCCAATATACAGCAGCACATGTTCAACAGCTCAACACATGCTTCACAATCTCCCTTCCTTAATAACAAGCCCACCTCAAAGAATTCCATTGCACCATCTCTGGTACTTTATCTGTGGCTTACTAACTGGCAAGAATGTGCAGTTCAAAGAGTTTCATATGAGTGGGTTTAAAACAATAGATTGAGGAGCCAAGACAGCATCGTGCCACAGGAGGATGCAGCAAAGTCTGCATCATCGGCATTGAAGAAATCAAAGTTTTGGCTGCTTCCTCTAATCTTGTCTCTAATCCTGTTTCCATCAATTCTATAAAATCTCCACCGAGGTCATCGGGAACTGACAAAACTGCTGTGGATTGAGTGAACAGTGACAACTATGCATTGCACCAGTAATGTACTGCATAATCAGGAGTGACACCTTTCACCTCTTTACAGCTGATCACCACTACAGCCTTACCTAGACATTGTCCAGTGGGGGTGAAGCGATATCCAGGTTTACACTCGCAGCGGTAGCTTCCTGGCATGTTCAGACAGGCTGCATTCTGCTGGCACACCGGCCCATTCTGACACTCATCAATATCTAACAACAACAGGTAAAGAGGTGTTCAAAGACAGTCGTCTAATGGTGACACGTTTACAAAGAGGGATTACATATAAAAAGACTGATTTAGTTTAAAAAACTATAAAGAATTCACAGCATTTTACATTTTGGCATCACTTTCAGTTGAACTTCAGTGGAGTGCAGGCCTACCTTCGCAAATCAACAGCTTGTCGTTGTAGACAAAGCCGATGGGGCACTCGCACCTGAAGCTGCCAACCATGTTGATGCACACGCCATTCTCACACACTCCTGGGATTTCCCTGCACTCATCAATATCTAGCACATGAGGAAGAAACAAGATGAGAATAAAACAAATGTTCCTTTTTAATCACAAAAACTTTTGAATGGGGAAATCTTACCAATGACCCGTCCAGTGGTGATGTCGATGTAATATCCTGGTCTCTCACTGCCGCACAGGATCGCAAACTCATCTGAGTGGATAAAAGACACAAGTTCCCTTTTAGTTCCTTATTCGTTTAAAACATACAGTATGTGTGGTAGTATATGTGTGTATGACACCTCACCGGTGCTGGGAACAGGACACTGTTCACAGGGTTTATTCCATGCACGGCCAATGTTGTAGGAGCAGCAACACATCTTTTTTGTCATGTTGAAGGTCAGCTCTCCGTCACATGTCCCATTGTCAGAGTAAAAGTTCCTGTAGCAGTAGCTTTTCCTCATGTCTTTGTGTGTTTACAAGAAAGACAACGCATACATATCACTGCATGACTGCGTGTTACTACCAGTGATACAGCTATTAGAGTGAGGTACGCAGACCTACCCATGCAGTTGTTTCCTCCATTGACCTGCATGTAGTCCACAGGGCAGATACAGGTGTAGTTCCCAATGGTGTTGTAGCACTGGCCTGGGCCACAGATACCTGTTCGTTCACACTCATTGACATCTGCACACAGAGAGAAGGACAAACAAAAATTAGTACATTCCTTCGTTGAGGTGTCAGAAAACGTTTTTTTTTCTTATTAAAAACTTATATCATAAAAGACTACATGATATCTTAGAGAAGGTAGAATGAATGCAAAAAGGGTATATTGAGATACTGATTTTCATCTTGCATGAACATATTGCACAACCAAAATTACCACTGCCACAACTACAGAAAGACACAGGCTGGAATTTGCTTTTTAATATCTTCTATTCTTATGAATAATAATTTCTTTCTATACTAAAATTCTTTCTCTACCAACATTGCTGCCAGATAGCTTTTTCCTTGTTCCTTCCAGCCCAGCTAACAGCTGAACTGTTGATTGACTAGAGACATAGTGGATGTGCAGTCCTGGACTTTATAGAGCAAACACCCGCTTTTGTTCTCCTGGCCAACAAATACACGCTAATTAAAATGCCGCCAGCCACATGTCATTGTCTAACCCTCAGCCCCCTCCTCTCCTCGCTTCTCTTTGTTCCCGTTTCTCTTTTCTAAACACCCTCCTCATTTATCTCTTTTTTCATCCCATCTTTCATTCCTCCATCTCGCCCTCCCTCCGTCATCTCTGGCCTGTCTACAGGGGACTCGGTGTACTTCCCTGAGGAGAGGGCTGACCACATTAGAGCCTCGCTCCTCTGGACACAGTTAGGCGCTCAGCTGTCTCATCATCCTGACTGAGCTTTGCTGGGTTAACAACAGACGGGGAACTAAAGCAGAGACATATTGAGCTAGAATGAGCTGCAGTGTCGTCTATGGGACAAAAGGGTCCAATAATTCTTTGTCGTTTTGCTCTCGGTGCTTTTCTCTCTCTCTCTCTCTCCGTGTGTCCTGCCTGAACAAAGGCCTTGACGGCTGGACTTAATTTCCTTCCCACTGAAAGGTCCCAAGGCAAGAGCTAAAGAGGACTAGGTCACCTGTGTGTTCATTTGTCTGTGGGGTTGCATACAAATACATGTGTGTTGCATACCTTCACAGACTCTAGTATCTATGTTGAGGGCGTAGCCTCTTGGACATTCACACTGGAAACTGCCAAAGGTGTTGATGCACTGCCCTCCCTGGCACAAGCCTGGCAGCTCCTGGCATTCATTGATGTCTGCCAGAGAAAGAAAGGAAACAGTGGGTGGGTATGCGTTATCTGTGTAAGTGTCTGTAATTGTGCACAGGAGCAACATGACACACATGATAGCATGTTGCTGTCTGACCTTCCAAGATGACAGTGATGGGGTTTGGTCTGAAGCCTTCTCCTCCAGGACACAGTGTCTTGTACTCAGCTGTAACACAGTACCAACACGACACACAAACAACAATCAAGGTTGTTTTATTTCAGGATTTGACAGTAACGGTTGGCTGATGAGGTAATATTGAGTTAAGACACATGTCCAAATGGTTGGTGTGCCTCAAAAAGATGTTTCTGGTATTCAACTTGTTTCCTGTCACTCTCTGTTTTTTTCTGATTAGCCATCAGATCTCAGAGTTCTCCACAGAGCCCAGTGGGCCAGACATGAATGCAGCTAGCAAAAAGAAAATGGTTTTGTTCTTGTCAGAGAAGCAAGCATTTTTTCAAGCTAAAGCAGGATGAGTCATTCCCTGTAATGTTTTGAACCATCTGTTGGTAATTTCAAGTCAGTTGCACAAAGCTGTCTCATCCTTACCAGCAACAAAAATTACAGCAAACGCACACTCATTGCATGACAAGAGCAGGCAGAATGTAGCCTGTATGTTGGCAGAGCAGCTAACTCACACTTTATCAATCCTAATTTCTATTTTGGTGCATTTACATATTGGTGCTTGGGTTATGACTTTTCATGTTACTGCTAGTTGAAAAAGTAATACAAACCCTTAATTGTGGAGTCTGATATTCTGGAGAAAAATTGTTGATATTTGAACTCAACACCCAAACAAATACACCACTCCCGTCAGTGCTCCTTCAGAACGTTAGCATGTGCCAGATTTACCATCTCTCTCGCTCACTCTGCCTTTCTCTTCATTTATCCCTATCCTGTGCACATGCATGAACAGAATAGTGTTGTGTGGCTCTGTCCAAGCCACAAGCCTTTGTTTGTTTCTAAACTACTGAGCCAGGGCTGTGTATGAACACCAGATTTTTATTCAGTGCGCACCCAGAATGGACAGCTTGGACCACAAGGAAATATTTGCTGGACTTGACAAATAGTGTATTGGATTAGAATTGCAGACTCCAACTTCATACCAGACTTCAGGGCAACAGGTGCCAATTAACTGATTGATTGATTTACTCTGGTACAAACGGATAATAGAAGGATTTAACAGGGTTATTAATCAAAGCCACTGACACTTAAATTACTTGACATATAGTAACTTATTAAAACAACATTTACAGCCACTTTTAAAAGAAAAAATACCCTGCCCACTCAACTGCAAAAAGCAGACCAGATACTATGGTGACTATACGTATTAACATCTTCAATGCATAGCACTAAATTAACTGTTTGTGTTGACTTAGGGGGAATATATATTTAAGTTATCCCTTAGCTATAGAACTTGCTGCCAGGATGTGTGATATGTCACCTCTGTACGTCTCTGGCTATTGCTCCCAAACCTTGCAATTAAAGTGAAACATAAAAATATACATGCATATTGCATGCAAAGTCTAAAATTTATTCCATCGACTCACTTGAATTGACAAAGGGACATAATTCACAAGGATTTCCCCAGCCCTCGCCCTTGGAGCAGCAGCAGGATGCCTTGGAAACACCAACTCCAATCTCATTGGAGCAGTCCAAACTCTCTGATGCATCTCCTCGGGAACGAACATCAAGGAAGCAGCTTCCAGAGCGTGTGTCTGTACACACACACACACACACACACACACACACACACACACACAGGTTTTAAGGTATGGAGGTGTCTTGCCTTTGCTTCTGAATTAGTGCTGTAATTAGCTAGGAGAACAATGTGTAGCGAGAACTTGTTGAGTCTCACCTACACAGCCCACCCGAGTGGGGTTGAGTTCAAAGTCTGCAGGACAGTTACAGTGGTAGCTTCCAGGGATGTTAACGCACACTCCATTAATACAGATGGTTGGGTCTGCACATTCATTGATATCTGAGAAAGAAAGACAAAGTAACAATTTCTAAAGCTCAATAAGTCATAATTTGACACAACAGCGAAGAAGGTGCAGGGACTTTTCCCTCTCTATCTCAGGGGAGATGAGAGCTGTTCACTGCTGTTGCTCCATTTTTTTTACACTATTTTAAATCTCCTCAGCACATTGGTGCATAAACAGAGCATCACCGGGGTAGGCAGCTGGACTGGTGTGTTGACTAGTCTTACCTGTGCAGTTGCCTCCACTCCTGTCCAGTTCATAACCAATGTTACATTCACATCTAAAAAGTCCTGGGATGTTCTGGCAGCGTCCATTGACACAGATGTCTGCAAAGGTACATTCGTCTATATCTGTAAAAGAGACAGAGAGAGAGAATGATAAAGGAAAAGCAGATAGAGAGAGAGAGAGAGAGAGAGAGAGAGAGAGAGAGAGAGAGAGGCCCAGCTGTGAGGGATTAGTGGATCATGGGATCATGGTGGAAAATTGGCAGCCAGCAATAGGAAGTGAAGCCGCTCACCTCTGTTAAAGAATGACAGTTCTGGGGCAAAAAAATGCCCAGACATATCCAGACAGACACACACATACACTATCAGAGCAGCAGCCAAGGTTATGAAATTGTGCTCTTCCACATCATTAGACTCTGCACAAGTCATTACTGTCCAGCCTTGCCTGAGTTGAGGCAGGGAGGACTGGACAGGATGTTTGACACATCAGCACAATGAGGTCAGTCTGCTCATTCAATTGAATCCAGCAATGTCTTATCACAGGAGGCATGAATCACACTTGTCTGCTACCAGTCATAAATGTGCTCATATGTCAACTCTACAGTAGCTTAGTTAGGGATTCAAGCAAGATCCCTGCTGCTATTTAAGTTGACATGCAATCACATTGATATTTTATTTTACTTATACTATACCCAAATAAAACATCCATAAAAAGGTGCAATGTCTATGGGACACCTAATCAAGGCAAACCTGGATGGCATGTAAGCATATCATCAAGGTTATGAATCCAGATATGTCTGAAAGGTGCATGTAACTTTGTCTCAAACAAGAACTTGAAAAGAAATAAAAGACAGTTTCTAGACCGTTGTACACATATCATGTCAGTAGTTAGCCCAAGATTCAGACTATATATGGCTTTTTGTTACCACTCCATACGTCCATAAGTCTGTACAGAGTCTATACAGTCTTTATTAACAACTTATATTTGCACTGTAGGCGTGCAATCTCCCCTTGGACGTGGATTTCTATAGTGACTTTGACCGACTACCAAACACCAACATCAAATCAACAACCAAATTTGAAAAGAGACTATATCTATTGTTGTCAGTCTCACAACTAAATGTTCTTATAACTAAATCCACTTATTTGTCCAGAATACTATCTCATGAGTTCCATTTGAAGGCAGCATCTGTTTGGATGGGTTGTTTCTCCAAATGGAAAACAACAACCATTCTCCACAGTAACACCAGATCTTTTTGAATCACTCATACATACTCAACATAATGTAGGATATGGGCTCTAATTCAGAGGTCTGGAACCAAGATAACCAGGAATAGCAGTGTTGCATTGTCTTACCCTCGCAGGCCTTGCCCTCAGGAGTGGGGATGAAGCCCATGTCACATTCACAGCGGAAGCCTCCTGGCAGGTTCAGACAGTGGCCATTCTCACACAGGTTGCCGTTCTCTGCACACTCATCGTGGTCTGTAGTGGTGATCACCCACACACACCCACACACACAAACACACACACACACACAAACACACACACACAAACACACACACACACACTGTCCGTAAACACACAATTCATTTGTGTATCTTTTTAAAAGCAAACAATGTGATGTTGTATGTGTGACCTGAGCAGTAGAATCCATCTCCAGAGAATCCATCCTTGCATGCACAACGATATGAGCCCATGGTGTTGAGACAGTCAGCGTTGTTGCTACACATGTGTGTACCATTGGAGCACTCGTCAAGGTCTGAAACACAACAAAGTCCACACATGTATGCACGGGGAAACTACTTGTATGTTGTGGAAAGGACAAGGCTGTTGCTATTTCAAATCTTTTCTTATTGTTAATAAAACCATCTTTTTTTTCTTTCTTCTTTACCATGTCTGTGGCATTCAGCAACAAGCTCATATATATAGTTTCATTCTCAAAAAAGGCTAAATAGTTTCCTGAAACAGCTGGATTTTCTCTTCTTGGATATTGAGAAAATGTTAGAAGAAATGTCTGTTCCTTCTATTAAATTATATACAGTATGCTATATTTCAATAAACCCATTGAGTGGCAGCATTTACCTGTGCATTTGAGGCCATTACCAATCCATCCTGGAGCACAGTTGCATTTGAAGCCGCCAGCTGTGTTGGTGCAGGTAGCGTGTCTGTCACAGTTATGGGCTCCAATCTCACACTCATTGACATCTGACAAAGACGAAACAAACAAGAAGCCATGTCAAGAGAAATAGACACTGCTGTGATAGTCTGATGACTCCGGTCTGCATTCTCATTTCAGTGGGGTTCTTGGCATTGTGGGGTGAGTTGATGCTTGGTTTGAATCGCATAAAGACAGCAGCAGGAGATGACAGGACTAAGTATTTCTGGGTCACTGTCTTCATCCATGTATTTCAGAGTAGAAGGCACTGAGACATTCTCATGATCACCGATACTAATAGCCTTCCTGCAGAGGTTTAATGAGCAGACCCAGTCTCTGGATTTTCATTGCGCAAGTGTGTCCAGAGAGCTAAAAAAAAAAGCCAAGAAGGAGAATGATATCCTAATACTAAGGCCTTGTTCTGCTCTTTCTGAACTAGTATTTCCGAGGTTATTTTAGGCAAAGATTTCTCTCATCACCCACAGACCCACAGGCACTCTGCCTCTCATATGAGACTTTTGTAACAGCCCTCTTTTAATACTCATGTTGGGTTTTCTCACCACCCTAGATGTCAAGTTTGGAAATGTAATCTTACCCAAATATAATTTCTATAAAAATGTGATGTGGTAATGTGCCAACTCTACAAAAATAAACATTCTTTCACGGCAAAACCATTATAATTACATCTAAACTCTGCCAATGGATGGAATATTGAAGTACTTAGTAGATAATGTGGTTATAAAAATACCTCTCTAACCTATTGTATGTGGCCCTGGATTCTAATAGATGAACAACAACAATTAATGAGAACAATTCAATTGCCTATTATTAAAATCTGCCCTGCCCATAAAATTGTTTACATCCTGCAGGGTGTAACCAATAAGGATCACAGCTGGCAGTGAAAAGATACTGTGAATTGTTCCTCAGACAGTTCTGACATGATCCACTACAGTGCATGGCACAATGGAAAAAGCTGGTATGGTGCTACAACAATGAGAACTGCTAATATGAGTCAAAACATCCCTGTGAAACACTGACCACACAATACTGAACACAATACCTCCCTAAGCCTAACAACAGTGTAACAGCTTTAATACAGGGATTATGCAAGTGTGTGTGTCCCTGTACATCAAGGGAAGCCATGATATGAACTCAATCAAGATGTTAGGACTTAGGACAGCCAATGAGACACACTTCTCTCTGTGTGTCTTTCTGAGGGTAGTAATTCAAAATACTGTCAATTAGAGATTAGTGCTGCTGGGTTTACAGTCTTCCTGAGGAGAGGGTACAGTATATTTACACTACATATGATGACAGGGTAAATATAAGGGCAGGAGCAAACAAATCTCTCTGGATTACAGACGGAATAAAGACACTTTCCCCCAAGCCTTTGATGAAAGAGAGCACAACAAACAGAACACACGTTCTCATGTGGAAATGTAAAATGCAAACAGGGGTTGTTGCATGCGAGAAGCGTGACAGTGGTCACACCTGGTGTCAAAGAAGAGGCTTGATTTAACTAGGGCTAATGTTTGACAGATGAAGGTCAAAAAAGGATTAAAAAGGGATGACAAAGAATGAAACATCTGGCTACCTGGCTGTCTAGCTATCCCCTAGTTTGTATGACTGCCTGATGTCTAAATGTCTGCTAATATGGCTGCCTTCCTGGCAATGTGGCCATGAAGGAAGAGTAACATACTACAAAAGAAAAAGAAAAAAGGAGAAAATCGAAATACCTGCAGCTCTAAGCCATATTGAAGGAGAAATATCATGCTCATAATCATAATATTTTGCATTTCTACTAGAACATGTTTACATGCTTTAATGTTCAAAAACACTATTTTTCAAGTAAAAATCTGCTTTTAAGTCAGTAACTGACTCAGTAATGTCAGTTACAAAACAGCATCTATCCATCTTAAATTTGCAAACATAAGCCAGCAACAGGTGGCAGGGGGAGTCATATTAGACCAAGCAGACTATATGCCCATAAGTGTCAATAACAGGATAAATAATACAATGTAGTGTAACAATAGCATTAATAGATATGAGTAATTAATTTACAAGCTGACCCAGTACAGTTAACACAGCAATACAGCTAACTTTAGATTCCAAAGTATGCTAACATTAGCTAACATTAGCCACCATATGCTACTGGTCATTCCAGACCAAGTAAGACTGGACAAGTAAAACCCCTGACTGTTTTGAGTTAACCAAAGGTGTGTTTTTATTGCTTTTTAATTTAACCTTTCATTTTTTGAAGAGAGATTGTGGGATTTACATAGTCTTGATTTAATGACTCAAATTGTTTGACAGTGTTATCATTTAGCTAATAGATGATAAAGTCAACACGCTTAAGCCTTTCACCCTGAACCTCTCTTTAAAGCTAAGACTTGTAAACTCCCACAGTACATCTCCACCCAATCCTAACTTTCCAAGACACACGCAAAGGCACAAAATTGCTCAAGTGTACATAGAAACAATCACACCCTGCCCACTGAGTTTTTAGTGTTGAATAAAAAGAGAAATAACTCTTGCGGGAGCTTCATCAACAGCTGGATCAGATCTGGACTAGAAAGCACAACTTACTCATTAACACTCCACACGCAAGAAGATTTAGTCCACACATACCAACGTGGTCACATAAGACATTTCGACAACAACCAATTTCTTATGCATTTTTTGTCTAAATATATTGGAAGGGGATATAATTCAAAAAGAGTAGCAGGTTTTGTTCAGTTGTCTATAACATTCCTTGTTATTCTGGGGCTGAAATTCCAAACCTGTGAATCAGAACAGGTTGCTTTAATGCAACCCTAGCTTTCTCAAAACAAAGAAAATACTGTGTGGACATTTTAATGATATTAGACTGAGCAAGTGTGAGTGAGTGAGTAAGTGAGTGAGTGAGTGAGTGAGTGAGTGAGTGAGTGAGTGAGTGAGTGAGTGAGTGAGTGAGTGAGTGAGTGAGTGAGTGAGTCATACTTCAGACAGACCTGCTTATTTGCATCTGAAGGTAGACATGCTGCTGTGGACGGTGTGTCTGACTCATTTTGATCCCCGAGACTAGGCCAGATAAGATCACTAACCAAACTCTCAACTAACCTTCAATTCCAAACTTTAAAGTGGCCATATAAATAAGACTTAACTTTGGCTAGACAAAGAGTGAGTCTAAACTAGCAAATGGGCTCTACTAGCCAGATGGACTTAGTATTTATGTGTTCTGGAGTCCTTTCAGGTGATTTCGTGCCACAGAACTCTTCCAACCATCACATAATGTTTAACTGACCTTAATGAAAGCGCAACAAAGGAATAAACAAAAGTGCAATGTGATGCATACATCTGACAAGAAGGTAGTGATCTCACTGCTCCTGCTGCTAGTGCATGTGAATGCGTGTTTGGGAGCGTGGCTCTTGTCAGGTCAGACAGGAGCTCTTGAAGGAGGGTGAGTAATGTTAGAGCTGCTTCTGGTTAGCCAGACATTCTCCTTGCATCCTCTCATTTCTCACCTCTCTCTTCGACTTGCTTTCCCTCCTTTAGTTCACACACACACAGACACACACAGACACACACACACACACACACACACACACACACACACACGCCATCTTTTCACTCCCATCCACGTTCTACCACTCACAGGATGTTTTGTTGGGTAGTAATGCTCAATGTGTGTGTTTGTTTTGCTCACCTGTGCAGCCTGTGGTTCCCTTGCGGACAGAATATCCCAGGTCACAGTGACAAATGAACGACCCCTTTGTGTTCTCACAGTTCCCACTCAGACAGATGTTTGGATTCAGCTCACACTCATCCACATCTTGACAGGGAGATAGAAGAAGAGTAGAGAAAGAAGAGAAAGAACGTTAATTTGTTTAACACAACTAGGAAAAGTTCATGACAATGAATACAACTGAATTAGCTTTTGTTGGTTCGGCTTGCCAAACAGGTTTTGATGAGCTGTGATATCCTGTATGTACATGAGTCACAAAATAATTACATCACAAATTATATTAAGGCTTTAACATGTATTTGCTTTTCATAAATACAGCAATAAGAGTGTGTGTTTGTGCAGATCAATTTAAAAGTCCTTGCGTCATTGATTGCAGGTTTTTGTTTTTTTCTCTCAGTGGAACCAGACGTCTAAATGTCACGCATTCCTCCCTGCTCAACCAAACTAACACAATGTTCACTGTCTTGTAAATCAACAACAACATTACACTCACACACACAGACTCATAGATCTGAGTCATTACGTCTTATTCTCATGACTCATATCTTGGATAACCTTTAGGTGATCATTACATTGTTTCAGTAAATCTCTGAGAACCCCCTGGATTTAATAAGCACCGAAGTGTTTTATTTTGGGCATAGAATGTGCATCCATTACCCAGGCAGGTCTTCATATCTTCGGATGACATGAAACCATCAAAGCACAGACACTGGTACGTCCCTGGGGTGTTGGTACACTGGCCTCCATCACAGATGTCTGGGCTCTCTTCACACTCATCAATATCTGGAGATTGAAGAAAGAGAGGCAAATCAAAAATGAAATGAGAGCAGACAAATTGTAGAGGACAAGAAAAACTCTTCTTAAAACTAGTAATCTAGACTTGGATGTTGAAATATTTTTACTCTACAGTTTCTTAAAAGAACACATCAAGATTACATCATAAACAATGCTACTTCAGGGGCATATTTTTCTTTCCTTAACAGGACAGAATACAGGACAATACAGTACATTTACTTTGTCACTCCTACGTCTGGAAGGTCAATTCAGGGCACAGCTTGTGCAATAAAGTATATATATATATATATATATATATATATATATATATATATATATATATATATATATATATATATATACTAAAGGAATATGAGTCACAGGAGTAAGTCTATGAACAACACAAGAAACCTAGTGTCAAAAACGAAATTCCCTCTTTTTCTCTGCCAACCAATGTATACTTGCTTTGATCACATGCCAGTGAAATCACAGCAGTAGCTCTCCATAAACTAGGTTTCCTGATTTTCTGCTTTGTACCTGCTCTTAAATCAGGTCTCTCTAAACACAACCTTTAAATTACTTCTGTACTACCACGTGCAATCTTTAGAAAATGTTCTGACAAGTAAAACCTATCATTGAAAGTTTTCTGTAGTTACCACATCTTGACAAATGCGTCAAAAGTACATTTAAATTTTAAGAACTGCCAACTGTCTAACTCAGAATAACAGACACGGGATAAAAGATGAAGTATAACAGATACAGAGCTTCTTACCAGTGCAGCTTCTCAGATCAGGCATCAGGGCATATCCAAGGTGGCAGCTGCACTCATAGCTACCCTCTGAGTTGGTGCAGAAAGTCTGACAGCCACCATTCTCAATGGTGCACTCATCAATGTCTGAGAGGCAGAAAAACAAAGACACATACCGCTGACATTTGTGACAGATTGCCACAATGAAAACAAAAGGAACATCTTCAAGAGGAAATATCCAGTAATATATTTGATACACACCAACACACTCCAGTCTGTTCTCTGTAGATTTGTATCCCGTGTTGCAGGAACACTGGTAGCGGCCGATCATATTGACACATTGGCCGTTCTTGCATAGCCTGTCACTCAAGTCACATTCATTGATATCTGTGAGGGAACAAAGCAATTATCAAATTATTACACATAATTTATATTTTTAAAAATCATTAAGGATAACCTACACGGTTAAAAGGTACCAGCAGTATGTTTTCATGATGGTTTAAATCCTTAAACATGAAATGAAAATATTAATCACTTGCCCTTCAAAGTGTCATTGAGCAAAACACTTATGAGTGTCACTACCAATTATTTTCATAATCAATTAATCTAATGGTTATCTGTTGATTATTTTATCAATTAATTGATTAATCATTTGGTCCATAATATGAAAAAAACACAAACAAAATGTTCAAATTCGTTGTTTTGTCTAACCAACTGTCCAAAACTCAATGACATTCAGTTTAACACCACAGAAGACTATCCTGGAACTCTAGAGTTCTCGCGAGAACACAATTTGAATTTGCTCAGCGAGTCACTCTGGCATTGATTAATGCTGCTCATTAACTGTGCCCTTGTAGCCGAGCTGCACCAATCACATTGGTGTATCTGATACAGGCGGGCCAGAAGCAAGCTAAACGACAGTTTAATCTACCAGTTAGCTCCACTGGTAGCTAAGCATATGGGGCAATGGATATTTCACCCCGTGTGTTGTTGTGATTGGTTGTAGTGTTATCCAATTGCATGCAGTGAGATTTTCAAATGCAAGCTTGGTGCCGCCTCTCGAGATGGCCAACTTTCATTACTCGATTCCCGACCCTTAATCTTTCAGATTAGACAGAAGACTAGAAAAAACAGCAACTGTTCACATTTGAAAAATTAGAACCTGTCATTTTTAGCATTTTTTATATGATGAATTGATTATCAGAAGATACCTTTTAAATTTCTGTCTACAGTAAGCAGTGTTCAAGTAAAAATTGTGACGGATGTTTAATGATGGATTCAGGAATCTGACATCATTACGCCCACTGTATCACACCTATCTGTACGAAATTTGATATGTAACCAAAGTTTATTATCATTATCATCATCTTCATCACTTCAACTTGTTAATTCACCTGTGATAATGTAGACCATTGTCATAGAAGGGATGAGGTGGGCAGTTTTAAGTAATGCTTTCATTGTTTTTATTACTTTGGGTGGAAATAAAGAAAATAAATGAGCTTGAAGGGCAGTAGTTGAGCATTAGGTCATGGATTAAAACCTTCACACACTGCATTAGGTCATCAGAATGACACCGAGTAAATAATGCATAATCAGCTAAACGCTGTCAACTGAACATGGGAGTTAGGAAACTATAGAAAGCACTGGAAAAGTCAGGCGCTTCTCTTGTTGTTGTAGAAAGAGTGTGCTGTCACTACTTCTTCAGTTAACTAGGTGCTCAAGTAACCAAAATGTGGAAAAAACATTAACTGACTCACTGGAAGACTCTGCTTGTTATTAAGCTGACATTTCTCCATTGGGGCTTGGGAAACTGCTTATTTATATACAACAATATGGCAATATGGCTCTTTGTCAATTATCCAATGAGAGCTGTACACACAAAAGGTCAGCCTCCAAAGGAAAAAAGTTTCAGAATAAAAGTACAAAACAAAAAATAAAAGGCTGTTTGCTACTGAACTATAGAAACTCTTTAATACTGTGGGGTTTTCTCTTGGCTTCACCATGTTGAAATCCAGAGACCTTCCATAGTCCTCCACATATTAACATACAAGCACACACACACACACACACACACACACACACACACACACACTGGTTTAGAGTTCATATCAGCCCATCTATCAGACAATATATACCCCACACATACACAGACCTGACACACTCCCACTCCACACAGAGCCCCAGTGAGGCCACACACATGGAGGCAGACACAGAGGGCAAATGGAGGGGGACGATCCAAAGCTCTCTTGCCATTCAAACTGCCTGCTCAGTGACATAAGTTGGACTAACTGATCTTCTTATCATCCTTTTTGTCTTTCCTTCATCCCTCAGGAAAATAGCATAGAAGCAGCATTCTTTCAAAGAAAGGAGAAAAGCAAGAAGGTGAAAAAGTTTGGAGAGGCAGAGTTTGCTCAAATCTCCTTTCTGATGACCTCACCACTCACCTAGACAGGCCGACCCATCCGGCGCAATCTCGTGTCCCTCGGGGCACACACACTGGAAGCTGCCCTCTGTGTTTACACAATCACCTCCACGGCACAGCAGAGGGTTCCTCTCACACTCATCGATGTCTGTGGAAGAGCACACACAGTACACACACAGACACAAGTAGAGATATTCTGTAAGTGTTAGAGTTCAGTCTCTGCAAATATTTGTTTTGACTGTCATCAATTTCCAATGAAGCCCACCGGATTGATAAACAGATTTTTATTCAACTTTGACCTGAAAAATAGTGAGTGTCCAATTTAAAAGAGATTGTGGGAAGTATTTAATCAAACAACGTCGAAGACCAACCAGAACTGAAATAGAGCATAAAGTATTTTCACAGATGACAGAACATTATGACTTGTAGCTGCATATAAAAAACATTTTCCTGGGCAGCTGATTGTGTGTCCCTCACATGTAGTTCAAGTATGTTATAAAAAACAATTATCTTTAAGACTTTATGGAGCAGTTTTGTGAAGTGATTGGGCTGCACAGACTAGACCCCTTTTAACACCAATAAATTCTCCTTTCCTCTGTCTCTCTCTCACACACACACACACACACACACACACACACACACACACACACACACACACACACACACACACACACACACACACACAGTATATACAAATGCACACAGCCTGCAAATTTTAGATTACATCAGCCGTCTAAACAGTGAGTTCCAGGTCTGGCATGTTAGCCTAAGTGCCTGATCCAGAGTTTATGGCACAAAAGTGAGTGTAGAGCAGATTGCTGGGTTGTGATTACTCTAGGACTGGGGTTGTGTGGCAGGTCTTCCCTATACTTGAAGCCCTTTATAGGTTGGCAATTCACTCTGTTCTTGGATGCTGCCACTTCAACAGGGTGTGTGAAAGAGTTGTTACGGAGATCAAGTTTCCTTCCTCACAGACTAAATTATTTCATTTGAAAGAGTGTTGTCTCTGCATGTAACTGTACCAAACCATCTCAAGCTGAAGATGTGATTAAATGTGTTTTTAGTGTCTGCAACTGTTGGTGTGTGAGAATTCATCACTCACCCATGCAGTTTTTCATCATCATGAAGCCACTCTCATAACCTTCAAAGCACTCGCATTCAAAATCTCCGGCTGTGTTGATACACCTGCCCTGTCCACACAGGTCTGGAGAGATGTGGCACTCGTCGATGTCTACAGGACAGGAGTGCAACAAAACTTAGCAAGGTAGAAATTCTCTTTGAAAATAGCACTAAAATGTATGCATGCAGAGAAAACCATTAAGAGAGCTCCCTGTATTTGTTATGAATATAAAGAGATACACATTACAGAAACATGATAAAACATTAGCTTTCTGTAGAGAGAACTCAGTAACAAAGTGATTTAACACAGAATTGAGGCATTGATAAGATCCGTAGCAAAAAGCAAAAAAGCTATAATACAAAATGTAAATATATGTCAAACAATGCATACAAGCACAGAAAAGGTTACTAAATGAAATAAAGACTATAAAATAAGATTAAGAGGTAAAGGTGAGGATGATTTAGGCAGTCATATCTCTTCAAGCAGATTCTTCCACAATCTAAAAATAAAGGTCTGATCCCTTTTAAATTCAATCCACATTTTGAAACACTTAACACAAAGCTTTTGGGCTGAGATCTCACTTGTATGGGGTAAAAGGTCCCAGATATCATTTACTTACTAAGAGCCTATACATTATTTCAGAATAAAGCCATGGCACTGGCATTTAAACCTAAAATGATGTGTGCACAAATCAACAAAGGCAGTAATGTAGCTAACCAGACTACAGGCACCAGCCCCAACAAGTCCAAAGCAGCCAGACTCCCATTTGACTGAATGAGCTGAATGTAGGCAATGGCTTTACACCACTTTAATATAATTAGTGTTGGCAGAGGGATTCAGAAAGGGGGACAGATGAAGAATGGCTAGACTTGTAAAGAAGATATAATGGTGCTGAGATGAAAAGAAAATAGCAGCTACATGCATGTCGGCTCTGACATTATTGCCAACATGTGAACATGTTGTTCCTTCACAATGTTTTAGAGTCATAGGTGGCGTAATTGCCCAAAACCGAAAGATTTTAAATGTAGAATGACAAAAAAAAGAGAAGCTGGAACCAGCAGATGTTTGACATTTTTGATAAATTACTTAAAAGATGAATCAATTATCAAATTGCTGTTGATGAATTTCTTTGAAGACTAAATTATCTAAATTAGTGGGCGAATTGCTTCAGTTCTACTCACCAGTGCAATTCCTCTCATCAGAGTCCAGAGCATAGCCGTTATCACAGCGACAACGGAAGCTGCCGATGGTGTTTCTACACCTTCCATTTGAGCACAGGGTGTTTATCATCCTGCATTCATTTATATCTAAGGTAGAAAACAGAGGGTAAAAGACAGATGAGAAACCATTTATGAAAAACACATATAGCTTATGCAGTCTATGGCTATGTACAGTACCTTTGAGGAATGGTCTGCCGTTGATGAAGTCACCCCTATGCGAGAAGCCTGGGCCACGAGGACAGAGCTGGGCATATTCTGGAGTGCCCTTCTCTGGACATTCGTCACATTCCGGACCCCAGGCTACACCCACTGAGCAGCAGCAGGCATCCACACGCTGCTTCCCTGAGATGGGAGTCCCACATCGCTCATCCTCATGGGTAAGGTAACACTGCTCCATACGCAGGTCTGAAAGTCACACATATATTACATGCATTTGATATTAGAATATCAAGTGGTATCTATTATGCATTTAACAGAGAAAATTTAGACAGTAAGGTGACTTCAATGCCACTATACGTGGAAACACATATACATAGTACCCACCAATGCACGTCCTGCCACTGACATCAACAGTCATTCCGGGAGGGCACTGGCAGAAAAAGGAGCCCGGTGTGTTGATGCACTTGCCATTGATACACACTCCGGGAAACACTTGACACTCATCCACATCTGACAGTCAACAGAGAATATACAGCAACATTAACAACTGGTCCGGGGAATTTCTGGGTCTACATGGCATCAAAGCAGACCTTACCTTCACAGACATTTCCTTTGATTCTAGCAAAGCCTTTACCGCAGATTGGATCTGAAACAAGGGGGCACACAATACAATGTCAGTCAATGCAGGTACATGGTTTACAAAAATGTGCAAAATGGTGCATATTGATCATCTCACCTTTTTCACATTTTGCACATGGGCTGTTCCAGGCTTCTCCCAGTGTGGCACAGCAGTGGGACTTCAGCGTAGCCCCGTTGATGTTGACCTCACATCGATTATTTACTATCTTCAGCCAGCAGGTGCTCTTAGTAGTCTCTGTTTTAATGAAACAAACCTTTGAGTTATTCTACATTCAGTTCTATAGAATTAAATAGCTAGTGTGTAAACATGCACGCATACATTATACATATGCATATGTATGTCAAAACATACATTTGATGCCAAAATTCTGTATTTAATTAGTAAATCTTTTAATTTATCATCATAGCTGTTCTAAATTCAAAGACAATGCTGATTGGCTTATTAGTGGTCAGCTTGTCACAGTCAGGGAAACCAGTTTCTCCAGGCATCACTAGGCGCTGTGTTCCATGTTTGGTTATATGTCATGGGGACAATGCTGGCACATCATCTGACCCAGATCTTCTAATATTGTTTAATGTAGTTATTCACTGAGCTGCTGTAATTTAAATTAAACTTGAGGCAAGACAACTTTTTTGTATTAATAAAAAGTGGGAAAATGCTCCATTTTAAAGCATACCGAACTATTAAATTAAATAGCAGTAGGTTTGAATAAATCAAGTGTGGGTTTCTTTCATATATTTTTTTATTATTTTTATGTTGAATAAAAAAAATGTGTCAATTAAAGTACTGTTTCTGTAATAACATAAAATTTAAACAACACATTGCTCACTTACCTATACACTCAAGACCACTGCTATCCAGCGAACTGCCGATGGAACACAAACACACAAAGGACCCTTGGCTGTTCCTACAATCTCCATTAACACAGGGGCTAGACTGACACTCATCCACATCTGTGAGAGAAAAAAAACAACAACAGATTTGTTTTTTCCCCTGTTCATTCCGGTCATTTCTTACCAGAATCAAAATCAGAATCAGCTTTATTCGCCAGGTACACATACAAGGAATTTGATTTAGGTTGGAGCAAGCCTCCTTATTATGAATAATAAAATAGCAGACAAAGTACATGCTTTGATGAAGTGACATTGTAGTGTACAACAGAATCAATCTGATGGAATGAATGAGCCTCTGACCCTCGCAGACGTCTGTCTCAGGATCAAACAGATATCCTGTGGGACACTGACAGGTGAAACTGCCTGGTGTGTTTCTGCACAGACCGTTTTCACACAGGAGCCTGTTCATCAGACACTCATCAATATCTGAGGAGAAACACATACAGATAGAGACATGATGACTTTTCTCACACTGGCTGTACACATACAGTATATACTTTGAATATATAATTTTCAAAGAGTACAAGGACAATAAAGAGCAATTAACCTACCAACGCAGTTTTTGCCCGTCAGGTCTATCTCAAAGCCTTCATTGCAGGTGCATTTGTATGTCCTCATCATATTCTCACACACCCCATTCTGGCAGATGTCAGGGACGAGGGCACACTCGTTAATATCTGCAAAGGCAAAGAATAACCCGTTTACCGTCACAGTGGGAAAAAAACGTAAATAAAATTGCATTTAATTTCTGCTTGGTTTCTGCAAGCTCTTTGTTTTAAAATCAATGAAATACACACAATGAGCTTGCGTTTGTTACCTCTTGCATCGCCACTTATGCCAAGGCCACTGGGGCACAGAGCCTGGAACTCAGCTGCAACATCACACACAGACAGGTTGATAACAGCAGAAATATGAGTGTTTAAGAAAATATCACATTTGCCAAAATCCAAGAAATCTCAAAGCGGTAACATTTAATACCATGGCATTGTCAATTTCCACACTTTCTCATTTAGCCTAGATGCATATAAGCATTTCCTTAATGTAGTACAGCACTGGCGTCATGAGAAGTGAGTGGATGGTGTGTGTGTGCGTGCGTGCGTGTGTTTGTGTGCGTGCGTGCGTGCGCGCGTGCTCTGCTGTCTGGGCTGTCTTGAGGTTTCTTCCCATTCCATATAAAATTATTTATTAACTTATTAACTTGATTGTATAAATTGTCAGGCATTTGGATTGGCAACGTGGATAACACATGAAATAGTTTGGGGATTGCCACCATTTTTATGGCGGATATTTTCTCCCAGAGGGAGAGATTAAGCCCTTTCCATCTTTCAAACAAATGTTTAATTTTCTTCAAAACCATGGATGTATTAGACTTTGACAGGTGTGTTTTGAATTAAACACAAGCTCTGTGTGTCTGTTAGGCGGAAGGAGGTGGTTTCATATTTGTAAAGGGTGGAGTGATTTGAATATCCGTACCAGAGCTTTGTGGTGGGCAGGGTTGGCAGGGCTCTCCGTAGGCGAATTCTGTGCTGGCACAGCAGCACTCCGACTTGGTCACAGCTCCAAATAAAGGCCTAACACACTGCCCTTGCTTGTAGCCACCATAACACGAACTGCGCATATGTGTATCTGTTTCAGACAATACAAAACAAGAGTGTGTGAGAAAAAGAGATGAGGCAAAAGAACTAGAAAGAGGCTAAAGACAGAGCAAAGGAGAGAGAAATTCCAGTGAGCGTCCATGGCTCCAATAAGCAACAACACTGGCAAAACAAACGGTTGTTCTCACTTTATAATATCCAGGGATTTCAGGCATTCTCCTGCGCTGATATCATCCTTACGAAAAACCTACCCAGACCGAACAACAGCATTTCAAAAGTTTCCACACAATGCACAAAGAAACATCATTTGGGAGTATACAGGAATGTTGAAAATAAAGTCATAAACAGATCTGCTCTCCGAGTGCTAGTCCAGGGGATTGGAGTACAAGGAGGCAGGAGAACATTGAACATGCTTATTACAGTTTTTTTCGATTGCTAAACGACAATGGGCACAACTGGAGTCACATGTGCAAAACTCTAACTACAGTTTGCACAGCAGCAGTTCATGTGGACCAAACTCAGTTTTGTTTTTCATTGCTTGAACACAGTTTTCAAATCTCTACACACTTGACCCATGACTTTAACCACAATGTGCACAACACTGTGGATTTACAGCATTTTGTTCAAATGCTCGGGGCACCTTTCCCTGGGCAGCCCCCTCACTCTGACATCTCTCCATTAGTGCATGTATAGGTACTGAGCATGTGTGTGTAATTCAGGCCTGTGCGTAATGTGTGTAATAACAACAGAGTGTAAATTGTAATTTCCCCTTGTGGGATTAATAAAGTATACATTATTATTATTAAATGCTAACACTCTGCTGTCAACACTGTTAACCTCACATTCAAAACAGAATAGATTTCAGTCTGATGCCTATCAAACACTGCTGATTGTAACTTTAGCTGAAAGCCTAAGCAGGTGTCTTGTTTTAGACTAGTTATTGAACATATACTGTATGTTTTTTTGTAAACAAACACCAAATAAGAAGTACAAACGATTATGCACTGTACTGTTTGAGAGAAAGAGGTAAAAGAGCAAAGATTCCAATATGTCCAGGTAAGATGTCTGAGGTTACATACACAGCTATAAAAAACAAAATGTGAAAAACACTACCTTTACTATAGTAAAACTGCGTTCTTACTGTTTTTCAGAACGTAATAGAGGTGAAAGCAATGGAAACACCACATTCATTAGTATTTAGAGATGATGCAGACATCCAATGTGATGAAGAAAACTTGCTGCATGATGCTGGAGAGAAGTCACACTATTCTTTGTTACTGTAACTATGTGTAAATTGGTATATTAAATAAAATCTGTATATTTTCTTTAAAGAAACTATTGAGTACAGTGAAGTCACTCAAAGTGTACAAACTGTAAAGATGAAAAGTTAGTATTTTCTGTATTGGTGTTTGATGCTAGTGTTTTGACTGTCAGTGTGTTCTGAGTGACAGTGTGTGTCAGTGAGGATTATTCATAGTGTTTGGTGCACTGAGCCTGTTTTGAGACATGTGGTAAGAGTTGTGTTGCTTGGAATGAGTTTTGCAGCTGATGTGAACTGTTTAGCTCAGGTGACTGTTGGTAGTGCAGACTGTAGTTTGAGTTTGGCACATGTAGCTCCAGTTGTGCCCACTGTTGTTTAGCAATCGAAAAAATGTAATGATGACAAGCTTGTGTTTGCAACAGGTTAACAGGATGAGCTGTTATTGAAGTGTATTACCACGTGATTATTCTCTGATCTGTCATTTGGTTTTGCTTGTAATCACTGGACTGGAAAATATTTGTGTTGTGGTTATTCTGGTTAAAATGTGTAGAAACTTGTACTAGTATGCTCACTCTGAGCTTTCAGTTGCTTAGAAAAGGGGGAACAACATTTTGACAAAAGCATTATCCAATCACCAATGTAAGAATTAACTTAAAACATAAGGATATGTGCTGGTATGAAATGACTGGAAGTACCAATTATTTCACAAAGTAATCACTGAACTTCTTCAACAGACACATTGTAAAAAACATTAAACTGAAAATGTTCATTTTCATCCTCTCTATGCAGCAATAGAGAACTAGTGGTAGCCAAACAAAAAAAAAGGGGACACACATGCTGGACACAAAAAGAGGGTGTTTGTGTTGCCTATGAGATGATTGTTTGTCATGGTATCCAAAATGAACACATGAACCATTTCTGGAAACAAAACATTTACTCACCAACACAGACCCGTCCGTCCAGGCCCACTGCCATCCCAGCCATACACTCACAGCGGAAGGAACCCACCGTGTTGACACAGTGGCCGTTCATACACATGCCTGGAGTCTCACACTCATCAATGTCTAGAAACATAAACAGCAAAATAATTTCTTCACAAACTTTTTTTTAAACAAAATGAATGGTAGGAGGCTCCAGCAGGAATTAAACAAATTTCCTGCTTAAGCAGTCGTTATTTAAGTCCTAAGATGCTTGATTCATTACAACAAATGAAGGCAAAACTGCCCCACAGTCTCGGTTTTACGACCTATAACCAAGAAAACGTTCTTTTCCTTCCTCTTGAGTGTGTGTGTGTGTATGTGAATGTGTATGTGTGTGTGTGTGTGTGTGTGTGTGTGTGTGTGTGTGTGTGTGTGTGTGTGTGTGTGTGTGTGTGTGTGTGTGTGTGTGTGCTCTATCTGTGTGTGTTGGGGAACAGACAGACTGTAAACAGAATTGATGAGGCCATAGGGCCCCTTTAGACTATACATTTGATTAATGATATGCATACATCAGCACACTTCATCAACACCCTACTCTCCTATTTATTTATTCTGCTATGACTTAACCAGGTCAGTGTCTCTGAGATCAAACGTCTGTATCTAAAGCCACGTGGCAGCAATAGACTGCTCTTTTCAGGGCATTTGTTGCATTCACGGTACTTATTTTAAACATTACATTGAATTAAAGGGGTGGATCAATTGTGACTCACAAGTTTGCGTCTCTTAATCAAACCAGTGCTAATTGTGGCATGTTTTGTCGATCTCAGGAGAAGGCCAAATCTTTTTTTTTTTCTTTCTTGCATTGAACAAGTTAGGCAAGACTCTCAAAACAGGTGGGCCCCAAATATCGACATATCCAGCTGGCTTGCCCAGGATGCTGATGGAGTTATCCAAGGCTTTTAGGCTTTTAGATTTTTTGGCTTGTTTGCTAAGAACCACTAGAGAGGTAGCTGAAAATGATCTGAGGGCTTGCTGACAAACATACCTACACACATGCGTCCAGTGGAGTCAAGCAGGAAACCAGTGTAACAGAAGCATTTGTAGCTGCCATCTTCATTAAGACACAGTCCATTGAGGCACATGTTCCTGATCAGACACTCGTCCTGATCTGTGGATCAAAAGAAACAAATTCATTGCTTAATATCAGTGTATTTAGGAAATATATACTGTTGTGGTTAAAGGTACACTACCAGTCAAAAGTTTAGGGTCACTTACACATTTCCATACCACTCCATTATAGACAGAATACCAGCCGATCTTGGTGGGCGGTTGATCTTTAATGCAATATCTACATGGCCCATTATCAGCAATCACTCAGCCAATGTTCCAAAGACACATTCTGTTCCTTAATCTGATCTTATTTAAAAACTAAATGAAAAAAAAACATTGGAGAACCCCTTGGCAATTATGTAAGCACATAATGTAATCTGAAAACTGCTACCCTGGTTAAAAAAAACAATGCAACTGATCGCAGCTGGTATTCTGTCTACAATGGAGTGCAATGGAAATTTCTAAGTGACCCCAAACTTTTATGGTTGAGTCCAGTGGTTTCATACACTCCAGAGAGACAACTACATTTTAGTTGACTTCATTCTGTCTTGACAATCAGATTGTAATAAAACTTGTTTGCTTTAATCAAAGTTATACTGTTACTGTTAAACAATGCATTGGAAAGCAGAGACTATATTGAAAACCCTCTTAAGTACATTCAAGGGGACACACACACACACACACACACACACACACACACACATCCGAGAACTGATGGATCATTGCCAAATCATTACACTGGTGAGCTATGTATGCTGTCAGAAAATCAAATCCAGAGAAAAACACTAAGCAAACATAGAGATCAGGACATTTTGGACAAAAAATTTGCTTTTGAGCAGCAAACTTTTTTTGTATCTTGGAGCATTCTTGAACAGAACCACAAGCAGTTTTCAATACACTATATGTCTAAAACATAATTCCTTTGTGGCAATAATATCATTTGACAAGAGATTTGACTAGTGTTTATAGCTGTTGCTATGAAAAGCCGGTCATCATAGCAAGATTTGCAAGACCTTTTAGGAATCTAAAATGAATGGAAACAAATGAATGCCTGCAAGGTAAAAAGTAAATATTAATCATATGGAGTAGTGTGGAAAAAGGTTGGTAGTAAATATTTTGTAGTTTATGGGCAAAAACATATAAAACCACCAGCATGATCATTTAAAATGCTGTATATTACGGAGCATACTGTACCTCCAACAGGCTTTGGTATTTAATCAGCACCTTCAACAGATCCACGGTCCATTAAAGATAAACATTGCACATACTGTGGTTATTACAAAAAACTACCCTTTAAAATGTCTCAACTCAATGAATGAAGATGACAGACCTTGACAGTTTTTGCCATCTGCTGAAATCTCAAATCCAGCGTTGCAGACACAATGGAAGCTGCCCACAGTGTTCACACAGCGGCCGTTGTTGCAGATACGACCATTGGCCACACACTCATCCATATCTGGCAGAATTGAACAGACAGCACAGTAAACACTTACATCCTCTTAAGTGTGTGTGCACAGTTGTGTGTCTGTGTGTGTATGTGTAACCTCTGCACTCTGTCCTGGTTGCAGTAGTCTGGAATCCAGCAGGACACTGACAGATGTAAGAACCAGGGGTGTTCACACATTCTCCGTGTGCACACGGGCTTCTTTCACATTCATCTTCATCTGGAGAACAAAAATTAAGCTCATAAACCTTCTTCACTTTATGTACTTCCAATTTAATGCTTGAACGTGTTCCTTACTCTGTCAGGAACTCACCAAAGCACTCTCCTCTTCCATTCAACTTAAAACCCATGTTGCACTCACAGCGATACCCAATGCCCGGCATGGGGATACACCTGCCATTCAGGCAGAGGTTGCGGAAGGCCTGGCACATGTTGGTGATGTTCTGGGTTAGGATAACACCGGGACCTGACAGAAACATTTAAACAAATAAAATGCTTTAATGAAAATTCCACAGTTTCTTTTATTTTTGCTGTTCCTTTTTTGTCATTTTAATATGTAAGACATAGGTCAACAGAAAATGTACATACAGTATGACCAAACAAAGTAGTAAAGGAAACTTAAAATCTCAACTGCTTGCAAAAGTAAAATACACTTCATATGCATGTTGTCTTGCATTGCCAGACCTACAGTATCTACACACTTCATTTGCACTGTACTAAGATCTGGCAGGACCCACTACCGCTCTCATTAAGGCAAAAAAGTGCTTAGTTGTTTGAATTTCTCATTAGAAGCCTAAACTCTGCCAAGCTTCCTTGCAAATCAAGGAGGAAGTGTTACTGCGGAAGATTTTGCCTAATTAAACTCTTAACATGGTGTGGTGTGCAAATATGCCAGAATATTTTCTGCACATTTACTTTTGATATTTTCACAGCAATACCCAGATGAAACAAGCAGCCTATCTACCTCCACTTTATGAAGAAGCAGTTGTCTGATGTCACACAACAATGGCAGCACCCACTAAAAAGCACATTGTAAATCAACTAAAAGGCAACATAAGTATATTTGCCTGTATTAAATTAAAATAATACACAATATCAAGTAGTAGTTCTTTAAATTGATGTCAAAATATGTGGTCACTATTATTAAGTAGCTGGTGATGGTAAACAATCTAGTTTATATGGAGGATGCACTGCTGAAGCTGCACTTTAATTGTGTGTGCTATACACTTGCCATAGTTTGTCATGGTCAGCCACGTTTTTTGTTCACGTTTTGCATTGGGCACCAGGAACGCTAGCAGGTCGGAATTTAGAAATTTTGACTGGGACATTCTGACCTCTGACTTTGACTTGAACGCAGCTTTGGTCAAAGTTTTCCATCATCAACATGTAGCTCGTTAGCTGGAGAGTGTACGCTGTGATTGCTCAAAACTGGTATTTTCACCATGGCAACACAAGACCAGTGAGAGGTCGAGCATTGCACATCCACTGAGTCAGAATTTTATGAGTGAGTTATAAGCTATCATGCACACGTCAACTTTGAAGACATGCCATGAATGTGAACCAAATGAAAGCAGAAAGCCGGAAAATACCTGATGGAGGAGGTTGTACTCCTGGAAATGGAAATTGTCCTGGGATTTGTCCTGGGACTTGTCCTGGGACTTGCCCTGGGATTTGCCCTGGGATCTGACCTGGAAATAGTCCTGGATATTGTCCAGGAATCTGTCCCGGGACTTGGCCAGGAACTTGGATGGGAATTTGACCAGGAAACACTCCAGGTACCTGACCAGGAACTTGCCCAGGAATTTGACCAGGAGTTTGACCCGGATATGGAACTGGGTAGATGCCGGGTAGGTCTGGACTCCCTGGGACACGACCAGGTACCATTCCTCCTCCATTCCCATCAGGTATCTGGATGCACAGTTTCTGGTACTCTTCTGAAATGAGCAGATGTGAAAAACAATAGGAGGTTTGGCTCTGATTTGAGACATGGAGACACATAGATGAAATGTAAAGCCATGCAATGGTAAGTGACCCCACCTGTTCCACGAATTGGGCACATTTCAGGGGCGGACCCATCAGACCAGCAGCGTCCACTATCACAGCAGCACTGCATTTTGGTCAGCAGCTGTGAGTTTTGATTGGCGCAGCGCCCATTCAGCAGGCTAGCGTAGCAGTACCCACCACGAGAATCTGTGGGAAACAACACAGCATGAAGTTAAATTAACCATGTTGTATGGAATATGGCATGTGCTGTCTGCACATTGAGCAAATTGGCAGGAGAACAATCAAAAAGTAGTCATTGCTTCAGATTTTCATCATTTAAATGATGGAATTCACTTCCAATAGTCATCACTTCCTATTTATAAGAACCTTTCCTACATCCTGCAGTTTCTGGCACTGTGCACCAGCATGACTAACATTTAGGTTCCCTATTAACATAAATATATCATTCCTTGTTTCACAGCCAGCCCATCCAGCGAATATATACATAGATAAACTGACAGGCTACACTACTGATTGCTTGGTTAAGTTTGACAAGATGTTAGGCAAGCGTAGAGTTGGTTGGATGAAAAATAATTGGGGCCTTTAGGGGTCAGAGTACACATTGCTGCATGGGAAACAGACTCAAATCTAGTCTAGTATGGATGTGTTATTTAATCTGCTATAGATAGCTTGTATAGAAATAAGAAGAAAGGGAAGAAAAGAAACAAAAACTTTAAAAAAAAGTGTAAATGTGTGTGTGTGTGTGTATGTATGCATCTGTGTCTATGATGTGTAAACAACTGAAGCATAAGATAAAAGTAGAGAAAGGGGGTCGGACCTGATAAGTTGTTTATCAACTTCTTCCTACTCCTTTTGAACATGGGAAATGTTTGTTTGAATGACTTTCAATTTTGGAAGACTACATGGCCTTATTTATCTGTCATTTTAATTATATATGCATGAATGCATGTATATACATTTTTTATTTTAATGTTTTTATTTTTTTATTTACATGTTCAAATAAACTATTACAGCAAAAAAAAATGTTTGGCGAAACTATTTTCTGGAGCAAAAAACTCAGACATTCCTTCCACACAAACATCCTCTACTGAGGGGGTAATGTGACCAGGTTTTTACATACGTTTGTGTGTGTGAATGCATGTGTGTATACAGGCACGTGTGAGTATGTGCGTGTACTAATAGACTATTCTGACCCAAATTGTGTGTGTTTTTGTGTGTGGTTGTGTGTGTCTGAGTGTGTGAGAGAGACTGTTTTCAACTTCCAAGCATGCACACACTTCAATATTCAGACACGCACACACACACACACACACACACACACACACACACACACACACACACACACACACACACACACACACACGCACACACACCTCACTTCTTCCAACTGTTATGTCAAAAAACAAAGTCGCCTGAGCACGAGAGGAGTTCACTTTACTTCTTTCATCCGTCCCTCCTCAGTTTAAAGAGAATATAGTGTTGTGACCTAAATTCTACCAGCTGGAACTTTGGACAGATTTCAGTTCTTTCTGTGGTCAGTGCCAGGCATAAAGGGAGAAGAACCAAAATGGGCTGGAAAAAGGAAAGAGAAAAAGGCGGCACCTTTTTAGCTTAACTGCTTTGTCTCATATTTCATCTATCCTTGTAACAATGAACCAAAGCAAATACAATGCAGGCGATTATCCTTTGGACAGGTGAGAAAGTCAGTGTGACAGACGGCTCACCTATACACCTGGATCCATCCACAGAGGTGTAATATCCCTGGGGACACTTGCACAAGTAGCTGCCAACTGTATTAGAGCATTCACCTACACCGCAGAGACCTGGAATGTTTGAACACTCATCGAGATCTACAAAGAGAGGAGATGAGAGGACAGAATGACAAAAAACTCAAAACATTTTAGATTGCTTCTGGTTCGCTGAAAACTAACTTGAAATGTGAATCTTCAAGAATGACTAGAGCACATGTTGGCAATGGCAATGGAAATAAGGCATTGTCACAGGATATTAAATCCAGGGGCTTCTGTAGCTGCTCATTGCAGAAAGTCTGTTAAGAAATACACTGTAACTTAGACCTGCTTTAAATGTCTTTTACACAGACCAGAAGTTTTCCGGCAATTATTTCTAGGCATAAAAAAGCACGTATTTTATTCTGCAAATGAGTGCCACAAAAGCCTGCTCAGTCTGTTTAACTATAGCTAAACTTGGTCTGGAAATTGTCATATTCATGTCTTAATGAGCCAATATTTTTCACAAGCTAACTGTGGGTTTTTATGTGTGGAAGAACAAATATGATGCATAAAGAAGGATTTCATTTAACATTTTTATAGAGCCAGAAAAAACAAAAGTATTATGAGTCTCTCATTAGCCACAATTACAAAGAAGGAAAAGATTGTGATCATCCATACATTGCAGAAACGTCGGTCTTAATAATAATTCTGTAAGCCAGTCTGAAGTTGTTAATTAGGATCCCCAGATGAGATGAAAAAGATATTTTTAGAACACTTGGACATCAGTTTACCTGACTGTCTCTTGATTCATATCATGCAATGACACCCCTGGATGAGAAGCTGTTTTAAAGTGAAACTACAAGTTAACATTTAGCTATAATGCCATCAAACATTAGCCAGCATAAACTACTGGTCATTTCAGACCAAGTAAAGTTGGAGCAACAAAAAAATAGGGTATTAAATTTAACAATAGTACATTCTGTCTCATGAATTCAACTTTTCATTTGTAAGAGGAAAAAGGTTTTTTAATTTTAAAAGTTGCATAGTCTCTAGTCTCTCTGTTTAACACATGTATTGGGGGGGAGGGATCTCTCAAGCTTCATAAATAAATGTGAAGAAAACAGGATTGCTGAGTGCTGCTTTGGTTTAATTAAACGTATTTTAAGGGAAGGGCAAAGTAGCTTATGTGTGGTCTTTCCCAACAAAGTAATAATCAGAATACCACGATTGAGGTGAAGTTAACCACAACGAGACGGATGTGGCTTTTAAGTCTACTTTCACATTGTTAATTAGAAACTTTTAAAATTATTTATTTTATTCTTCTCTGTAATTTAAGCTAACACTAAAAGTCAGACATTTCACAGTTTTAATGTGATGGCTGCTAGCTTGATTCTTACCTTCACATTTCTGTGAGACCTCATTGAACTTGTGCCCAGCAGGGCATTTACATTCAAAGGATCCTACTGTGTTGATACAGTTTCCTCCTTGACAGATGCCAGGGATGGCCTGGCACTCATCCACATCTGTACATACAAAGCATACAATTAATACACACCCAAACACAAACACACACTCTGTTGATTGCTGGAAAGTCAGAGCAAGACTGGTAAAACACACACACACACACACATTCAGATTCCTTGTGCAAAACAAAAAAAACTGAGAGCAACGCACACACACGCGTGCACACGCGTGCACACACGTGCGCGCACACACACACACACACACACACACACACGCAGGCTAAAATTACCATGACACACGCATCTGCACATGTCTGGCCTTGATGTGTATGGATTGAAATTGGGTCTGTTTTACCAGTCTTGCTCTGACTTTCCAGCAATCAACAGAGTGACAAGAAAAAAGAGAAAGAGAGAGAGTAATGTCTACTGCAGGAGAAACAGAAATTGAAGAGACAGAAATATAGAAAGGACAGGTGACAGGTTACAGTTGTGATCACATACAATGATGTATACTAATGTATATGAAGATTTGGGGGGAAACCATGCTGTCATTAGAGTTGATTCACCAGTCCATCTAACAACCTTTGGGAAAAACCTGAAATCTGTGCCTTGGTGAGGTACACTGATCATTAAATGAAATTCATTTAATGAATTTGACAGATTCAAATGGAGGTCTCAGGCTGAAACCCTCCAGGAGGCTGTTAACTGGTGCAATCTCAGAGCACTCCATGTTCCTCTGGGTCCTGGCTCAGGTCCGCCTCCCTGCAGAGGTTCTGATGTTGTTGGGTCTGGAGCAGACAGGCAAAGGGCCCTCTTACCAGAAATGAGCTCTCCCACGTGGCACCGCCACTGACCCGTGTTACTGACTCTGACAGTCTCGCCACAGCGGGTGTCTGCGGGCATTCCATACACATGTGGGAGGCACTGCCACCCAACCCAATTTAACCCAATTAGAACTAATCCTCTGGAGAGGGGATGATAGGTAGAGATGAGGGGACGACAGAGAGAGAGGGACAATAGCAGACAAGGAGGGAGAACGAGTTAAAACAGGAAGATAGAAGCAGCACTACTCAAAGAAGGAGAGGGAAGGGAGGGTGACAGAGAGAGAGAAAAAAAACAGAAAAGAGACGCTGAGGAACAGACTTTACCTTGGCACGCCCCGGTGCGATGATTTGGTATGAACCCTCTTCGGCAGGGGTGAGGCTGGGCTGGGCACATCTCACAGGGGTGACCCCACGCCCGTCCCACTGTGGCGCAGCACAAAGTCTTTGTGCACACAATGCCTGTGAGCTGGCCTTGACACATCTGGTTATGCACCGAGGCGAAGCACGGTCCAGTGCGGTAGTCTGCAGAGGAAAAGCAGGAGTTTGTATTTTGTGGAAACTTACTGTAACTTTCTTTCTTTATTTCCAGTACAAATGTAAAGCAAAACAGCAAAGTTTGGTTGCGAGTCAAACAAAAACACTTCTACTGGTTGAGGTCTGTTAGATAAAAAAAAAAAAAAAATGCCAACTTTTGCGAAACATTTCAACCCAAACTGTGATAGACAAGGCTAAAGCAATGCTAAAAAACTAAAACCTGAACTTGATACCTGAACAGAATAACTGTCTAGCATGCACAACAGAAACTCTAAAATAAAGGCAATTGTGCATGACAACTACAACTTACATTACATATGTACAGTATATCTATATACAGTATATGTGAGCATCTGTTCCTGGCATTATAATCAGTCTGGCACTCAGGTGCAAAGTATGTGCATGTGTGTGTGTTTGTGTGTGTATGTGTGTGTGTGTGTGTGTGTGTGTGTGTGTGTGTGTGTGTGTGTGTGTGTGTGTGTGTGTGTGTGTGTGTGTGTGTGTGTGTGATAGATAAAAGCAAAGATAGGTAAAGGGTCTGGAAAATCTTAGTAATAGACACAAGCTAGAATAAGTAGAGACATAGAGACAGTGAAAAATCTTTCTGGTGCACATAATCATCAGTTCTTACCTGTATTATGTTTTAAAGTCAATGTGACACATTCCCCATGTAGTATGCTGCTTTTTATCATTTTTCTAGTTATACACCATTTAGGGAATAGGTCATCATCCCAAAGCTGGCAGAGGCTGACTGACAGGGCGTGTCTGTGAAACACAGTAGGTGATTTCCACACTAGCTACAGCAGCCTAGAATTAAAACTAAATAACTTATAATAAATATGAGCTCAAGAGTGTGAAGAAAGTCCCTCCGTCGAGATTATTCACCTCTCCTCCCCCTCAAACTGGTCCCTTGATCCCACTGCTTGCATTTATTTATCCCTTCACTTCATTCTCTCTCCAAACACCACTCCTTAGTTGCAAACTCCCCACAGATTCATTGAAATCACCGAATCATATCAGGTGAAGGATTGGAAGATGGCGAAACAGAGATAGCAACAGAGAGAAAGAGAGGGAAGAACTTCCAAAAGAATCTGGCCAAGACCCAAAAGCAAAATCATTTCCACATTTCACGGCAGACAACAGACAGGGAGAGGAAAGAGGGAGACCAGTTCCAACAGCGCAGTCGTTTAAAACAAACGAGACATTGTGCGTTTCCCGTGTGGACCGGGACCCAGCCCAGACCCGTCACGTGCACCACAGCCTCCACGGTCTCTCCGCCTCTGGCACCAGCGCAGTGTGAAACAGAACTGGGTCATCTCTCCTTTACTTTCTCACTCCCTCCTGCTCAGGCTCTAATGAAGACCAAATACTTTTGATTTATAGTTTACTTCTCCGTCCGCACAGTGTTAGAAAGTAACGAAGTACATTTATTCAAGTAGGCCTACAGTTTTGAGTTATTTGCACTTTACTTGCGTAATCTCCATTTTGGCCAATCTATACCCCACGACATTTCAGAGGGAAATATATATATATAGTACTTCTTAAAAAAATGTGGACGGCTGTGGCTCAGGAGGTAGAGCGGACGTCAGCCAATTGGAAGGCTGGTGGTTCGAAGTGTCCTTGGGTAAGATACTGAACCTCAAATGATGCCATCGGTGGGTGAATGCTGCCTGTAGTATAAAGCGCTTTGAGTGGTTGCTAGGACTAGAAAAGGGCTTTATAAAGGCAATCCATTTTCCTACATTGATTTTAGAGCTACCAGAAAGTTACTTGCTACTTTGAACATTAAGTTGCATGTTAAACACAAGCTAAACACATGATGTATTGTAACATAACTACCTGAAATATATAGTACTAGTGCAACAAGTTTGGCATGGCATTGGCTGGACCAGCTACAACATTTAGGATATAGTTCAACATTTTGTGAAATAAGCTTCTTCACCTTCTTACCAAGAGTTAGATGAGAAGATTGATACGCTCTCATGTCTGCAAAGTAAATAAAGCTACCTCCAGTAGCCGGTTAGGGTTTGCATACAGTAGCATTAAGGCTGGAAACAGCTAGCCTGGCTCTGTCTAAAGGTCAGTCTGTCTAACATTAGTCTGGATCATCGGAACTATATTTCCACGGTAATTGTCCCTCTGTTTCCACTCTCTGTGTGGGTTGCCATTCCCTTCACTTCGAGAAACAACAAACTGCGAGCTAGCAAGCTACACGTTGAAAATGGCAAGTTCAAAGAAAATTTGGATCCTTCAACAAGGCAAGCCTGCTCGGTTCTTGGGGATTGATTGTAAAGATTTACAAAGAATATGTTACAGCATTTACTATCTAACTGGAACATTTTGGGACCAATTGTGGGGAATTATGGATGAAGTACACACGTCTAACCATGTATCCAGCTAATTAAAATAGCTCACGTTACTGTACTGTTTTAATGTTAACTTAATTTAATATTGTATTTGGCGTTTTCTTTTGTGGGGTGCAAATGTTCCACCAAAAAAAGTTCCTTCCTGAGACTATTTTGCAGAGGCATCGCCGCTGCGTCCAGAGCTTAGTGCCACCCACGACGTTTGAGATTTGTTTAATGAAATGCAAACAACCCAGAGTGTTTTTTTCCTCCTATCCCAGAATGTATGTGTGGAGAAGCCAGACCTTACTCCACAGCGCTGTGGAAATAGATCCAGCAACGTGAAACTAGTCTTACATAGTCCTGCACATAACAATCTGTTAATCAGTAAACTTTAGTGGTCCAGGTAGGCAATTTTGTTACTTTCATATAGAGCCAGGCTAGCTGTTGCTAAACTAAGCTTCATATTTAACAAACAGATAGGATAGGGTTAAGTAGGTAGGATTCTTATTATCTCTTGGCAATAAAGCTAATGATTGCCCTTTCCTAAAATGTGAAACTATGTGCCTTACCTGCAACAACAAAGGTAGACGTGTATGTAGAAAAAAAGCAAATACAAGAACTATGGAAAGATTTTACATGGCGCCCATATAAGATGAGTACAGCAGACTGTGTAAAGACCTTAAGTTTCTCTTTTTATCAGATTAAGGTTTATGTGTTATTACTGTCAGGCTGCCACACATAATCCATCTGACAAAATACCTGCTCATTACAGCTGTTAGTGGAGGAGAGCAAACACTAAAAAACACAGAGATCTGAAATAAATGAAATAAAGCAAATACAAGGGCAGCACTTAAACAGGCAGCTGAGGTAAACAGGGAGAGGCGGACAGCTGTAGGGTAAAAGTGGTGTCATTTCATCTGTCATCTTACTGTCTTTCTGTGAACTGCATACAGCTGGGGGATCCACCCATGTCCTGTACATCTGGGAGCAATCGCATATGTTCACACACACACACACACACACACACACACACACACACACACACACACACACACACACACACACACACACACACACACACACACACACACACACACACACACACACACACACAGTATCTCAGCCAATTTCCCAGCCCCTCATCCGCAGTCTAGCCAGAGATGATCTCACAACAGACAAAACTTACAAAAATGCTGCTCTTATTTTTGCTTTAGTGCTCTACTTTTGGAAACACTTTTTGCATGTTATGGTAGTTGCTTCAGTAAACATGCATGTTAATATGGGAGCAGTTGATGTTGTGACTCTCATTAGTAGGCGATATTTTGTCAGTGCAGAGGTTCAGTAACTTTTTGAACACAATGGAAATGTTGGCTTCCTCGTTGACCAGTAATTTTTTTGCCCAACAACAGCCTGGGTTTGAACAGGAGGGAAGCCTGCTGGAAAGTGGGTCAAAAGAGTTTCCTGGATTAACTCCAAAGTGTTTGTACACATTGACACACAAAAATCTCTCCACCGTTTCCATATGCACCATTGCCAATCTACACCTTGCAGATGGTGTTCACAGCATCCTTACATGCCTTACCATATGCGTAATTTGTTCACATGCATCCATGTATGCATGTGTTTCCATGCATGTGTTATGGGGTCTTATATCTGGGTGGGACCTTCCCTATTGGCCCGTCAGCCGATTTCTCCATCCTCCCAGGACTAACGAGTTGAGCATGCACTCAAACACACACACAGACCCACACACACACTGTGTTATCTAACTACTGAGGTTTGCATTGGGCTAGAACAGAGCCTGAAAGGGAAAAGTCAGTGAGGCATTAAGAGACAAGAGAGCCCCTCAGCTGACTGACCAACGTCCCTGTTGGGCTCTGGCTGGTGACTTCTTGACTGTGTTACTCACGTGTTGCTACATTTCAGGCCAGTATTTCACCACCTTCCCAAGTGAACTCAATGGCGTCACACCGAAAGCTCAACTTTATTGCTAAATGACAGCATCAGGAGCAAAGAACCCTGCGTGCGATCAGCAGCAGTTTGGCTGAATCTGACCAATCCCACATTCTGACCTAAATCGCATTTGTAACCAACAAAGAACACGTTGATGTACCAGGCTGCATTTCCACTGCAGTCAGCTGGTGGTGGGAACACTGGTCAGCAGATCACCAGTCACCAGCACACAGTTCGAAGTCACGCAGCTCTGCTAGTAATGTGTCTACGTTGAGCCCTGATTACACCAGTATCTTTCCACACCCAAAGAAACCACTGAGTCCTGAGTGCAGCTACTTCTTTTCGTGTCAGATCATGTGTTTGTGGGAAATCTTGTGTTCTTGCTGATGTGATAATACCTATAACGGGCTTGGTTCTGTAAATTGCATTAAAAACAGTGTGGGGTTTTGCATGTGCACACGGATGTATGTACATGTACATGTACTTTATGCATGTGCTTGTGTTTGTGTGAGAGCACAATGGCTATCCCTTGAGAGGTGATGGATAATAGCTGAGGAAATTGGTTAAGGTAACTTAACCCAAAAGGCCACTGTATCTGTTGGCCTACTTTCTCTACCTCTCTTGGTGCAACCAAATGCAAGATGAAGGACCAAATAACTGATTGATTAACAGGGCTGCAAATACTGATTATTTTCCTTTTTGATCTGCTATGATTAACAAGTCAATAAAATGTAATAATAATATGAGTCAGTAAAATGTTACAAAATTGTAATTAATGCCAACCACAAGTACTCAGAGCCAAACATGACATCTTCAAATAGCTTGTTTTGTTTGATTAGCAGTCCAAAACCCAAATATTATTAATAATGAAGCCATAATAAATAATTAACCAAAAGACGATTACAGTTTTTATTGATTGCTTTGCTGCAACAGTCAACTCAAACTCCACATTTTCAAAACAGTTAACACACAGGCCGATAAAAAGTGGCACTCGTGATCAAAATGACACATTTTGTTTGCAAAAGGCTCTGACTGTGCCGAAACATTTAAAATATTCAACAAAATCTAATTTTTCCTTCAAACAACACAACTTGCAAAAAGTGTATGAGCTCTTCTGATCAACCATTACACAGTGGACAACAAAATACAAAATGCAGCACTCAGTGCGAATCAGTGTGCCATTGCCTGTCATTGTAGCCTATTACTGTACGTAGCTTTTGTGCCAGTGCAATTTGTCTGCACCTATTTCTTGGGCAGCAGCAGTCATTGCATTCAGCAAGGGCATCTGCTCATAGGGACGGTGATCATAAACCTTCCACCTCCAGGCACTGAAGAACTCCTCTATGGGATTTAAAAATGGGGTATATGCTGGAATGAACTGCATCATCATCCAAGGGTGTACTGCAAACCACTCATTGACGAGGCAAGAGTGGTGGAACGCCACATTGTCCTAGATAATGACGATGAATGGCATGCCAAGCCTCAACATCTCTCTCTCCTCAGGTAGGATCAGCCTGTCATGAAGTGCATCCAGGAATGTTATGAGGCGCTCAGTGTTGTATGGGCCAATAGTGGGGATATGGCATAGGACACCATCATTGGGGATGGCAGCACACGTGGTAATGCTGGTGCCCCTCTGTCCTGGTACTGTGATAGTGGCCCTGTACCCAATGAGGTTTCTTCCATGTTGCCTCACTTTACAGAGATTGAAGCCGGCTTCATCAACATAAATGAAGACATGATGTGCTCCCTCAGCTTCAAGCTCCATTATTCTTTAAGTAAAAAAAGGCAAAATTACAATGAAAGGTGACTCCAGTTAGTATGACAAGGCATTAAAGCATACTATAGTAATGTTTCCTTACTTCCACATACAGTGGGGCTTGAAAGTTTGGGCAGCCCAGGTAAAAACTTGTATTCATGTGCATAAAGAAGCCAAGAAAAGATGGAAAAATCTCCAAAAGGTATCAAATGACAGATTAGACATTCGTATAATATGTCACAAAAAGTTAGATTTATTTCCGTCATTTACACTTTCAAAATAACAGAATACAAAAAAAATGGCGTTTGCAAAAGTTTGGGTACCCTGCAGAGTTTACAGCATGCACCGCCCCCTTTGGAAAGCTGAGACCTGACAGTGTCATGAATTCTTCTCAATCATCGTCTGGAAAGACCAGGTGATGTCAATATGAAGGTTTAAAATGCCCAGACTCATCTGACCTCGCCCCAACAATCAGCACCATGGCTTCTTCAGAAAACTGAAACTGAAAATAGTTGACGCTAACAAAGCAGGAGAAGGCTATAAGAAGATAGCAAAGCGTATTCAGATGCCAATTTCCTCTGTTCGGATTGTAATTAAGAAATGGCCGTCATCAGGAACAGTGGAAGTTAAAGCAAGATCTGGAAGTCCAAGAAAAATGTCAGACAGAACAGCTCGCAGGAGTGTGAGAAAAGCAAGTCAAAACCTATGTTTGACTGCACGATCCATCCAGAAAGACCTGCAGACACTGGAGTTGTGGTACACCATTCCTCTATAAAGAGATACTTGTACAAATATGGTTTTCATGGAAGAGTCATCAGAAGAAAACCTCTTCTACGTCCTCACCACAAAAATCAGCGTTTGAAGTTTGCAAATGAACACATAGACAAGCCTGATGCATTGTGAAAACAAGTTCTGTGGACCGATGAGGTTAAAATAGAACTTTTTGGCCGAAATGAGCAAAGGTACGTTTGGAGAAGAAAGGGCACAGAATTTAATGAAAGGAACCTCTGTCCAACTGTTAAGCATGGGGGGGATCAATCATGCTTTGGGGTTGTATTGCAGCCAGTGGTACAGGGAACACTGAAGTAAACTAAAGTGCCAATCATCACCCTGACCTGACAGACAGGCCTCTGAAGCATGGCCTCGTTAAAAGGGACGTTACTAATTAGGAGCACTGCTGCCAATCCAAATATTAGCTTTACAAGGTCAGCCCTTGGACCTTTACAGGTCATAACCATCACAGACCACCAGCACATACACAAAACACATATGCACAAGGGCAGGTTTCACTCACAAACACAACGTGGGCCACTCTTGGTTTAAGTGTGTTTGTATACTTGAGCCAGAGAGCAACCACAGGAGGTTGGGAGGTCTTCAGTTAACAAACAGCACACATTTAGACAAACATTACATTCCCCAGAGCATCGTTTGAGTGTGGAAAATAATGGACATTTCGGAGCTCAAGCTTGACATGTAAATGTTCCACAACAAACCACATTCCTGGAGCCAGTGGCATGACTAAGCAGGAATTGTCTTCAGTCACAAAAAAACAACCGCCATTCACTACTGAGTCAGGTTTTCACCAAGCAGCCTGTGTGGCTTTGAAAACCACTTCAGCAGTAGTAAGTAGTAAAAGTAGAGCAAAGTGACAGTGTGAGGGGAGATGAGCAAGAGAAATGCTAAGTACTGTGAGTGTGGCGCTCATTACCTCTCTCACACTGAGCCCCGTGAAACCGTAGGTACACACACATCTGTTGGGAGCCACACATCTTCCTCCATTTAGGCAGCCATTTTCACAAACCGCTGGAGAAGAAAAGAGAGAAACAAACAATGACACAACATTGACATGAGGACACAACAGTGAATGACAAAGAATTACATTTATTTCTGGTTTATACAATATGGGTCTCATGTTTGTAATTTTGGCATTTCTATTGGTTACGGTAACATTGCAGTCGGTAAATTAATTACAGAGACCTGTGAACATGATGAAATTCGCTAAAAGGAAATCATACAACAAAGACCAGCTGCAGACAAATTAGCTACAGGCACATTATCTAAACCTCTTTATTTGGAGGTAAAACCTGAAAGGCTGCAAATGATCCTTCGCTACACAGTGCACACACAACTATGTTAAGTATGCAAGTTGAATCAGGAAGTTGATCTGTACACTGTAATAGATGTTTAAGAGTTTGATTAATCATTTTCCAGTTTGCCTTTGTTTTCCCTTCCAAATAAGTCATCTCATCAGACTGCACGTTTCTCGCCTCAATGCACTTAATTTCAGAAATGTGGCCATGAGCATGTCTCAGCAAGTAACTTGTTAAATACAGAGTTGTTATTACTAATAAAAAGGATGGCCAAAGCTACAACAATCTAGCAACTCTGAGGGGCTGTACTTGGGCACAGCAGCTTTGAGCTAAATACTAACATTGGCATGGCAACATGCCCACAATGACAATGCTGATGTCTAGCATGCCTAATGTTTAACATACTTACACCTTACTTTAGCACAATGGTATACTAACATTTGCTGATTATCAATAAACACAAGGAAAAACATTAGGAAATGGAGGTCATATATCTTTGTCTTGAATCTTAAATCATGTAAAAGTGTGTCACAGCGGCCTTTTGGATTTATCAAGATGATCCTTACGTTGACCACAGTGGTTCCCAACGTAGCCTTTCTGACACTGGCAGTTGTCCTCAGCACATGTTCCCCCATTCATACACCGAATATTGCAGTGCTGAACTGTGGGCACAACAACACAGACAGTCACACACAGAGCAATGTTGGGAGTTAAATTCAGAATACACAAACATACACTACCGGTCAAAAGTTTGGGGTCACTTAAAAATTTCCTTACCACTCCTCTATAGACAGAATACCAGCTGATCTGAGTGGTTAGCTGATCTTTAATGCAATATTTACATTGCCCATTGTCAGCAACCAATCACTCAATGTTCCAAAGACACATTCTGTACACTAATCTGATATCATTTTAAAAAACTAACTGAGAAAAATTATGTAAGCACATAATGTAATCTGACAACTGCTGCCCTGGTTAAAAAAACAATGCAACTGATCTGGGCTGGTATTCTGTCTCTAATGGAGTGCAATGGAAATTTCTAAGTGACCCCAAACTTTTGACCAGTAGTGTATATTGCATATTAGATTTACAACATCAACAGAATGCACTCTGAACTCAAAAGTCATGTTCAGATATAGTTTCCTCCAAATTTGTGGTGTGCAAACAGATGAACGCATTGGGTTGAAGCGCTGTGAGCTGCAAGAACACCAACATGGAGGAGATGTTGACTGTGGACGTCTTCCAAAGCGTGCAGCGCACACACACACACACACACACACACACACACACACACACACACACACACACACACAAAAACCCATGAGATTGACCGCTGTTTGCAAGAACGTGATTGCGACATATATCAATTGCTCTAAGCCGTTTTAAGGGATGTTTTTAGGAGGTTCGTTGGCTTAGTATCTCATATTTTTGTGCCATGCTAGTTCATGCTCATAACTCACAATAAGGAGAAGAAAATCTAAGAAAAGATGCAAATGGCCCAGTGGTCTTGACTCAAAAAATATCAGAGCAACTATAATTGCTTTCACTTTTATCCTATCGTGAAAAAGATGTGACAAGACTGTATGTTTTCTAGAATCTTTCATCTGTCACTGCTTGTCATTATTGTTACAGCATGGTAAAATGTTTTTCGTTAGATTACAGCTTGTTCAAAGGGGTTCACTGCCTGGAAAAGGAGAGGTGCTGTTTAACGACCTGACTTGGATCCACAGGATGGGGCGGTCTGGCCGTTGGGGCAGGTGCACATGTTGGGTCTGGAGCAAAAACCATCTCCACATGAACTCCGGCAGATCGCTGCAAAGAGGAACATGACACTCAATCAAACAACATAAAAAACATTGTTTGTCAAGTGCAAGACAAAATAACAATAACAACAATTTCAATAACTTGTCAGGTGTCAGGATTTGTCTTGTTTGTGCTTGAGAGAAAATTCATGTTCATGTTGAATCTGTTGCTTGTCAGTCTCATTACAGGTTTGAATTTAATTTGGTGAAACTTAGGCCAAACATCAAACTGAACTCTTATCTAGAATATTTCAAAACCCATACAGACCACAGTCTAAATATGGACAAACCTTCCTTTAACCCTCATCATGGTTTAGTTATAGAAGCCCACTTGGCAACAGCGTCAAGCTATTTTCTTCTTTAAATGTGTGCTAGTGTGTGTTTTCAGTTGGAACTGGCTGTTTTCGCCCAGATGTTCTCTCTCCCACAGACTGTTTTTGGCATGGTCTTTGCCCCTAGCTCCCATCAGGTAGATTCCAACCACTGACCCCTACTCCCTGAACCCCACTGCTAAACAATGTCATTAGAGCTGCGACAGGCATCCGGCCAGCCAAGCAGCCGGACTGCAAACACACAACTCTACTGCCTCTCAAACCTTCCTGTCTACTGAGAGAGAGAGAGAGAGAGAGAGAGAGAGAGAGAGAGAGAGAGAGAGAGAGAGAAAGAAGAAAGAAACCAGAAAAACTTATTTTATGTCAGCTTATTGCAACACCAACACATTGTAATAACAGGTGAGTCAGATAACATAGGATGAATCAAGAAGTAATTACCATCTAGAAAGCATGTACTTGTTTTTATTAATTTGCATCAGATAATGTTTTTAGAGTATTTCAATATTCCAATAATTATTGAAACTGTAATGTGGTTTTGATTAAGTGGACATTAACCGGTAGCTCATTTTTAAAATGAGTTCAAACTTTGAACAAAACGTCTGAAATTGTTGGCTGTCAGTATCGTCAATGATTGTTCTTTATCTTAAATGAACAGTTTGTTTTATGACAGACTCACTATACACCCGTAATAAAGTTAATAAAGTTATATACTCACAATAATATTTAATTTTACTCCTGCTATATTAATTAGATGCTGTTCAAGAATAAGGATAAATCAAATTCAAATATCTATCAATATCTGTCAAAAATCAAATATCTGCTGCAAATTAAAGAATATTCAAGTCTGGTCTGAAGGAGTCATCCTGTTTCCAACAAAGTAACAATTTTTAGTTCATGTAACATGCAGTGGCTTTGCATCCTTGGTGTATTATACTCTGTGACTGGATGACACGAATAAGAAACAACAGGGTGCAGGACTGTGAAAACTTAAAATTCTACCTGACCTGAATTTACAACAGTAGAGGAATGGAGGCAATACTCACGAACAATGCACTGGTTTCCTCCAGTCAGAGTCTTCCAGCCTGGGCAGCAGTAGGCGTTGTTCCTTGACCCGCACACATTCGGTCTGTGGAAGACGCAGCATCAGAGGATCAATAATCCATGTCAAACAGTTCAGATGCCTCAAGTCAAGTCAAGTCTTTTAAATTCATATAGACCAGTACTAATGGAAGCTCAATGATTACTGATCCACATACTATAAGAATAAAATATCCTGTTTCTTGACCCCCTACTGCAAAACACATCATCAGACGCATTAGGATTAATAGCACATTGCTTAAAGACACTTCAACAGGAACAAAATCCAGTCAACACAAGGTCACTTCCATGTCACTTAAAATTCCAGTGATGTTTGTAGGAATAGCAAACACACAGCCCCTCCCAATATAGTAAAATTATATTTTCACAGCCCCCCCCCCCCACAAACAAAAGCATAAAATGGCCACTGTATGTTTACTGCATGTTTATCTTATCTATTACATCTTTTTGCATCAACACTACAATACACATTTTTTTTGCTTGTGACCCTAATTATGACTTTTTAGTCTTAAATAGTAAAAACTAAGAAGTATTTAGCAATTATCTAGTGACCCCTGAGATAACCACTGGACTGTGTTATGGTGTGTGCTCTTACTACTGTCAGGCAAGGCCTGTCATGCAGCAGTTGGCACTTCCCAATACAAAATATTGTTGGTGAGGAATATATTGTGCTGCACAAGGTGTTTTAGTGAATTTGATGCACCTTCAAAAAAAAAAAAACTAACTAAAAAAAACATTCCATCTGACATGAAAGTGAACGCCTGGGCCATCCTGCCACCTACAGGTCTGTGACAGGCCTACATATGTGAATTTGGAACCACCCACTGGGCATATATTGACCCAGGGGGCAGTGTATATACTGTACAGTACAACGCCAAACAGATCTGCGTGGTGAATAATGAAGCCTGTTGGATCACTGAAACATTCTTACACTGATAAGTCAGAGTGACACAGTATGCAGCCTGAATGTACTTCCTGCCTCTGAACCCAGATGTTCTGATAAATTAACTTAAAGCATGTCAAATAAAACTGCCTGTGGAGAATGCTCATTGAGCTGTCTACCGTGTGACCTTCATCAGCTGTTTGCTGTCATCACTAGACACAGACATTATTTCTTTTCTTTTTCTCTCCCTTTTTCACACACACACACACACACACACACACATATACACACACACACACACACACACACACACACACACACACACACACACAACCTCTCCAGCAGTGACCCACTGTGTACAGCTGCAGATGTGATTTATCCACAACTGGGGTGTGGTGTTTTTGGCCAGAAAGAGGATTAGGCTGTTAGTTAGTCTCTCTCTCTCTCTCTCTCTCTCTCTCTCTCTCTCTCTCTCTCTCTCTCTGCCACAGCCACACGACCAATGGCCTCCTTTGTTTGGATGTAATGTATTATTGCAGTCAGCAGGAATGTGATATTCTTGCCAGTATTTAATTACTAAACTTTGCTCCAAACTTCCCATCACAGACAATGTCGCTCATGGGTCTCAGGCTGCCTTATTAAAAAAAGGTGCTTTCGACCTTCAATGGTCATGAAGGCCCACCAAGCTCTACGGAAGAAGAGACACCTGGATCAAAATACTCATAATTTAAGGGGGTGGAATACAGTAGAATAAAAAAGAAAAGAAAACCCCAAATTTGACTAAAAGGGACTATCATAGTCACATTACCCTCTGAGGACATCCGACCCTCCCCTCCTCTTGGCCCTGCTGGCTCCGGACTGCTTGGTCATCGGTTCGCTGTCCTCGGTGTCCACCACCTCTGCAGCGTCTCCAAGCTCGGCGCAGAGCGACATCAAGGCCACCAGAGCCACGACAAACTGCAGCAGCCGTCCTCCACACTTACTGTCCGGCATGTCCACTCTCAAGTGTATACAACTCCAGTGCTAAGTAGAATCAAAGTCTCCTAAACTAGTTTCCCAGCCCCGTCGACCTCTGCAGTCTGGAGTCAAAGCTGCAAAACAAAAAAAAGTTAGGAAAAGACGCAGAGGAGACAGCAGGAGATGCTGCGCAAAAAGAAAACAACTCTGTTGCACTCTAAGAGGTGCCTGGTGTGATATCACTTCTACCATTATTAAGTTAGAAAATCACCCAGGTTAGAGTCGCAAAAGCATGCAGTGTAGGAATGATAATATGCACAATTGCGCACGAGGGAATCGTTACCTTACCTTGTCTCCCGAACAGGAGATTCGCCTCAGACCCGACAGGGGACTACTTCACTCTTACTTGCAGGTATTGCTGAATAAACGTTTAGGTGAAAACTGCGGAGAAGGAGAAAAGTCACTCAAACCTTTTGCTGAGCTGCTATAAATAGATGCGCATCGTAACTTTTGGAGTCTGCTCGTCCGCATCCAGTTGTGTGTTGACTTTGCACAGATAAGTTAGAGGAGCTGATGCATTCCAGAGGATGAGAATAGCAAAACTCACGGAGTCTCTCCCTCACAGCAAAGCTCTTTCCTCATCACTGTTCTGCTCAACTTTCCCCAAAACTTTTTTTTCCCTTTCTTCCCCTGCTCTCGCGATAAAAAAGCTTGAGTGTAAAAATGCTAAAGTTAAGCTCTGGGCTATAGCTTGGACATTTACTGTTATAATAACATTAAAGTCAACCCAGATCAATTTGGAAGAAGAAGATAGAGCTTCTAATATACTCAGAGTTAAATCATTAGTATGAGATGTTTGCATTGTTAAAGACAATGCACCTGTTTACTAGTTAACTGTAAACTGTGGCATGCACCACCTTCTCACATGTAAATTGTTAATTCGATGTAACTAATGGCTTTATTAATGTGGACAAATAATTTATTAATTCTTTATAAATCAGTTATAAGCCATAAATAAGAACAACTTATACAAAGTTTTGAAAAGTCCCTTTGGCTGGTATTTATTGTTATCTGGTAGAAATTAGTTATGGTAGCTATTAATAAATGGTTTATAATATATTTATTATGTTTATAATAAATGGGTTTCTCACTTTCTGATAACCTATCAAGTCTGCAGGTGCAAATGCTTAAGTACACACTTTCACAAAATCACAAATTTGTCCCAGTGAATGAAATATGAAAACGGTTTCATTCATCTTCATTTAGTGTTGAATTATGTCCTATACATATTTACACTGTGCATACTGTATGTTATAAGGAATTTTGTCCAGCGCAGTGATAGTTTTCACACACACTGCTTCCCGTCTGCAGCCACACCCAGCAAATATAGAGTCGGCCTGGCTCCTTTCTCAAGTATGCTATCACTCTAAAAACCTCTTGACACTGTATATTCCACAACCTTGGTTTCTACTATTAGCTTTTTTCCTTCTTTACTCTCCTCAATATTATCATCCACATTCTCCTCTCACACATGTCCAAACACAGCCTGAGTGTGCACTTATTCATAAATCATCTGTTGATTTTGCACATTTTATAGTTTTTGATCAAGACAATAGTTACATGAAATATGATCACGACAGAGCTTTGCAAAGTGCAAGGTTAAGACAAAACGTTGGATTTTCTGTTTTTGCTGTCCCACACCACTGTGCCTCTGAGCCGTAAGCCCATTTTTCACCTCTTTTGTGAAGAAAATGGTGGTGACCTGTCTAAGCTGCTCCAACCGGCGTCTCGACTTGTGCAGTATTTCATCTGGTGCACAGGATAGTATATATATCATTAACTTCCAAAACGTTTCTTTTCCATCCACTAACACTCAGGTTGAGGCACGCATCTCCACTAGCCTTGCTGACATCTCCAGTTGGATGCCTGCCCACCAGCTCAAACTTAGTCTCAACAATACTGTGCTGCTTTTTTCCCCCTGGAAAGTCCTGCCCTGTGCAAGGCCTCTCCATCACTGCTGACAAGACCACGTTTACTCCTGAACAGACTGCCAAGTGCTTTGTCTGTTTGTCAAGACAACCAACTGTCACAGCACCCAGAGAGCAACCACGGTGCAATCCAGGTTTGCTCTTAATAATCACCACATACTTTAACATTCTTCTTCATTTTTTCCATAGAATTGTCCTGTTAGGGTTACTGCAGCTCTCTCTTTGATAACTTCCCAAAACACCCTGTAAACAAACCCCCAACCACTCCACCAAAAAATTGGAAGTTGCTCAATTTTCAGTTTCATAAGTTTCTCACTTTACTCCCTTTCCTGCCTGTCCATGACCTGTTGTACTGTATGTAATTTGAAATTCTGAAGCTTGCTGCTCTTTATACCTCCACATCATGGTCCAGACTTTTTATTGCTGGCTCTTCCTCTGCAGCTCTCCGGTCATCGCTTCACCCAGTCCCAACAATGTTTCTTTTATGCATGTTAATAAGCTCACTTCTGGATGGTAATATTCCAGATTTTTAAATGCTGATGACACAGTACTTTACAAAGATGATCCAAATGCACGTTATTAAATCAGAACTCTCTCCTGGCATCTGTCAATAGTTAATTCATCTTATTATTAATGACAAAAATAACCAAATGCATGTTTTTCAACTTGTTTTCCTTGTCTGCAATATGCCTCATTACATATATATTCATATACATGTATATATATATATATATATATATATATATATATATATATATATATATATATATATATATATATATATATATATGCATCAGACAAAGGACTTCTCTGTACTGGTGTTATTAGATCTTAGTGCTGCATTTGATACTATTGACCATCGTATCCTATTGCAGAGATCGGAACATTTAATTGCCATTAAAGGAACTGCTCTAAGCTGGTTTAAGTCTTATTTATCAGATCGATCTCAGTTTGTTCATGTTAACGATGAATCCTCTGCGCACGCCAAAGTTAGTCATGGAGTCCCACAAGGATCTGTGCTCGGTCCAGTCCTGTTCACTTTATATATGCTTCCTTTAGGCAATATTATCAGGAAGCACTCCATAAACTTTCATTGTTATGCAGATGATACTCAATAATATATATCAATCAAGCCAGATGAAACTAATCAGTTAGCTAAACTTTAAATGTGCCTTCAGGATATTAAAACCTGGATGAGCTGTAATTTTCTAATGTTAAACTCAGATAAAACTGAAGTTATTGTTCTGGGGCCCAAGCACCTCCGTGATGTATTATCCACAAGATAGTTACTCTGGATGGCATCACTCTGGCCTCCAGCAGCACTGTGAGGAATCTTGGAGTTATCTTTGATCAGGACACGTCCTTTAATTCCCACATAAAGCAAATTTCAAGGATCGCCTTTTTCACCTACGTAATATTGCAAAAATCAGGAATATCCTGACCAAAAATGATGCAGAAAAACTAGTCCATGCATTTGTTACTTCTAGGCTGGATTACTGCAATTCTTCATTATCAGGCTGCTCGAAAAAGTCCATAAAGACTCTTCAGCTGGTCCAGAATGCTGCAGCACGTGTTCTGAAAGGAACCAGGAAAAGAGATCACATCTCTCCTGTTTTAGTTTCTCTGCATTGGCTTCCTGTAAAATCCAGAATAGAATTTAAAATCCTTCTTCTCACCTACAAAGCTTTTCATGGTCAGGCACCATCTTATCTTAAAGAGCTCATAGTACCTTACAACCCTACAAGAGCACTGCGTTCCCAGAATGCAGGGTTACTTGTGGTTCCTAGAGTCTCTAAAAGTAGATCGGGAGCCAGAGCGTTCAGCCATCAGGCTCCTCTCCTGTGGAACCAGGTTCCAGTTTGGGCTCAGGAGGCAGACACCGTCTCCATATTTGAGAGGAGGCTTAAGACTTTCCTCTTTGATAAAGGTAATAGTTAGGGCTGGCTCAGGAAAGTCCTGAACCATCCCTTAGTTACACCGCTATAGGCCTAGACTGCTGGGGGGCTTCCCATGATGCACTGAGCACCTCTCTCTTCCTCCTTCTCTCCATCTGTATGTAACCTCATTCCATTAATGCATGTTACTAACTCGACTTCTTCCCTTTCCCGGAGTCTTGTGCTGTGTCGCCCCCAGAGTCTCGCCCTCTCCTCTCTCCTCCTATCACTTCCTGCAGGTGTTTCTAGCTCTGGATCTGTGGTTGGTGTCACCTGCTGCCTCCATGTTCCTGCTCGACACCCTCTGCTACAATTCTCCATCTCTCTCTCTCTCTTTCTCTGTCTTTCTCCTACCCCCAACCGGTCGAGGCAGATGACCGCACACCCTGAGCCATGGTTCTGCTCGAGGTTTCTACCTCTTAAAGGAAGTTTTTCCTTGCCTCTGTCGCCTAGTGCTTGCTCTTGGTGGGAACTGTTGGGTTTCTGTGAATAACATCACAGAGTACAGTCTAGACCTGCTCTTTTATGAAAAGCGCAGTAAGATAACTGTTGTTGTGATTTAGCGCTATATAAATAAAATTGAATTGAATATATATATATATATATATATATATATATATATATATATATATATATATATATATATATTATTCAATTCAATTTTATTTTAGTATGGTATATATATATATATATATATATATATATATAGTACTAAAATAAAATTACTGATTATGCAGAATGGTCAATTTTACAATAATGTACAGTTCATTACATTATAACATTGTAATTATTGATTGCATTAATGTGTACATCACTTTAACATTGTAGCTGGTTAAGTTATTTTAAGTATTTAATACGCTGCTGGGTATGTTGTAAATTTCCATCTGGAAAGTCTTATCTTATTTTATCTTGATGTATAAAAAGACATTATAATATATTTGTTGATAATCTTTTGTGTTAGTAATCAGAATCTGCAAAGTTATCAAATGTTGTGGTTTTAAAGAGTAAAAAGTACAACATTTGTACTTTTTTTGTGGAGTAGAAGTATAAACTATCAGAACATTGAAAGACTCACGTGAAGTAACTCAGAATTAAACTTAAGTACAGTACATGAGCATATGTACTAAATAGGGAGTTTTTCCCAATCCAAATTGACGACCAAAGGACAGAGGGTGTCTTATACTGGAAAGATTGTAAATGCCCTTCAGGCAAATTTGTGATTTGTGATATTGGTTTGTATAAATAAAATTGACTTCACTTTCCACTACAATATTACCTGTTCTGTCACAGGCAATTTCCTTGACCTTCCATCATTGTACATACTGAAGCAGCTGGTCACAGAAACAGTCTCTTCCATCATGCACTTTGTAAGCTGATTCCAAAACAAGACAGGAACTCAATAACAGCGCTGTTAACCGCCATGATTTGGAGTAATTAATAATCACAGCTAAAGATCACCTTCTCTTCTTTCTCCTCTCTACTACTCAGTTAGAGTTCACTGACCAAAAACTCTCTGAAAACAATCCATTCCCTCTTTTCTGCTTTATTACATTATCTTCTCGCTGAACTATTTGTTGGGACTCTTGGACTAACATCCCTTTGATCAATCATAAAGGAAGTAACATAAAAATGATAGTAAGTGATGTAAGAATGTAAATGAGAACTCAAACGTATCTTAATATTGGACTTGTAAGATCAGAACAGCTGTACTGTAAATGGTACGTACGAGTTGGCAGAAGAGACAAAGGTCCAGAGGAAAGGATAAAAGGTCTTGAGTTGAGGAATGAGAGAGTCTGGGTGAGACTAAGTAGTCACTGTTGATTGGATTGTTTTGACAGTAAGACAGCTTCTCCCTAGTCGTCTTGGAGCCTGGTCTCTCTCTCTCTCTCTCTCTCTCTCTCTGAATGTAGCTAAGATCCACCTCTGAAACATACTGTAGGCGTGACCTGGGTGTGAGAAGCTGCCATGAGGGTGAATACTCTAGCTGAGTGTTCGGGCGCAAAGTGGTTTGGGGTGAGTTTGTGGGAGTCAGAGAGAGTGCACTGGCTTTGACACTCTTAATATCATTGACACGCTTTTATTGCAACTGTATTCTCTGTCAGCTGTGGAAAGTAACTACATTCACCAAAGTACTTAAAAGAATAGTTTTATATTTTAGGAAATATGCTTATTTGCGTTCTTGCTGCATGTTAGAAGAAAAGATACCACTCTCAATTCCATCCATCCATCCATCTTCATCCGCTTATCCGGTATTGGCTCGCGCAGCAGCTCCAGTAGGGGACCCCAAACTTCTGTCCAAGACATAAGAGTGTTATCAATCTTCTCATCCAACTCTTGGCAATAAATGACAATTGAACTATTCCTTTAAGTACAGTTTTGAGCTATTTCTTTATTATATATTATTCTATGCCACTTATTGTCCTAATCCACTGGTTCTCAAACTGGGGTAGATTTACCCCAAGGGTTATTGTGTGAAGTGACATAGGATTTACACAAAAAGAAATTCACATAAGGCTGTGGGGGTTAGGGGTACGTAGCAGTACATAGCTGGAGGTTGAAAGTCTAAAGGGATATGGGACTGTAAAAACTTTGGGAAATGCTTCATTATATTTCAGGGGGAAATATAATGTTTTTTTTTTGTCTATTACATTTACGGGAGCGCTGTAGTCATGACAATTTTACAAACTCCCTTATTGGATCGCAGGATTTAGGGTATAAATGTGTTCATCCAACCTGAGATATATTAATTTCTATTCCAGTAATGGCATGATGAGTAGTACTCTAGTAAGCTGACCATTGTGTGTACAATTGGCAGAGTGCCCTTTAATACAGAGTGACATCAGATTTGTGTGTACTGCAGGATTGTTTCTTGTAAAGCTTAGAGTCATGGTTCTCATCAACAAGAGGTAGTGTGGAAGAAAACTGATTTTTCCCCCCACCCACCCACCCACCTCTGCGTCTCACCCCATCCTCTTCTCAGTTAATTCCCTTAATGTTAGTTACTGAGCGTGGGTTTCATTTTTGGGAATGTTTTTTTTCTCCGGCCTGAAATGGCTGAACTAAAAGCCTTAAATAGAAAGACTGAAACCAAGGCTAGATAAAAAAAAATGTATAGTGTATTGTGATTGTTTCTGTGATATATTTCAATACCAAACACTAGGCAATCAAATTATTATCATCTAATAATAACACAATTCATATTCTATAATTTACTTTCTTCTTGCATTACCGTTCACCACAACAGAAGCTCATTCTTCTCTGGCTACATCACAAATATTCTTTCACCAACTCATTTTCTGTGTTTCATATATCCCAAGGCAGTTTTTAATAGCTTAGATTGAGATTGTCTCTCACTGTGCTGAGAGCAGTAACTGTAGCGAGACTTTCTCACACTGTGTGTTGTCTTTGGCTTCGGCAGCCACGGTTCATTTCCTTTTGTCTTCTGCAGCACAACTGCTGCCAATATTCATGTGAAATATTTCTAGAAAATGAGCTGCAGCCGAAATGAGTCTCCCTACCCCTACCTTCCCCATCTCTCCCACTCTTTCTCTCACACACACACACACACACACACACACACACACACAGGCACACTGACTCTCTCACTGAATGTGTGTGCATGCATGTGTGTAATGGGGTTACTTGTGATTCTTGAGTTTGGCCTCCATTGCTTTTTTGTCATGAGGTTAATGTAATGATAGAATTCTATCAACTGTTTGGGTTTGGCCGTCTATTATCACATATGGTCTCCTTCACTAACGCACACATTACACACATACAGCACACTGCTCTAGCACAAAATCAAACAGAACCGCAAAATAACTCTGAGGAATCCCTTTTCGCCTCCAAATGGATCATTTTACTTGTGTGTACCTAGGCGCTGCATGAACTCATTTCCCTTAAAAATTGTTGCCCCAGAAGAACAGAATAGAATTTTTTGGGTCATAAAAAGTTGTAATTGTTCCCTTTCATGGTGAGGATGCCTCTTTTGAGCAACAACTATGAAGAGGAGGAGGAGGAGGAGGAACACTTTGACAATATGAGTCATGTCTCAGTGTCCTGGGAGCAGAGTTTAATAGCTGGTGTACTCACCCTGGATGTTTCTCAGCCACACACTGCCTCTGGTGTCACTCCTGATTGAGAAAACAGAACATTGGATTAAACATCCTCAACGTCAGCAATAAACACTCTTGAATCTACAGGTATAAACACCCAGGAGTGTAAGCGCATGCAGTTTGGAGGTGGGTTAAGTTTCTTACGCATACATACACTCAAAGTATAATAGAGGGGACTTCAAAGATTTCATTTGTGTTCTTGCTGGGAATTACATAAGAAGATTGATATCACTCTCATGGCTGGTAAATATGAAGCTACAGCCAGCAGCCACTTAGCTTAGCTTATTTTAAAGACAGGAAACAGGGGCAAACAGCTAGCCTAGCACTGTTCCAAGTAACAAAATCCACCTACCAGCACCTCTAAACCACACTAATTAAAACATTAAATTGTGGATTAAACAAAAAGGATAGAAGTTAGCTTTTAACTGGATTTAGCTGGTTGACACACACAGTGTTGTGATGATAAGCGCAATCTCCCCGGTTCACTTCCAGCTGGGAACCTTTGTTTCCCTGGGTCAATATGTTAAAATCACCCACCTACAGCTTATAGCCTGCTGAAGTAATAGTCCTTTAAAACCTACCATCTCAGGGTGCCCTGGTATGTCACCTGGTTGAGCATGTTCCCCATGTACTACGGCCCATCCTATCATTACAACCCAAAATAAATAAATAAAAATATCTCAAATGTTGACATTGATATCTCCACAGCCGCTGACCAGCTTTTTACCATTCAAACTGCATTTAAAAAGTCCATTTGTTGCAATTGAAATGTCAAGATAGCCTTTAACAATTTCTTACAATGTTAGTTTACATCAGGATATACAGTAGGGCCCTGGTAACATAGGGTAACCCTGTTTCATGTCTGCCTCTCCACTCTCTGATATACAATAAAGGTGAAATAATAAAAATGCATCCTTAAAAAGTCGTTATCACTTTTAGGACACATTAGCCCAAGCTGACCAGTCACAGTTCTTGCAATCTCCATGTGGTATCTTCACAGCTGCTGTAGCACAAACATGCTTATATTATGAAGGAGGCACGCATCAATACGCCGTAGCTTTAGAGCCTAGCTGCTCTTGCTACACAATAACCCCATTACCGCACAAATAAACGTAATAATAAATAACCTTGCCAGGCTAACTGTTGTGCTCCCAGTTTTAACGCTAAGCTAAGCAAACCGTCTCTTGGCTGTAGCTTCATATTTAACAGACAAATATGAGATTGGCATCAATCTCTCAGCCAGAAACTAAATATAAGCATATTTCCCAAAATGTTGAACTATTGCCTTAAAGAAGCCTACTCATAAGGTAATGCCTTGTTGAAATACACTGCAATAAATACCATCTTTTGGTGTTGATTCAGCTTTTTGGTAATTTTCGAGGCTGTAGTTTGTGATATTGAACTGTAATATAAGGTATTAGTGTCATTTTGTCCACACACTATGTTTGAGTGCACTCAGATTTATTCAGGGTCTGTCCCCTGTGGGGCACAATGGATAGTATTTTTGGCTTAAGCCATTTATCCAGGCTGGTCTAGCAGCCCACTTATCTCCCCTCCATGTGATTTATGCAGAGTCAGTGTCTCCCCACACAAATCTGACCATCTTAGGGATGGAAAACATTCCCTGTTGAGTTTTCGCGCCAGGGGTTCGCCGCCACCATCTGGCTCAGCACAGATGTAGAGACCCATAAACACACTCAATGCAAATAGACACATAGATAAATATACACACTACTCCAGTAGTAATGTGATTCCTTTAAATTAGGGCATCAATTCAGATAGAAATACACACTTGTATCACAGAAGAAGAGGAGGTGCGGAGGATGTCAGAGAAAGGAGTTTTCAACAAATATACAGTAGATGAAAATGAGAATATTCTAAGTTGTTTTGACATTGGCTTTTCTTCTTCATTGTTTGGGATCCCATAGACACCACTACTGTATGTGTAGGAACAAGACTCTACAGCAATGCTAGCAGCTCTAGCTAGTAGGCTGCACCTACATTGCTTTGAGCTATATGCTAATATCAGCATAATGATGGTCAAAATGTCAATGCCAACATGCTGATGTTTAGCAAGTTCCCATTCATCATAGTTTGGCAATGTTATCATTTGCTAATTAGCAATAAACACATGGTAGGCTACAGCTGAGGCTCCTGGGAATTAAATTGGTTTTGGGAAAACTGAAACTTTGGCTTGATGGTGCAAGGTGACAAGTCAGAGGATTTCCAAAGTTATTACAATTTATCCTGAAGGGAGCATGAACTTCTGTACAAACTTTGGTGCTAATCTACATGATCTTTCAATTTCACTGGAAACTGAAAACTTTTACCTGCTGATGAAACTTTAAAAGAAATTCCAGGCATCATAAAAGTCAGCAGGATTTGGTAGGAGAATTCTCTGGAAAGCATGAGTGGCTCAACCAAAGTTAATGACAATTCATATAATAATTGAGATAGCTAAGTCTGCACCAACTGATCAACATTGCAATAAAGCATTATGGATAATGATAATAATAATAATTTAAAAATCAACCAATTTGTTGTGGGGAGGGAAGGAGGACCCAAAAGCAGAGGAGCAACAGGCAGGAGGGAGCTTCAGAAAAGGTTTTATTAACACAGCCAAGGTGGACAAGGGACAAGGGACAAGGTGGGGGGGGGACAAGGGTTAAATACAAGAGGTAACGAGGTAACGAGGAACAGGTGAGACGTCAGGTGAATCACATTAGGGCGAGGCAGGACAATCAAACAGGGCACAAAGCAAAGCTGGACAAGACCAGACAAGACAGGAAACCATACTATCAAAACAAAACAGGAAGCGGAACAGACACTTAATGGGGAGATACAAGACACAAGGAAACAAGAGGGGAATAACCCAAAACAAAACCCCAAACCATGACACAATTAGTTTTTTAAAATTCTAATTACCTCATTAAACCCCAAAATGTAGATATTTTAAAATGGTAACCATTCCCTTTGCCACAAAACACCAAACAGGACCCCAAACAGAAGTAATGCATCTATTTCTGTAGCTTCTGAAGCATCATAAATTAAAAATCATATTTATAAGCAATTTCTCATAAAATTAGGAAAAGTGATTGACGTTTCAAGTTTAAAAAAACAACGACAAAACAATATTAAGTATGTTTTCCGAGCTGTTAAAGACGCCCCGGGTTATCTAGGACCACAAACAAAAAGTATCAGCATGACAAAGATTCCTGGTGTTTTGATCTCAGTCTTTGCTTGAAATCCAAGGGAGAAGTGCGCTCTGCTGGCCAAAGCATGAGGAAACGGCAGAGGAATGGAAAGCAAAAAGAGACCAACACTGGAGGAAAAGTAGCCTTTTGAAGTTGGCCAACAGAAAAGTTTTGATTCAAGTCTCCCACATCTGCCTACTGCCTCATGCAAGAATCCTGGAATCCCCCACCCCCTCATCATCACCGTCTCACACACACACACACACACACACACACACACACACACACACACACACACACACACACACACACACACACACATTCCAATCTACCAGCACAGAGCATGAAAACAAACATTTTCAAGGAAGTTCTTAAGCCAATTGGCAGATAGCATTGCTTACTGCAACATGCACGCACATGCGCACACACACACACACACACACACACACACACACACACGTCATACAATTGGAGCAGAAGCTAATGGCTTGAACTGACACTGACCTAGTTTCCAAAGGGTGATACATGATAAAGAGAGAGTGGAAAGAGGAAGATTTGGAAGAGGTAAAGAAACTCCAGGCCATGTTGTGCTTGAGGACACAGTGTGTTGTGCATGTGAGTGTGTGTGTTTTTACGCCGATAAAAGCCTGCCAACAGCCAACAGTCCACACACCCATCAGAGCTTCAGAGACAAGCCGTCATGCTAAGCCGAGGTAGAGGGCTGAGGCCTGAGAATAGAGGGAGGTAAAAGCTCAAGTAGAGCACTGCTGAGGAGTGAGGCGATCACTGTGGGGGTTACACACACACTCATCTATTCTGCACTGACTCTGGCCAACAGCAACTTACTGTATACTCATTTAACAGAGACTTTTGGCTTGCTCCTCTGCACAGCATGTCCTTGCTGGTTCTTGACTTGTGGAAACAGAACCAGGCACAAAATCTTTTCTGTCTCTTTGTTTGTGTGCATTTGTTTGCACACCTCACATGACTTACGTCCCCTCCTCTGCACTTTCTCTGGAGGAACATACGTATAGATTTTGGCATGCCAGTAACTGCTGCGAAACAGCCCAGTCAGTGGCCAAGTCTTGTTTTGTTTCCCCCCAGATCTGAACTCTGTGTGACTCTGATAACATTGAAACAAGGAACAATTTCATGCTCTCGTACTTTGGCTGCTTTTTATGACTTTAATTGTTCCATTAAGGCGCTTCAGGGTCTGGGAATGCTTTGTCATACGCACAGTGTGTGTGTTGGTGTGTGTGTGTGTGTGTGTGTGTGTGTGTGTGTGTGTGTGTAAAGTTAATGCCCCCAGGCTCATCGGCACTCAAGTTTATTCTTTAAGGAATTCAAAGTGTTCAGGCTGTAATACTACTCTGGATCTGAACCAAAGCCACAGAACCTGCAGATTATATTGAATGTTTATCCTTTCCTGTTTTAGAGTCATGTCATGTCACTGGCTGGGTTCAAGGAATGCACACGCATGTTCTAACAAATGCACACACAACACGTGGTTGCACAGATTAAGATAATGTGTCTACTGAAGTTTCAGCTGCAGACTTCATCATAAAATGAGTTACAGCTGACCACAGTGGCCATTTAGTGGAAGCTAGTGGACATTATTCAGTAAATGTAATCCTTGGTTTATATGATTACAAAAGTTATAGAGTAGTTAGATATTAGAATGGTAGATTTTTCAGCCGATTATTTTCTAAATTAATTGATTAAACTTTGGATTTCTAAAATGTTTAAAAATAAAGAAAAATGTAAGTCACAATTTTCCCCCAAACTCAAGTTGACTTATTCAAATTGATTGATTTGTCACAACAAAAATTCAAAACCCCAAAATATTCAGTCCACTATAATAGAAAACACTAGCTAATATTCACACTTGAGAAGCTGTAGTACTTAGCCAGCACACGTGCCCAAAATAAACCAAATGCAATTATACAAGTAGCTTTTTAATATACAAGTTTGTATACATCTGGAAGTTAAAAATCACAAGTGTGCTTAATACAGGCAAACCAGACATAGCGCTTTGTGATTGGCCTCTCATTTACCCATTGTCATTATCTATAGACAAACATTGGCATCATGTTAATAACCCTAACCTAATTACTTTTCATAAAGGAGAATCAGCTTATGTTTCTTCCAAAACTGCTTATGCAGTGACACTGCTTTGACATGGATGAGGGGTCAGTGGTCAAACAGTGACCTCACAGATTTGACAATATGTGACCATCAGCAGGCCTCACAAGTCTAAACGAATGGCCTCACACACTAGGTCATTGCTGTTCTTGGTGCCTCGTTTTGGGCGAGGTCCCTGTGACTCAGAGGAAATCCAGAGGGGACGTTATGGACGTAAAGCAGGAAAATCCCTTCACTTGGTAAAATCAAATGTACTTAATTTCACACTTATGAGAACTTCATGTTAACAGATGATAGTAGTAGTAATAGTATTTATGATTTTTATTTTGGTGAGACACTTTTAGTTTATGTTTGTTTACTTACTGAATCAGATAATATGCAGATATCATTATTATATTTAACATGTACAGAAAGTGCAAAGGAAAGAGCAGAGATAACATGTTGAATTCCTGCTCCTTGTGCTTGATAAGCCCTCTTTTGACACCCCAAAAGCTAAGGATTGTGGGAGGTTATGTGAGATCTGTGATTACATTTGACAGAATTATCTGAACAGAAAGGCTTTAAGTGTTGTTTTTCTTTAGATACCCTATCAGTGTTTTTATCGGTCTTTATCAGAGCTGATTCTCTCCCCCATCAACTGCTAGCGGTTTCTTGATCTCAGCCTAACAAGCTGTGCTTAGGGTGATTAATGTGGGCGAGAGCCTCCAAGCCTCTCAGAGGATGATGAGGGCCACAGCCCAAAAACAGTCAGCTGCATACTTTCAGCACACAGTCATCTTTCACTTCACCAAAATCTGCAAGTGACAGGCTGCCGAAAACTGATGGGAAAGTGTTGCAGCAATTATTATATGCTGTTTACCAGCACTTATTTTCACTGCTCTTTCAGACACATCTGTTTCAAGAACACTGAACTAACAAACAAAATACAGACTACACTCATTGTAATTTAAATCATTGGTTTGAGCATATACTGTATGTATATGCCATATTTCATCATAAGCATGTTATATTCTGTGTAAGTGAATACAAGAATATAGAGAAAAGCAACAACCACATAAAAACATTTTTGAAGTATTTTAGAAATTTAGCCAGAGAATATTTGATCAACAAAGAAAATGTATTTTGGTATTAGTTGAAGGGGAATGAGCTCTTGTTAAGACTGATAGCACCATCTGGTGGATCAAGGAATTCAGGCATTTAAAAAGGTTCATTACTTGATTTACATGGCAACTAGTTTTCTAGGTGTGAGCTCAACTGAAGAAACTGAAGTCAATATCTTTATGAAAGGACATTTTAATACATGTCTTTATGACCATGTGAAATAAGAGTTATTAGCCAATCATACATTACTTTTACAAATGCCAATTAGAAAGGGCATTTGAAATACCTAGATTCATGATTCATGCTCTGACGTTGTTGTTGACCTTAAACATGCAAAACAAATAATTACATTTCCATTGCATGGCTAGAGCTGTAACAATTTTCTAATTTACAAAATCAGATATGATTGTGATTAACAATAGAATTGTCTCTTTTAGTCAAATTAACTTTTTAAACAAATTAAAGTTTTGAATGAATTCCAGGATAATGCTTTTGGTTATATATCACTGTCATGTGACCCAAATTATGTAATAACACAAATACACAGCCTACGTAGTAAACAACACTTCTTAATTATCATTTTTAAAAGAATCTAACCAAATCACTCCTCGTCATTTTTGTTCTAATGAACGTCTAATAGGGTCAAGTGCCAACAAATAAGAACTGAAATAATATACAAAATATAGTCTGACCGATAATCACTTATATAATTACAATTTTGCATATCTAAATAAAACCATGATTATGCAAAAAATTGCCATTATGTTAATTCCGCTTCCGCTTTCTTTGTGTTGGCATTCTAAACTCTGGTCAATTATCATCATACACTCAACAGCCATTTTAATTCCAGAGCTCGCCTCCCCATGTGCACTAGGCTATTTTACAGAGTACCTGCGTCCGGAGCTTAGCACCACCCAAGCAGATTTTGATTGGTTTAAAGAAATGCCAATAAACCAGAGGACGTTTTTCTCCTATCCCGGAATGTTGTGTGGACTAGCCAGACCTTCCTCCGGAGTGCTGTGGAGATAGGTCTGGCAATGCGAGACTACAGTAAAGTGAACAAGCTCCTGTCTGCAGTTAATCATGTGTGCATTGGTATGTGTGTTTCAAAAATTGTTACCGAAGGCTCTTGACTCCATGTGTCTTTGGTAACATTGACACCAGACTGTAAAAAACAGCAACTAATCAATCAACTATTCCACTTCTTTGTGCAGCACATTGATTTGCTGTTGAATTATACAGGAAACAGTAATGCCACCAAAATAAGACGTCACCAAAATAAGACATCAAAACAAGAAATAATTACAAAGCCCAATCTATTCAGTCATCACATATAGTCATCTATTCTGTTAAAGAACTGAATATGTATTTGATTACACTAAAAACATTACTTTTTACGAATTTGCCAGTTTATCTGAAACTAAATTGCAAAACTCGTTCTGTAGATTCTGGTTACAGAGAACATTTTCATTTTTCACACAAAATGCAACAGACAAGTGGAATGTAAAGTTATTTTTAGAATTGGGAATGGGGACGCAAATAAATAACATATAAAACAAATAAACACAAGAAAAATTTAACATGTAAGATAATCATTCTGAAAGTAATTTCCTCCCTTAGATTACGCTTCCATGTAGACTTTGAGTAAACACCAGCAAACTCAGCCTGAAAGAGTGAGATGTTGCTTTTCCTCCACAGCTTAACCAACAACATGCAGCTACATGGCAGGTCTGTCATTTAGTACAAACTAAGAGCCATGGTCACCACCACAAACATGTCATACCAGGAGTTTAAGTAATTCTCCTGACAATGGCAACACAGTCCTGTCCTTTTACCCATGAGGCCACGGCCTTCTTTGTGTCCAGGTGATTTCTGTAAATTAAAATTCTCTGAATTCTGTTTCCATTGACCCAGAAGTAGACACCCTCCTTCACCATGTCCTGCAACCTGATCCACACTGAATGACAGTTTTCTTGAGGGTGCTGCTGTACAAACTGAAAAGTCATGTTGGTCAAGAATGCCTAGTCTTTGGCATTCACAGCAACAGCCAGGTCAAGCCCCTCGTCAAGGCTCTTCCTGCTTTTCCCCACTTCTCTGTTTCCTGGGACAGGATGAAGCAACATGGAGTGTGCTCGACCCAGCCAGGCAGGCAAGGCGACCACTGCAGTGTGTCCTTGTTGCAGAATTTCCAGAGGAATGACAATTTTAAATGAAAACATGAACAGAATTAAACACTGGTGTTCATTTTCTGCCGCCAGCTGCATAGACGATTGTTCATTGTTTCCAACTCCATCGTGATGGTGTGCAATGATTCAATCCAGAAGCAGGTTCAGTTGTCTGTTCTCTTCCACAAGGTCACAGTTTTCCAGTGTTGAATTTAGAAATATGTTCAGCTCTTTGTTCTCCACTTGCAACTGTGCTTTTTCTTGTGATGTGTTCATGCTCAGCTGTGTATTTTCAGCAGACAAGGTGAAGTTGCACCGTATTGCATTAATGAGCAGCTTCAGTTGGCCATACTCATTTCCCAGAAGAGTGAAGTTTTAATAAGTGAAGTTCAGAAGTTTCTTCAGTTCTTTGTTCTCTACTTCAAACTGTGTTTTATTTCTTGCAATGTATTCTTCAAGAACAGGCTAAACTGTGCTTCTTCTTGCGATGTGTTCTTAGAGAGCAGGTTCAGCTGGTGAAGTGGTACTGTGTTGTGTTAATGACCAGCTTCAGTTGACCATATTCACTTCCCAGACAGGTAAAGTTCAGATGACTTGAGCTCAAAAGTTGCTGCTTGGTGCTCTTTACCACATGCTGTAATTCCGCTGTCAGACTTTGATTTTTTATCTAAGCAAATAGGACACCTGCCCATTTCCTCTACAAATTCTGTGTCAATTATTGATGGTTATTGCTAGAATTTTCACCTCCAAAACTAAGAGAAAATAGAAAGAAAGGGGATCAAGAGATGTTACTTTAAACAAGAGGTTCTAAAACCACATTTCAATACAGTTTGGTGTTCATATATTTAAAATAGTGGTTAATTAGTCACTAGACATTGCATGTTCGTTTTGTAGATATTTGTAAAAATATTGTTTTTCTTTTACAAGTACAACATCTACTATTTTTTAGTAGATGCGTGCTACTTTTGCATATTTCACAGCAAATAAAGAGTGTGCTATATTTATCCTTTACTCCAGCTCCCTCTCACGTAGTAGCTCAATATATTATCACCGACTATTATTCCCACCAAGACTACCTTGTCCTATGCATTATTAAATCCAACATAATTAATATACCAAAACAACTGTAAACCTCCCATGACTATCTTGATTTCATTACCTCAGGGACACTTGAATCTCCTCCATTTCAACCATGTCTTCTCTGTTACAGTTTTTCTTAGGATTTTCTTTTTTTTCATCAACAAATTGCAAATGAAATGAAATGAAATGGAAATGAAAACTTAGATTTTTTTATTTTATTGTAGCCCCTTATGTGCTATGGAATCAAAGGAGCAAGATCAGGTTGCTAACGTTACGCAAGATGTAGCGTTATTCAAGGTGCATTTCCCCTTAGTCTCGCACAGCCAGACCCAGCTCCACAGTGCTGTGGAATAAGGTCTGGCCCCTCCACACATGCATACCTATATAGAAGATAAAAAATGCTCTGGGTTGTCCCAGTCGTCTTGGGTGGTGCTCATAGGTGGCGCTAAGCTCCTGTCGCAAAGACGGTTGATCTGCTAAATGGTCTCGGGAAGGAACTTGTTTTGGTGGAACATTTGCATCCTGCAAAAGAAAATGCCACATACAAAATTAAATGAAGTTAACTGTTCACAAAATACAGTAAAGTGAGCTATTTCAATTAGCTGAATACATGGTTAGATGTTCTTACCAGTGTATCACCATTTGTATTTTGTCCAAAGCAAATCCCTGCCAATCAGTCCCAAAGTGTCCCAGTTAGGTAGTTAAAGCCACAAGCATATTCTTTGTAAATCTTTACAATCATTCCGCAAAAGAACCCGAGCGGGCCTGCCTTGTTGCACAAAGTTCATTGTTGTACCCAAAACAAAAGAGTAATACAAGGCAAGGGACATCCGGGGGAACATCTGGCAGCACCAGATGTTCCAGCGATTATCCAGTAAATAAACTGTCGTCAATCCAGACTTTCCCCTTTATACTCCACCACACACACACACACACACACACACACATAAAACAGAATTTAAAAAATATACTGTATAGTTACAAATATTATACACACATAAAGTAAGTGCAATGCCAGTGTAATATGATTATTTTAACTTTAACTTAAAGCCTCTTTTCATTTATCTTTTTAAATCAAGTGGGTTCGTGGCCTACGGTAAGCAAAGCTTATTTTCGGTTAAGATTTTTTTATTCCATTATTTACATATTGGCTAATTTGGTTAGTCGTATCCGCACTACTACTCCAACGTTTTATACTAAACAGCACCATTGGCCTATTTAAGCATTTAAGCAGCGGTAAAGTGGGTAGTTAAAAGGGTAGTTACTTTTAGAACTACCCTTTTGAACTACTCCTTTGAAAAGGGTAACTACCATTCTGAAAAGGGTAACTACCCTTTATAACTACCCCTTTGAAAAAGGGTAACTCTGAAAAAGGGTAACTACCATTCTGAAACAGGGTAACTACCATTATAAAAAGAGTAACTACCCTTCTGACTACCCTTTTGAAAAAGGGTAACTACCATTCTGAAAAAGGGTGACTACCATTCTGAAAAAGGGTAACTAATCAATCATTACTCTTTCAAAAACAGTAACTACCCTTTTTTGTGTACTTTATTGTAAAGTGTTACCGTATTTGATTACACTTTATGTGGAGCAAAATCATTACTATTTGCATATTTGCTAGTTCATCTAAAACTAAAGTGCAAATCTGTTTCTGTAGCATTTGAATTATTTATTCATAATGTAACAAATAAGTGGGTTTCAAAACTCAAGCATGGAAATTAGGACACAAGGCAATAACAAATCAAAACAAATGAACACAAGACAAATTAGAAATCATGTCAAAAATGATTCTGAAAGTCTGCCAACATTGCGATAATTTTCTTCTGACATCAATGATTGTGCTTTGACTTAAACACCAGCAAATTCCGTCTGGGTCTGGGAGAGCAGCAGGTTCTGCAGGCCAGTTCTCAAAACAGGGCGTGTGAGAATTTACTCAAATGGTAAGAAAATCAAACAATTCATATATATACTGTATAATATGAACTTCAATGACCAAATAATAGAATATTCTATCTAGGAAGTGGTGTGTCACATGTTGGCAGATTGATTTGAAACAAATATTATACACACATAAAGTAAGTGCAATGCCAGTGTAATATGATTATTTTAACTTTAACTTAAAGCCTCTTTTCATTTATCTTTTTAAATCAAGTGGGTTCGTGGCCTACGGTAAGCAAAGCTTATTTTCGGTTAAGATTTTTTTATTCCATTATTTACATATTGGCTAATTTGGTTAGTCGTATCCGCACTACTACTCCAACGTTTTATACTAAACAGCACCATTGGCCTATTTAAGCATTTAAGCAGCGGTAAAGTGGGTAGTTAAAAGGGTAGTTACTTTTTTTCAGAACTACCCTTTTGAAAAAGAGTAACTACTCCTTTGAAAAAGGGTAACTACCATTCTGAAAAAGGGTAACTACCCTTTTGAAAAAGAGTAACTACCCCTTTGAAAAAGGGTAACTCTGAAAAAGGGTAACTACCATTCTGAAACAGGGTAACTACCATTATAAAAAAGAGTAACTACCCTTCTGAAAAAGAGTAACTACCCTTTTGAAAAAGGGTAACTACCATTCTGAAAAAGGGTGACTACCATTCTGAAAAAGGGTAACTAATCAATCATTACTCTTTCAAAAACAGTAACTACCCTTTTTTGTGTACTTTATTGTAAAGTGTTACCGTATTTGATTACACTTTATGTGGAGCAAAATCATTACTATTTGCATATTTGCTAGTTCATCTAAAACTAAAGTGCAAATCTGTTTCTGTAGCATTTGAATTATTTATTCATAATGTAACAAATAAGTGGGTTTCAAAACTCAAGCATGGAAATTAGGACACAAGGCAATAACAAATCAAAACAAATGAACACAAGACAAATTAGAAATCATGTCAAAAATGATTCTGAAAGTCTGCCAACATTGCGATAATTTTCTTCTGACATCAATGATTGTGCTTTGACTTAAACACCAGCAAATTCCGTCTGGGTCTGGGAGAGAGGGAGAGAGAGGGAGAGAGAGGGAGAGAGAGGGAGGGAGAGAGAGAGAGAGGGAGAGAGAGACAGCAGGTTCTGCAGGCCAGTTCTCAAAACAGGGCGTGTGAGAATTTACTCAAATGGTAAGAAAATCAAACAATTCATATATATACTGTATAATATGAACTTCAATGACCAAATAATAGAATATTCTATCTAGGAAGTGGTGTGTCACATGTTGGCAGATTGATTTGAAAGTGTTTTTTCTTTAGCACATTGTGCTTCAGCTCCAAAACCATTGAGGAGAACCACTGCTGAAGGCTGATATATGCATGTGATGGTCTATTAATGTGTGTTTTAGTGTCTTTGTAGGATTGGCTGTTTCAGACACAGCTCACTGCTTCCAGAGACGATGGGCATCTGGTTCTCCATGTGGAAACGCACCAGGTGACCCACACTAATAAACACCTGATCACGAGTCCGCACCTGGTTACACAAAGACACAAGGTTAAACATTAAGGCCAGCTGCCATTTACCTCTTGTCATGCTTTGTGTATTTAAAATCCAAAAACACAACTCTAACCTGCCCATGTGGATCCACCAGCAGTAAGTGCCGCACAGTGGCTCCCTCCATCCCGCTGAGTACATACTGACGAGAGGCAGAGCTGCTCTCTCTGACCAGGAAATCCCCACTACAGGTGAGAAGTGACTCTGCCTGCTCTCTTCCTAACCTGGGAGGAAGGACACAAAGTTACTGAGAAAGGAAGAGGGAGGTATACATTAGAAGACAGATACATTAAAGTAATTCACTGGTAGTTAAGAAACAAGGATGTTGATTATCCACCTGCCATGGAACCAGCCTTCCTCCTGGATCAGGTGGATCCGTGTGTCAGAGAGTGGGGTACACTGTTCAGCACTGACCGCCGATACCACCGAGTCTGATGGAGATTTAAATATATATTGAATATAACAACAAGAATGGGTTGCTCCAACCGGCATCAGCTATGAACCAGGATTATTGTAATAGTAGTAGTTTATTTAGTCATCATTACAACAAAAATTATAGACATATCACAGTGCAAACTCTAACAGTAAATAGTGACTGAAAGGTTTAGGCTGAAGCAAAAAGAGAGTTGCACATTTTTTTAATTCATATTGGCATTGTTTTATTGATTATGGTTCACTTTAGAACTCTTTCGCACCAAATCTTTAAACTTAAGGTTAAATAAATAGGTTTTATTGTAGACTTTTCTTAAAGTCTCATTTTACTCTAAAACTACTTTTAAATCTATTTTTAAGCCACAGATTTTAAAACTCCAATTTAAACTCTGATTTGTGGTTAACTTTAAACTGACAGTTGAGGTGTCTCAACAGAAAAGTTGGAGCTGGCGCCACTCTTTCTCCTCCTACAGCTCTAATTGTGAAGTGAAATAAGCAAATAACATTTTCATTCCGATACCTGCGGTAACTGCTGCATGATGGTGCAGTGGGGGCTCTATTCATGGGCTTTTGTCTGTGATTGTTTTGATCAGAATTCTTTATTCTGGCTTATAGTATTTTCAATTGTGGTTCAAACTAATATTGCACATTGGTTCAAACCATTTGATTATGTAAGTTTTTGAATTTAAATCTGTTGTGATCATTTTAAACAAAGTTTACCTAAACTATAATTAATCCTATTAGTTTAAACTACACTTTCTCATGGACATAGGCACAGAGCAGCACACGTTAATGAAGCATCATACAGACATATACAGTCATGTAGAACCATTTTAACTTGGACTGACAATGTTCTGATGAGTTTTACCTGCAGGTGGAGCTGGAGTTTCTTCTGTGGTGGAGGAGTTCTCACACAATGAAACAGGCTGAGATGAACAAACCTGCAACAGCACCAGATGAGTCATACACACATGATGCGTGCGTGCGTGCGTGCGTGCGTGCGTGCGTGCGTGCGTGCGTGCGTGCGTGCGTGTGCATAAGACATGACCAGAAAGTCGCTGACTTAATGCCCAGACTAGCACAATAATTCTGGGAAGTTATTACCAACAACTGATGTGTCCTTGAGAAAGGCAATTAAAGCTCAACTGCTTCAGTGGCCAACAGATAAAGAAAATGTTATTTTATTTCTTTTTAAACTGTAAATTTATATTAAAAATCAACATACTTTAAATTTAGCAGTCCACTACTGACATAATGATATAATTCCACACATATTTAACCACTGTAACATTTACAATTGCACAATATCAGTGGGCCCTTACCCCTTGTAAGTCAGCATCCTGGTTGTCTTCTCTTGCAATCCGCAGGTCCTCTATTCCGCCAGCGGGAGGCATCTTTCCCGGGATCACATTGTAGTAGTCCCATTGCTTCTTGGCTTCGCCTTCCTGCTCTAACCTTTGGTCTGTTATTGTCTCCTCTGGGCTCCATTTGTGACAGAGTCTCACTGCTGCTGACCTGCACGCAGAAAGTTACATGATGTTCACCTCACTGCCTCCGCTGTGGAGAAGCTTTCATATGACTGTTACTGCTGCACTAATGCACACGCATATATGCAGTCGAGATGAGCACACACACACACACACACACACACACACACACACACACACACACACACACACACACACTTTCACACTCACTCACTCACTCACTCACTCACTCACTCACTCACTCACTCACTCACTCACTCACTCACTCACTCACTCACACAAAAGAACACTTAAAAAGATAGAGACAAATATTCAAATCAAAAGCATAGATTTCTTTGAGTTTGCCAAATAAAACTGAGTCCTTCTGCACGTTTTAAACACCCAAAAACTGTGCTACATAAAGACATGGCAGCAACTAATAATTTACTAAATAGTGAAAAATACTTACAATAATTCACAAATAATCACAAATTCCCAAAGCAACATTTTCACATTGCACATTTTGTTCAACTGAGGGTAAAACCCAAAACTGCTACTACTATGTTTTTCTAGATTATCTGTCTATAAGACAAAGTAAAGTATCAAATGTTCACATTTGAGAAGTTAGAACCAGCAAAAGTTTGGCATTTTTGCTTGAAACGTTAATCAAACAATTACTAGATTAGAAAAATAATTGTAGTTTAATTTTCTGTCAATTAATCAACGCATCTTTCAGCTCTACACAAATATACAAACACAAAAAAACCAAGTAACCCAAGGATGAGGTGCCACAGATCAAACTCAAACTCAAAAAAAACTATGCTATTATAAACCCAGTGAAAAGAATTATAGGCTAGGCCAATGCAGAGAGCCTAAATTGCACTTGTGATCAGATGGGTAAAATATACAGTACATTAAACACCAATAAGAGAGCTATAGTAGGCTGAAGGACAACCTGGGATTGCTGGAGAGGAGTGATGGTGTGTGTGTGAGAAGTTGGCGGAAACAAGTCTCAAAAGCCTGACCGATGCTGTTGATAACCTCACCGGCACAACCCCGGGGGCACTCTAGGATGTGACATGCTGACAGAGAGAGTGAAAGAGAGACATGTGTCTTTCATAAGACCGTAAGAGGTGCATTTACACAATGAAGGCACGCTTATTGTAATGTGAAATTAAACTGTCCACCTCTCTGATTGACGAGGTCCTTGGCAACATAAGCGATGTAATCTGCCATGTCCTGTTAACAAATTGAGAAAAAAATAACATGTGTTACTGAAAGCTGCACAGCGGCCACTGTGGTCACAAAATGCCCATTACAAGATGCTAAATGCTAATTAAAACTCTTCCAACTCTGTCTACATAGCTTATAGTTTAACAATAGCACAAGTAGATAAGACAATAATGAAATCAGAAAGCCAACATAATAATTTCAGTTACACAGCAGTATCTTCTGTCTAAGGTTTGCTAACATTAGTTACTATAAGCTACTGGTAATACCAGAACAAGTAAGGCTGTAGCAGCAAAACCCCTGAGTGTATTACATTTAGCAATGGTGCGTTTTGTTGCCCATGAATTCAACCTTTCATTTGTAAAAGAAGGAATGTGTTAATTCTTCTTTCAAAAGTTACAAAATCTTGCTCTAAAGATATTCTCTGTATTTCTCTGTTTGTGCACAATGTTACTGAAAAACCTCTTGACTGTGTTGTTGTTGTTGTTTAGTTTCCTTAATAACCTGTACATCTGGTGGGTTTAGGATCTGTAATCAGCCTTGCGATTTCTAATCTTTTCCTAATTTGATCATTGAAAACAGAGCAGACATTTTCAGTAAATGGCTATCCACGTGGATTCTCTGTTTAATTAATTCACTCCCTATCAGTGGTTCTCTGATACTAATACTAGAGCAGAGTCAGCTGAATATGTTTCACCATAAAGCCTCTGTGGCAGATTGATTTAATTCCCCCCGCTATCTTCTATGTGTCTAAGCCAACAAAGCCAAGATTATTTTAGCTAATTAATTAACAGTGAGCTATAATCCATGTCCATGTGATGAGTTTCCCAGAGAGAAACTGCTTCCCTGTTCTCTATAATCTTTGGCCAGTGTGATGTTGCAGTATCAAAATGGCATTGAAATATAAGAGTGTGTACCCAGCATGTGTATTCACTGTTTGAGCTGAAAAGTGAGTTCTTGGATGCAAACCATAAATAACAGATTTTGTTAGTCAAGCAGTTTATTAAGCAGGGTTTGATATAGACAGCAGCTACTGTAACAACGGACATGTCCTGCTTGTGCAGCATTGATTTTTTTATTTTTCACTCAGGATAAAAAACCCATAGTCCATCACGTGGAAATAATGCGGGCATAGAGGGGAAAAAGAAAAAAATAGATACGAGTAATTAGTTTGACACAGATTCGTTGAGGTGTAAAGATGATGAAAGCACAAACCAGCTTTGATGGGATTACGTTTCACTGGAATTGTACCTTGTGTGATTTTTTTGTGACTAATAAAATTGATTGGTTCATTGATTGATGGTTGTATTAAGTCCAAAGTGATTTTATAAATTGCTTATAGTAATATCCTGAGAAGCCAATCAGAGATAAGAATTCACTCATTTGAGTCCTCACAGTTGTCCAGTGATATTCTGCCAAACATGTAATTATCTTTTTCTTTTAATGTTTTATTTGTGTAAAACTTTCCAGTTGCAACTGACAACTTTCTAATCTATTTATAATATACAATAATGAAAAAATGTCTGAAACAACTAGAAAACCAAAGTGAAATAGGGAGGAAACTTCTGCTGGTAGTGGAGGTCATTAAAGGAATCTTAATTATTGGGGAATTTAGTGCCACATTGATATGTGCCGACAATGAAGATGTGTGAAAATTGATTGCTAAAAAAAATCAACATAAGGCTAAATGTTGTTTATTTGAATCCCGCAAAGTGTTCATCCTATCAAAGATTGTAATCAAATTTAATAAAAGTAGGCTGAAGCTGTGATGAATTCAACATATTGCTTCAGATAACTTATTCATTATTACTAATGATATTTTGCACAATAACTTCCATACGTGCCTCAGAAGGTGTGTGCTCACTTGTTTTTGTACTGCAGTCATCTAAAATCTACTCTTAAGACACCTTTTGTGGCTCTGTTGTCTTTAAGATCAAGCTTAATTCTCAAGTTTGCGAGTAGTAAGAGGAAATTATTTTATTATTTTATTTCACTTATCTTATTTATCTTTCTTTTAAATTTCACTTTTGGTGGCTTGATAAATACTTACCCAGACCTCACACCACCAATTAAAAGTAAAGAGGGCTCTAGGGTTGGAGTGAGGAAAAATTCAATCCTCCACAAATGGCAGCAAACCCAGCTGAAATCATATTACTCACTGTGTATGTGTGTGTGTGTTTGTCTCTGTATATGCCCATGAACATGTTGGTACATGTGAAACATTTATAGATTGTGAATATGGCCAGCAAGATAGTGGGTGTGAAGATCAGTAGCCTTACAAACATTTTTAACAAACAGATTTTTTAAAAAGCCATGCCTATTTGCAAGGACACCACTCACCCTTTGTATGGAGGATACTTGGTTTACCATGTGGCTTACGTTTTAGCCCCCCCTTGGCTCTTAAACAGAGATACAAAAACTCTTTCATTCCTCGTTCTATTTAGGCACTTAACTCAGCTAAGAGGAGGTGATAGCCCTTACTTATATCACTAACCCCTGGATTTATTTATCTTTATTATCATTATCTATTGTTTGAGTTTTGTAGTTCACACATCTCTGCAACTATTCATACTTAAACTCTGAAGCTGGTGTCTTTATTGCTGTTTTTATTCTGTAAATTGTTGTGTGGTTTGTGTTGTGTATTCTCATTTGATGTCTTTCTGCTGCATACAAATTGCAAATAAACTGAATTGAACTGAGATTATGAACATACTGGATCTCCTCCTGAGGCAAATGAAATGGCCTGCATGGGGTGGTGGGCAATCTTCTAAGGATGAGGAAAAATGAGAGAGAGAAAAACAGAAGCACAGTTTTTTTTAATTCAATAAATCAATAATTTAGAGTTATTACAGTTATAATTTGGTTAAGCGTGCTGAAGCTGTCACCTGTAAGGAGGAGGCAGCGATTAGAGTCATGCTGTCTGTTGAGACAGTGAGGATGCTCCTGCTCCCAGAAAACTGTAGGTTGATTTGACCCAGAAGAGCAGAGAGTCCCTTGCATACAGGCTGATGATGACAAAAATCAGTTATTCTAGTTGTGTCTGTGTTGATTTCTGTGTGTGTGTGTGTGTGTGTGTGTGTGTGTGTGTGTGTGTGTGTGTGTGTGTGTGTGTGTGTGTGTGTGTGTCTTAGTTTTCACTGCTTTCTTGGCTGATACCCTCTCACACAGTCTGCTGATTGCCTCACTGTGCATGTGCACACACACACACACAAAACACACACACACACACACACACAAACACACAAAACACAGAGATACCTTTGTAAATATGTGATCCAGTGTGTCCTGCTAACATGTGACTTGCATGTGAGAACATGGGGAAGGAAACTACTTTACAAGAAGCTTATCCACAGTATATCAGTCAAATAAAGTGTAATGCAACATGCAACAAGCAAACGTATTGTCAGCAACATGTACTTGACGTATCAAGTGAATATCAATGAACCCTTGCCTGTTTAGCTAAAGCTATACTTACGAAAATATATAAATGAAAAGGAGATACATTAGACTATTAAAACACTGACTGATCTATGATATGAATGGCTACAAAAAAATAGTCCTGGTATGTTTGCTGATATGAAGGCTGTAATTCTTCAAAGCTCTGCAGTTGCTTGTTTTCAAAGAGCTGACGCTTGGGTCAGAGAGGCCAAACCATTCAAACACACACAAACAAACACACACACACACACACACACACACACACACACACACCCATACATGAAACATCCCACTGTCTAGGAAACAAGACTTTTTTTCCCAGGAAGTGCTTTTCTTCTCTTTGAAAACAAATGTAATGTAATTGATTGAGGTCGCACTCCCTCTCTCTCCTCTTAATAAGACTATGAGAGATCATTAGGAGGAAATTCATCTAATTAGATTTTCTGCCCCATCATTCAGCAGTGTTGTTGTGAACAGAAGTAGCTGTGTCCTTCGGCCTTATGGCATCCAGCACAAGGATGTCAATATCAAATGAGGAGAAAGCCCCGGTTTATGAAACATTATACATTTAATTTGATTTCCCCCTTTGAAACATTTTTCAAATAAACCGCATGTGTTGCTTGGCGACTATATGTTATAAAACAGTTTCCTTTCCATACAGTAGAGAGAGAGAGAGAGAGAGAGAAAAAGAGAGAGAGTGTGTGTGTGTGTGTACGGTGGTAGTGGGAGGACCTCCTACCGTGTGACTTTCATTCTCGTATCAAAGTCGAGGGTTCTCATGGACTGGGTCACCTCCACACTTCCCATGTACTAGTAAAACACAACAGAACACCAGTTACTCACGGATTCCAGTGTAAAACAACATATCTAGAAACAGCCATAATAAAAGTCTTAAGTGATCCTAGACAGACTGCTTATGTGGGCAATGTTTCCAGCCTGTTTCTCTTTTACTTAAAGGGTAACTTTGTTTTTGTTGTTCCACCTGGACCCTATTTCCCTATTTCCCTATGTTTTTGTATTTAAGTGACTGATGGGAACAAGAATCTTTGAAATGGGTCCAGAATAAACAAGATTGCTGCAGCTGCCAGAAATGCTAGTTTTGCCATTGACATGCTAAGATTATTGTTCCATTTCTGTTAAAGAGTAAGATCCTCTTTTTAAACATAAAAACACCCCTGAGATCACTATTGCTAAACCCACCAGCCTCCATGTAAACATATAGTATTTTATCATTGGAAAATACACCATTCAAAATGGATAAACCATTTTGGTTAGTCTTTCCACTGTTCCAACAATCACCACTCTGGTTTGGCTGAAATAAACCCTTACTGGACCTATTTAAATGTGGAAATATGCTGGCTCTATACACCCCAGAAGTATTGATTATTTAAATTATTATTTCACTTTGTGCTCTTACTATAACTCAAGCAATTCACTTGTGCGTCTGGTTTGAAACCACCGCTATGCAGATGACAGCCATATTTGTAGTTCCTAATGACCTCAAAAATCTAAATTGATTAACACCTGCTCAAGAAACATTATAAATACTGGAGCAGATTTAGCAAGTTTTAAGTGGACTTGGCGACAGGTTCAATCTATGGCAGAAAGTTTAGGTAACATTTACTGTATACTGCATTTCCCCAAGAAATATTTAAAATCAAACCATATTTTTTCTGACATTGCAAATTTCTGTCATGCTTTTGTTGTTTCTCTTCATGACTGTTGCAACAATCAATAAAACTATTTTAGAAAATCAAGTAAACAAGACTAAGAGTAAGGCTGTACTAAATGTTAACATCAGCATGCTAACATGCTGGCAGGAACAATGCTACCATGCTGATGTTTAGCAGATTTAATGTTCACCATCTTAGTTTAGTATGCTAACATACAGTATGCTTATTAGAACAAAATACAAACTACAACTGAGGCTGAAAGTCATTTGTTTTTCAGGGATTGGTCATTAATCAAAGTATTTAGGGAATTGATGATGGCGAATAAAAAATTAAAGGTGCCCTGCCACACAAAACCGTTTTTACTTGCTTTGTTTTTTTGTTGTTAAAAATGTTAGGTCTATATGTGTTTGTGTTATGTGTTTGTGTTGTGTTGTGAATGTGAAAATGAACTGCTACCTCCTCTGTCAGCTCTAGCCACTAGAAATAAATAAGCGGAGAAATCAGGTCAATTACAAAAGCTGGTCACTATGAAGTCATGTTGCCTGAGCTCATTACTATTCATGAGCTAGGTAAAGGATACTGATAGCCAGGCTCTCATTGGCTAGCTGTTAGCCAATCAGAGTCAGCTTAGCTCATTGAATATGAATGAGAACTGGCACAAATTGAGCTGAGTCTTCCTGCAGGCTTTCTATACCACTCTAGAATGGCTTGAAACAAGGTAACCAAGACATTATTTTCCACAAAAAATGTTACAGAGTCCATAGTAAAATTTCAAACATTACAACACAGACAACAATGAGGGTAACAACAATTAAATATGTGTGGCAGGGCACCTTTAAGGGATCACTAAAGTTGTTGCAACCCCCTGAGCGAGACATAAATGTCTACCAAATATGTTAATCTATACAATAGTCTTTCACACAAAATCTTATAATGGCAGAAGATGAAAAGTCTTAGTTTTGGCCATCTTGACATGTAGTTGCCTGGATACACTTTGGCCAGTCCCACTTCTATTGGCCCTGCGCTTCAACAGACTATAGGCTGGAGGCAGGATGAGTAAGTCCACTGATGAAGAGCAGATTTTAATCAATATATGTGTGTATGTATGTGTGTGTGTGTGTGTGTGTGTGTGTGTGTGTGTGTGTGTGTGTGTGTGTGTGTGTGTGTGTGTGTGTGTGTGTGTGTGTGTGTGTACAAAGGACAATAAAACAGTCCGTTTTCATTTCCATCAGTGGTCAGCTCACAGGCCCTGCTCTTAATCACCCATGCGGACACACCTCCGGTTCTAGGACAGCATGGGCTCTGCTGATACCGGATACATTCTCTCACACACACACACACACACACACACACACACACACACACACACACACACACACACACACACACACACACACACACACACACACACACACACACACACACACACACACACACGGAAAAGTAGAGCAGATCTAGAGAGAAGCAGGGAGCCAGGATGAGTCACTACTGCCTACACAGGAAGCTTAATCTGAGAGGGAGGTGATGAATAAAAGTGAGTGTGATGGTGTGGAAAGAGCACAGGGAGAAAGTGTGTGCTTGTGCGTGCGTGCGTGCATGCGTGCACGCGTGCATGTGTGGTAGGAATTATTAGGAAAGACTTTCTTGCAGTGTAAAATGAAGAAGCTTTCACACTGACACACAATCAATATTTTAGTAATAAAACATTCCCAATTTTAGACAAATTGTCAAAGTGAAAAACATGAAGATTAGTCGGGCAAAGAACATCCCACACTCTTAGTCGCAGTCTGCTACACAATCAGATTTCTGAGTGCAATTAGTTAACATGTGACAGGTACCTTGATGTGATGGTGAACCACTCTGTCTGCTGTCCCCTCTACTGTACTGTCATCTACCGCGGAGGAGGTCTTCAAACGACAGAGACAGTCTCTGTGTTGTGAGCAAGAACAGCCGGGGGTCCAGGGCAGGCTGGCCATCCGATGCAGGGTTATGGGTCTTTTTGTGCAGCGCAGAGCCAAGTTATCAGTGGATAGGGGTACACTGAGGGAAGGTTGGCTACAAAATCTCTGGTTAGGCCCTGAGCCCCACTCTACTCTGGACAAGGGTCTATCAATGTGTCCGTCAATGGTTCTGTCCACTAAGTTTGTCTGTCCCCTCATGCCCTGCAAGGAAATAGGACTTTGCAATCGGATGTTGGCCACACGGGGGATGAAGTCCCTCAGGGTGGACGGCCCGTGATGTGTAGGCGTCCCGGGATCCAGCTGGGCAAAATCAGAGTCTAAGCAAAGGTCCTCTCTAGGGGGCAGCATTCTTTGGGGCAGATCCTCCAGAGATGTCAGTGAATCATTGCGCAAACGACTGTATTTGGTGCGCTTCAGCATGCCTATAAAAGATTAAACAGAAAGTGTAACAATCAGATATGCAGCACAGTGATATTCATTGCAGTGATTATGACTGTAATGACAAAAGTTATGAGCTACCTGGTAAGAGTCCTTTCTGTGATTTGAAGCAAGGTAAGGTTTTCTCTCTCATAATCAGGGAACTGGACAAAGTAGAAAAGAGAGAAGGAATTATACTAAACATTCACAGTTATTATACAGCGGTTTGACTTGGTAACATAGATTTGACTACACAAAGCAGAACACAGGAGAGGCTTGAAATATATTCAGTTGATCATTTTTGTTGAATTGCTTATCAGTTGATGTTTGGGAAATGACTTGTACTATGTCTTCAAATTATTACAATCCGTTACAATAGATTCAACTCACCAGAGTGGGACTGGGGATGTCCTGTGTAGTCTACAATCCAGTCTGCTTTGCCCTAGTCATGCTGTGTACACCCCCATCATAACTCTCACACAACCCATACACTTTCTCAGTCAGTTACAAGGCTCCCAGCTCGGCATCCACATCAACTTTCCTCCCCTCTGTCTTTTCTTTCTGAGGCACAGCAAAACTGTGCAGCTTTTTATGAATGAACTTTTCTCTTTTTTTTATGAATGAGAGACTCTCGCTCAATTCCTCTATCTCTCTATGACGGTGCATGCAGATGATTGTGTGAATGGAGCGGAGGAGCGATTGACAGACGGCCCCTAAGGCTCTCTCCCCCTCCCTTATCCATAAGCTACCATCCAATCACAGGACAGTAGGGTGACTCATGCTGTACACTCGCTCTCACTCACACACACACACACACACACAGTACATGAGTGCTCTATTCCTCTTGTCTAACATCAGATGAGTTATTAAAACATTGGCTTCCCCCTAAAAATGTTTTCATTTAATCTCAGAAACATCTTTTGTAAAAAAATATATATAAATCATATCAACTTGATTTACAAAATAAAAGAGATTACATAGTGTTCTTATTGCATGTCATATTCAACTGACCTACAAAGAGGAAGGTTGATTTAACTGAAATTTGCATTTCCGTTTGATTCCAATCAGAGCAATATGCCAAGCACCAACTAAAGAGTGTTTTACATCCTGATCTTTTTCCTGAATAAAAGATTAATATCTAACAGTGTAGAAGTACTTGGGCCTGGAATTACAGATTAAAATAAAGGAATGTAAGAGTAAAGAACTATTTCTGACTTCAAACAAATAGCTTAATTGCAATTAACTCGACAACTGTATATCTAAATAAGCTGGATGTGACAATATAAAAAAATCTTCAAGTCTGAGTGTATAACAGTGTACAGCAGAGGTTTGTCCCTTCCTAGTGGACGTTTAGTAAAACTACTGTAATCTAGGCCTGCAACTAACTACTATTTTATATCGATTATCTGATTAATGATCTTGATTAATTGATTATCGTTTGGTCTATGGAATGTTGCAAAAAGTTTAAAAAATAAATAAAAAGCCTGTTATTCTCAGAGTCCAACATGACATGATTCAAAGACATTGTATTTACTATCATATACACAACAAAGAAAAGTGTTGAATCCTCACATTTCAGACATGGAAACAGATTTGGCATTTTGGCTCGGAAAGTGACTGAAATGAATAATCATCTTATCATCACCAATCATTTATCAAACTAGTTGCAGATTCCAATTGTGTTTCAGCTCTGCGTCAATCTCATTGTGTACATGCAGATGAAACAATCAACAGTGGATAGAAGATGAGGCATCAGTCAAAAGATTTACTTAAACATTTTAATGATGTTAATCATCAGTCCATACAGGTTAAGAGTGATAACAGGATTATGACAAACAGCCTATAACAATGTTGCTAGGGATGTACAGTCTGAAAGAGACGGTCTTAAATATCCATATAAAGACGAGGAACACGCTGAAAAAAGTACTTCATTGAACCGTTTTTTTTGTTCACATTAATTACAAGACCTTTACCAGTACTGTATTTACATAGTGCAAAGAAACACACTTGTTGTCAATTAACATACTTCAAACACTTTGATGGAAGTCATAGCAACAAAAAGCCTACACACAGCGTACCTTTTATCATACTACTATGATGGTAAGTATGGTATTCAGTACATGTCATCTCCCATCTCAGGACTTTACATTGCATACAGCCCGGCATACTGCATTTCCATTCACCGACTCATCATCGACTGGTCACTATGATTCACTATTAAATACCATTATCAAATTGGATTCCAACTGTTAAAATGTTAAAACTATCAAATGGCTTTAATAACAGGATGATTGTATTTTTTTAATACAATTCTCTTTTTTACACTTGTATTTACAAGGGTTTATTATTAGTATGTGCATGACTTTGTGACCACTTGTTTGACATTCAGTGATGAGGGACCTTGTCAGCTGTGGTGAATTGACTTCTGGCTGGCGGTTGCAGCTAGGTGCTCCATTTCATTTGTACACAACCATATTTGCTTTTTTGTCAACTACGGCAGTGTAGTGTAGAGTATACACTGGGAAAAAAAACAATGACTTGGTGTAAGTTTCCAGTACCCTAATTCTGTCATAAACTACACAGACAGGCCTAAAGCTTTACAACTAACTTCTCTCTAACTGCTTATTTAACAAAACACTTGAAAAGTATCTTTCTGAATGAAAAGACTTACAAAAGAATCTCAATCCCTTCTTCTCATTTCTCAGTTTGTACATCTTCAATTCCTTCCCCCGCGTCTTAGTCCTTCCCACCTGCGATGCGAGCGGAAGAGGCAAGGAAGAGCTGAGAGGAGAGAGTCGAGGCAACAGGCATTAAACAAAATTAGATATTACTGCTTCGGAGTCGTTATTATAAAGCAGCGTCAATTAAATATGATGTGTGGCACAGCTGCCATGCTTTGTATTTTTCAACTGTGTGTCACAGGTGCTGAAAAGACTTCTGCAGATGAGACACCTGTGCGTCCTCGCTCATAGCCCCTCTGGCAAGCCTCCTCTATCCTCAAGATGCATTTTAGGACTCAAGATCATTTAGGATGACGTGCTAAGATTGACTTTGGGGTCACAGGCAGGAGGACAGAGGAGAGAAGGAGGTGAGGAGGCACAAAACAGAAATGAGAAGAGCCCATTGTTGCCATTAGGTCATTACCAAGCCTTGGAAGGCCCCCATCAGAGAACAAACACTGCTAGAGAAAACAAAACAGGGGCACTTTTTTTTATGAAGCACAGACAGCATGTGGGGAACTCCAGTCAGAAGAAAACATCCCAAATAGTTTCACACTAGGCAAAATCCATATGACAAACCATGATATACTGTAGTAGAGCCACATAGACAAGGTTACATACACAAAGCTTGTTTTGCTTCTTAGAAGTTAAAGTCGTCTGAATCATCTGAATACACAATGGGACACTTATTATTTGAACATTAAAAAAAACACTCTCTGAAGGCCAATAGGTGGGAGTGGTTTTGGTAGAAAGAGAGAACACCCCTGACACTAATATTCTGCAAGGAAAGCTAAATAACTAAGTTGTATTTAAGAAATACATGTCTCTCCTTCCCTTGTGGAGCAGGTGAAGAAAAACACATTATTTACAAAGATAAAGCTCAAGTACACAGCAATAATGAATGCAAACAATATGAACACACACACACACACACACACACGCACACGCACGCACACAAATACTTGCAGAGCTGTAAACCTTTTGAGCTCTGTATAAAGTAAGATGGGAGCTGAAAAGTTCCAACTTTCCTCCTCTGTGAGCTCCAGAATGCAGTTCAACATTTTTTTGCGCTTATCACTCATTTAACACTCCTAGAAATGTCTCTGACTCTTAAAGAGTTCGGTGTTGGAGGAGAAAAGTCAAAAACTTCCCTCTGAATTCAAGTGTAGCAGGTTATGGCCCCAAGAAGTGAGGGCATCCTTTTAAATTATAAGATGAGTGCTGGGCCCTGTTCAGACCTGGCATTAACAAGCGCCTTGGGTGATCCGATCACAAGTAGACAGCTTGCTCTCAGTAGGTGTGTTCACATATCAGGCATTAGACTGCTTCTCCACATGAGTCTTTGGTGACCCCTTGTGATTGATTAATTGCTTGGCAAAGGTGGCATTGAGGCACTGAGCTTCAGAAAGCCGGGACAAAGAGCTCCAAATACACCAACACATCACAGACAGTTAAGGGGATAATCTAACCCTAACAGCCAAGACCCAAGATTTACCGTGATTTCTCAATGGTTCTTTGACATGAGAAACACTCTTACCTCAATGCGTCCTCAATGCATCTTGGATGCGTTTACACCAGTACGTAAAGCTGTCCACTTGTGATTGGCAAGACGTATGCTAATGTCAGGTCTGAACAAGGGTTGACTGTGTTAGTTGTTTGGTCTGTGGCGCTGTGTGTTGGTAAGTTGATCAGTTTCTCTGTAATGCATGTAAGTGTTGGTCAGTTGGTGGGATACCTGAGATTATGTCTGGTGTCAGGGGTTAGAGACACAGAAGAAAAGCTGCTGGTTGCTGTGAAGAGGGATGTGAGAGCAACAGAGGACAGAGGGAATGAGTGTATGAAAGAACAGAGGGATGAGGAGGAGAGGTAACATCAACCAGTGACCTTCTTTGCCTCTTCTTGCTCATTACCCTCCGTCCTCGTCTCTGTGATGTCCGCGGAATCAAGGTCCTCATCTTCTTCACTCTGCCCTCTCTCCTCTTCATCTTCATCGTCATCATCATCATCCTCCTCCTCCTCCTCCGTACTTTCCTGGCTCTTTCCCAGCTGCAGGTTTTCCAGGGTCTTTGACACCCAGGATTCGATGCGGCTGCTGAGGGTGGGGACCTCAACAGAAATGGGTTCAGGGGTGTAGTCCTCCTCCTCCTCCTCCTCCTCTTCTGCCTCTTCCAACATCCCGGGGACCAGGGTGGAAGTGGTGGAGGTGATGGAGGAGTTCAGCGGGCCCCTGCAGCTCCCATCCAATGAGCCTGTCTCTGTGCTCTGCTGAGAGGCCAGCTCCAGCCTGTCGTCAACCCGGACCTCGTCTCTCTCACTGTTACCCTGTGTCTGTGTCAGAGGCACTGCCCTGGGCTGGGGAGCAGTGGAGCCAGGCTGGGCGGCATTGGTGGTGGCTGCCAGGGTCTCGCCGTCTTTCTGGGTGGCTGTGGCAGGTGCAGGGCGACTTGGCTCAACCTCTACAGGCTCCAAGGCATCCGAAGTCTCCACCATACTCCTCCAGTTGGTCTCTGAAGGAATTAATAGATTTGGTATGCTTCATAACTGGGACTTTTACTTAAGTAATCAGAATACATCTTCCAGCATCGATTACGGATAAACCTACGAAGCTATGACAGAAAATGAGGGAGCTTACCGTATTCCTTTTCATTGACCTCCGAGATAGGCTCAGAGAAGATGGAGCAAAAGGAAATAGCAGAAGCAGCAGAGTGGTTGCGGGAATGCCCCATGTGGTGTGGGACTTTCTTGTCATTTTTCAGAGCCTCCTCGGCCTGCTCCTGCTCCAGAGCTGACACCATGTCCTTGTAGGCCTTCCTAGCCTCTTCTGTCAGAGACACCAAACGGTTGAAGAGACCCTGAAGGAGGTTTTACCAAGTTAGTAAGAGGCAAAAAAAAAAAAAACATGAGATATTCAGAGATTATCCTGTGTTTCTACTGATATATACTGGCAACTACTGAGTCATTGCATATATTTTATTTGTTTGATCATTCATGTGATGATAGATAGATTTACCTCAGCTCCAGAATAGTTGAAAATGCCAACCACACTAACAGGCACTAGTTTGTTGACGCAGCGTCCAAGAGCTTTTCTGCCCAAGGCAAACACAAATGGGATCTCCTGATCCCTAGCCATAGCAATTACATTGTATAGAGCTTCATCCAATCCACCTGCAACAGTAAAAAAATCAGTGACTCAAATGTATTTCAAATTTCAGAAAATAAATGAACAGAAACAGAAGATATCAACTAATGACTTAAACAGTGCAAGAACCTGCCGTTTTGGGATTATAGAAGTTGGTTCTGCCCTGTGGTGTGTTTATCATGACTTTCTTTTTTGGAAATGTAAACCTGCAATATGTTTTTGCCTACTTGGGGGCAGTGGACACATAATTATATTTTTAATCAACTAATTAATAACAATTAACTTTTAAGTTTACGTGGCAAAATCTTTAGCACACAGTTGCTTATTTACACATCCAGCAGTGACGGAGCAACATTATCATTCATCTGGAGTATTTCTGGATACCACGCAAATTTGCAAAGTCCAATATTCACTCTCTCATAACTCCTAAGTGGAATAATCACAAGCATACAAGCTATTCAGTCTGCCATTTTGTGCCACAGGTAGCGTACAGACTTAATTGCAACATTATTTACCTTTGGCCTGGATCTTTTCACAATTGGGAGAGATGATGACACACTTAATCTTATGCAACTTCATGTGCTTGGTGACCTCTCTGAGACCCATGACCAGGCGGCGTTTGGATTTGGCCTTGGTAGGATCCTTCTGGTAGACTCGCTCCTGGAAGCGAACCAGTTCCTGTAACAGCATCGTGACGCCCTCATCTATCTCCTTACTTAACACTTGGTTACAGTACCTGCAGATTAAAACCATGAGAGGGCAGAGAAAAATGTTCAAAGCATTGTTTTCATCTTTTGTGTGGCTACAACAATGACGATTGACATAAATTTTAACTAGCACAAATAATGCTACAAAATGTTGTAGGATGGGCCTTGCAGCCTTTTTAAGAAAGGCAGAGCCATCAGCAAGCATGCATACTCCCAGTAGCTTTGTGGTTTGATAAAATCGGAAGATCGACGTAGTGTGGCCTGAGGAACAAGCGTCCTGGCGTTCAGAGCTGAGGAGGAGGAGCTTAGCTACAGAGGCCTTTTGGAGGCTTTAAATGCTAAATCTGTTAGAGAAGGGTGGGCTGGGACAATAGGCCTACAGCTGAAGACACAAAGCAGTGTTTGTGACCACTGCCACACATTTTTGCTGAGAAGGAACAATGTGCTTGCCATCTGTGCCATACTCTACAATTCTTTATTGTACAGTTCCAACCTTAAAAACAACAGTTAACTTTTACAGTACACTTCAGCCAAGGCTCTAGTTTTGGAGTGGGAGAAGTATTTGCTTCTGCTAACCATTTTTTGTCACCACATGGTGCATTTTTAAAGACATTTCAATGCCAGGGATACCTACAAAAGGTCTGCTCTGTTCAATATTTTTTTCTCACTCCATGTGGGGTGAAAATATGTACTTACTCTCTGAAACGTCGGCTGTGGATCTTGGTGATAGCATTTGAGGCCATAGGACTCCCGATGCCAGAGCTAGCAGGAGAACCCTGGGACACTGGGGTGATGCTATATGGAGAGTTCTGACTGGCCGGGGAAAGGGATGCATCACTGGGCATACTCAGACCATTGTCTGTGGTACAAACGGCAGACCAGAAATAGTTAGAAAATATATCATGGGTAAAGAATATGGCTACACAACTGAATTGTTGTTACTTCTTACTAATAAATTACCCTCACTTTCTTGGGAGGCAGGCTCTCGTGCAAGATCATCAGTGAAATGTAGAGACTCATCCCCATGCTCCTCTTGCCCTGAAGACTCTTGTTCTACACTTGTTTTCCCTTTCTTCCCTTCACGTTCCTTCAAGATAATCTATCAAAAAACAGAACAAAAATGTCAAAAAACAAGGGCATTAAAAAGATTTGCAGGTTCAAAGATCTCCATTTCTTTTACCAATTTTTAAGTAGATGGAATAACACCTTCCTCTCAAGTCTCCTAAATGATTAACTTCAACTTAAATCATTAACCTTCTTGAGGGCTGTTGGCCGTTTTACTTTAGGGATCTCCCTCTCCTTCCCTCTCTTGATACGTGGTGCGGTGGAATCCAGGGAATTGTGTGGGGCCGAGTATGGCTGCTGATGACCCTTCAACATGGATGGCATGCTGGTCAAGCCTGAACCGTGGAATGGAGTAGTTGTTCCAACTGGAGAGAAGGACAAAAAGTCAGAATACAGTCAGAATGTCTAAGTACATGCAGGTTAAAAAGAAATTAGGAGTGGGTGTTTTGTGAGTTGGACAATCAAAAGAGTATTGACTTAATATTGTCATTTACTGCAGGACTGTTGTATGTCTGATTGAGTTAATGAATACCTGTAAAAGACAGTGGCTTGGTATTGGTGAGTTGTCTGGCCTTCATAGCCTGCTGGTGTTTCTCCAAAGCTGCTAGCATGTCTCCCAAGTCCAGCTCGACAGAGGTTTTACTTTTCTTCCCTGCTGCTTTGGTGAATGCCTCCTGCCGCGCAAGAAAAGATAATGTAGAACAAGGTCACACCACCAATGAACCAGTCAAATACAACACAGGATCAGAATGGTAATCATAGCCCAGACAGGGGTGAGGACCAGAACTGATGAAATAAGGCATAGAAACGCATCGAAAAGCCATGACAGTCAGTCTGAACCCATCCGACATGACTAGTTCACATAGTGGAAGTTTATACCTGTAATTTCTTCTGTTCCATGCTGATCTCAGAGTACTCCTGTGCAGTGGCCAAGGCAGCAGCCAGAGCCTTCTTCCTCTGGCTCTTGGCCCTCTTGGGAACCGAGGTGGTAATGGGGATGGGTGTCTGCACAATGTTGATAGGGGAGTTTTCTGGCAGGTTATCCAGCTGTGATGCGTGCAGAGACACAGTTAGTTTTAAGTAGGGGTGTAAAGATAAACCAATACAAGAGTCAGATATTCTACACAAATTCTGCAAAAATCAATATGTTTGTCAAAAAAACAATCTTTCCAAAGTGCTCTCTCTATCCCGCTGCACTTCTGTGCCTCTGGCAGAGAGCCTTCGTAAACAGTTGTCTTAAGAAAGCGATGTCCAGGGCGCCTGGGTAGCTCACATGTAGAGCATGTGCCCCATGTACAGAGGCTCAGTTCTCGCCGCAGCAGTCGTTTGTTCAATTGTGACCTGCGACCCTTTGCTGCATGTCATTGCCCCTCTCTCTCCCCTTTCAAGTCTAAGTTTTCCTGTCAAAAAAGGCCTAAAAATGACCCCCAAAAAAATAACCTAACAAAGAAATAAATAAATAAACCTACAGACAGCGCTTTTCCTTACCAGGTTTTTGGGCAGTTTAGGTTGTGCGTGTGTCTGGGCTGAAGTAGATTCTGGTTTGGTGCTGCGTTGGACAGCCCCTCCGGTAGTGAGATCAGGGAACTCATCTTCATCCTGACAAAAATGTAGAAAACGTTTTAGCACAACAGACTCTGCCTAAAACAATCTAAAATGAGTTTGATGTAGGCCTGCACGATGAATCGTTATAAAATCACAATCTCGGTTCACCCTGTTTACGATTTCATTTTGAAAATTAATTAATTTTTTTAATGACTTTGGTTCCTATTTAATTTTACAAGCCAAATGATCACAAACGCTACTACATTCTTTTAACCAGACTGTTTAAAATAGGTTTTAAAGAACTGCAATGCTCTCCCTTTTCTTCATTGAGGCCTCTTTGTTACAGGCTTGTGGTGATGCACAATGTGCTATAGGTGCCAAAATACATTTTTGGTTAAAATTATAAAGTAAATGTCCTTAGTTTTCGTCTTTGTCAATGTCTTTCATAGAACAAATAACGTTATATCTTTCCGAACGTGACATTTCCCGTAGACATGTATAGTTTCCGACTGGGAACCCAGAAATTCCAACATTCCATGTAAAATTGAACACAAAAAACAACAGTTCGTGACCCTGGCCTGGCCTCATGGCAGTACCGGAAGTCGGAAGAAAGCGCCAGAGTCCAATTGATTATGACGGTTAGATAACAGCAAGTGCCTTGCAGTATAAAATGGTAAAATATGTGGAAATACAGGAAAACATCCCATGAATGTGAAAAGTTTTGAGAAACAAACGCAAGAAGGCTAACTTAGCTTACCTTAACAAGGTAAAGGAGCACGCCAAGGGTTCCCAAAAACAGAAGCTAGGATGTATGGATACGTAGGGCCAGCAGCATGACTGAGACAACCGCAAGACAGAGAACACTACAGGCGGGCTTTCACTAGCAACCCGATAGCTGGTTAGTAAATATGCAGGAACACCAAAAGCGTAGGGGGAACATGGGTTAATATATGGATTAATACTGGGATGTCTACACAACTGTGTGTCGCCACTTTACTCGAACCATAGTTCAAAACACCTGTTGATATGTCTTCTTTAGTCTGTTTAGGTTTTTCTCCTGGAACAATTCAAACACATTGTGCACTCACTGCGGTGTCTTGTGTTGACTTACAGTACATATCTGTGCTCATCATCATATTTACATTGTTTGTATTGGTGTTATTGTTGAATACGTATTTCTAAAATTGTATGATGTTTTTGTTATGTTATTACCCAATACTTTTTCTGACCTTTTCAAATCCACAACAAATAACCCATATTACAAAAAAGACTAAACTAATAAAAACTATAACTTAGCATTTTCAAAAAATAAACTAACAAACCCACTTTAAAAACTAATTAAAACTAAACTGAATTAGAAAAATATTTGAATTTGAAAAATATTTGAATTTGAAAAATGCAAAATTATAATAACCTTGATTTGGTACTGCCAATTTGTTTTATTTTGTCACGGTCAAACAAAAAAATCGTGGCAGAGAATCGGGATATCAATTCTAAGTAAAAACATTGTGATTCGCATTTTTCCCCGAATCGTGCAGGCCTAGTGTGATGGTGACAGTGCTGCAAGAAACCCTCTCTCACCTCAAAGTAGAGGGGTTCTGGGCTGAGCTCAGTACTAGTGACCACTGCTGGCTGCAACCTCTGTTCCAACTGGTTCGGCGGCACACGCCCTGGATAGCCACCGTGGAAATCCTAAAAGACAGAGAGAGAACACAGTAGTCAAACAGAGTACCACTGGTATTCTACAAGTTCACTATCTTCTGTGTACATGCTGTCAAGTGATGAAAACATGATAGGAAATGAGGAAAGATGTTTATTGATATTGATATGCTCATGAACATTTCCCAATAGGTTGACTCATGTATATAGCCCTGTAGGTAGGCTGGGCAAAATCAATATCGCGATATGAGACTAGATGTCGTCTTACATGGTGGATATATCGTAATAAGTGTTTACAGGCTGCATTACAGTAAAGTGATGTCATTTTCTGAACTTACCAGCTGCTCTATTATTTAACTTTACCCATTAAGTCATTAAATCATTTCAGGAGAATATTTATCAAAAATCTCATTGTGTAAATAACATTTTGTTAAGCACCAATTTTCTTAAGCACCAACATTTTGTTAAGCACCAATAGTCAACCATACAATATCGTCGCAATATCGACGATATTGTATGGTTATATTGAAGTATTTGGTCAAGAACATAGTGATATTTGATTTTTTCTATATCGCCCAGCCCTACCTGTAGATGTTTTGCTTAAATTGTTTATTGACTGTGTGTGACAGACAGCTGTGCATTACGTAAGCGATGTGTGTTTGGAACTGGCAAACTGTTGAAAGCCCTCTGCTAAAGAACTTCCATCTTCAAATGTCACATTAAACCAACAACAGTAAGCTAATAATTCATTGTAATAATATATATTTCTCACAACTGTCGGGTGTTATCCAATAGCAATTAAATGAAATAGAATCCCTTATTACGGCCAATTAGGGATGCTAATATTGCTAATTTTTTTATGATGCCAAAATCAGGATAAGAAAATGTCGACACCAACTCTTGTGCTTTCCTGCTCACCTGGCTATTCATTCTGTGGATACCACTGTTTTCAGTTGTTGCTAAAATTCTCTTTATTTGTTGTCTCAGTGCATTTTTTGTTCCAGCCACAACACCAGTATGCATGCATACATGCAGGCTCTGTTCCCAAGAGAATGGAGAAAGCTGTACACTGAACCATCCTCATCTGCTGCTCAGTAAGCTTTAGTTCAACTTACATAATGCAGCCTTTACGCCAAAATGATTTCATTTGACCTATTCTCATTACTTAATACCATAGTTGTTCCCCTGACATACGGCAACCTTTTCGCTCAGTGTCTGCTGCAATGGGATCTACTGTCCCGTACCTGTGAGAAGTTTCTCTGTTCAGGATTCTTCCTCTGGTCTCCTCTGTGGAACTGGCTGTTCCTGTCTCCCCACGACTTCTGGGTAGCCTGAGAGGCTACATTTACCCAGGTACCTGCTAGTAAATAAATAATACATATGTTAAAAACAGGATGCATAGTAAATATGGCTATGAAAACACAGTGTGAACATAAAGGAAGGGTTCAAAAGGGCATCAAACTTACCTGTCATTACACCAGCCTCTACTCCCTATACATCATAGAAAATATAGAGAGGGTAAAGGAAAAAAAGACAAGTTAAAGTGTAAGTGTAATATGCCAACACCACTGTGAGAGCAAAGGAAATTCAAAAACTACATTACACCTCTCTCATTATTATTTGCTCCATACAGTGCTGTTACAGAAATAGGGTCTTGTTTGTTGCAATATGTCCTAGTTGTTCTCTGTATGTCTATGACCTCTACAATTGCTACTACTGTACAAAAAACTGCCACAACCACAATATTTATTAGATTTAAAACTGTAATCCATTTATAAAATGAACATACTTCCAGCCAGAAATTCAGTTAACTTCAGCTACAATCTGACAATTTGCAATCATCATTTCCTACCTGCAATTAAACAAATCAAAATAGACATTCATGCATTGTTCCCTGTAAGTCTGGAGTTGATGGTAAGTAGCCAACTTACTGCGGGTGCTGCTGTATTCTCTGCTGTTCGTTGTGCTACCCCTACCGCCTGGTTGTGTTTGGGGCTACAGTAGCCACTGTCGCTGTCTATATCTGCCTCACTGGCACCCTGCTCGTTGTAGCCTTCAGCTGGATGGGACGCCCGTCTTCTCTTTGTCCGGTTCTTCCACAGCAGGGGACTAGCCCGCTCAGCAGCACACCGCCCTGACACCTCACCTGGGAAATCTGAGGACAAAGTAGGAAAAACTCAAGACAGGAAATTAACTTGTTAACATGTTACAAAGTGGAATAAAACACTACAATCATTAACATATACATGTACAAAAAACTATATAAATACAGAAGCTCAAGTTTTTATATAAAACCAGTCATTGGCAATGAACATCTTAAATATTAGGCTCAATTCAACAATGTTTATTAAATATCAAGACATGAATAGTGCAAAAAAATAAAAAATACAGGGATAAAATGACATGAAATAAAATAAATTTGTTATAGACAAATGCATAATGAATAAACTGTAATATAAACAGGGATGTAGTAGATGTATACGTATAATAAGTTATGAGTGTGTATGGTACACACACTCATAACTTATTATACGTATACATCTACTACACACACACACGTGTGTGTGTGTATGATATAGATAGATATATATATATATATATATATATATATATATATATATATATATATATATGTAAAGTAAAGTTACAATAAGTGACGAGCTCAAGAGTTCAAAATGATCAAATCAATCGAGATTCATTGAGTTAACTGTATGACATTTCTCATGCCACATAAAACCACAATTGAGTAGTGAAACTATTTACACAGGCTCATTAGGCTTATCAGGAACAGAAATGTTACTGATGACATCATGAGCTGCATCCATGTTAACCTCTCCAACTGGAAACTCTGCATTCCAGTTCTTTTTATAAGTTAAGCACAAGCATCATCAACAACTTGTACGCCCAGACACCGCTCTTACTGGCACTGTGTACTGATTCCTCTCGGATAGGAAAGATTCTTGCTCACAGGCAGAGACAACAAAGTCCGGAATGTTTTAACCGTCTGCTTCCTTTCAGCCACATGACAGAAGAATATCACGGACGTTGGACATGCACTTCGCTTTATCAATTCAAGTTCAGAATTTTCCCCTGCTAAAAGGCTTCTTATCTTCAGTTGGCTTGTAGATCTTGTTTGTTTTTTTGTTAAATTTGTAAAAGTTTATAATTTAAAAAAACATCTGTATACAGCCTGCATGGTAGGACTTAGATGTCACTTTAATTACTGCAGCAGTATTCTTACCAGTCTGCTGTGCTGCATCCACCAGCATGACTGTCTTGGTCCTACCGTCAGGCCCCAAGGTGCAAACCTCTTTCTGCACAGCTACACTTCTGGTTGGAGGCCGGCGACCCCTTGGAGGCTGGCACACACCTAACTGTTGCTGTAGGAGAAAGACACACAGGAAGGGCATGCTCGCTAAGATTGAGGATGAGGAGGGACACTGTATTTTAGTGATGCAAATAACATCAATGGTGTCAATGTGACAGTATCACAATAAGCTGCTGACCTTTGGGAGAACATTAGGTCGGACCATGCCTCTCCCCCTTTGACTGGCCATCCCATATGCTGGCCCGAGAGGCAGTGGTCTTTCACTCACATCTGCTGAGACAGGGTTGACCACTCCAGCTTGCACAGGACCTGCATAGGCGCCAGGGAAGGGCTGGTAGAAGCCCATCACAGGTGGGCAAGGAGCGGGCATAATCTGGTAGTAAGCGTAGTCATTAGAGACAGGAGGCTGGGGCGTAGACAAGATGGGGTAGGCCAGATATGAACCACCAGGGCTGGGGTTAGGCTGCTGCCAGCGCAGCTCCCCTCCATTATACATAGGATGTTGCCTGTGAAGGAGTAGAGAGGTAATATGATAAATTACTTCTGATATTCTACTTTTCCAACTAAGAAACCCACCAAACTCAAATAATTTGTCTCTGCCAGTGCAGTCTTCGAGCAATTCTGGATATTCATTTTTCGATTCCCCCTCTTTCCCCTTTCATATCTTCAGCTGCCCTGTCAAAAATTAAAAGCTGAAAATGCCCCCAAAAAATCTTTAAAAAAACCGATTCACAGTATGTAAATGTAGTTACTTTTCCCATGTATGTATGTATGTATGTATGTATGTACGTTCATAGCCATATTATTCATGTGGATTTGTTTGTTATATTAACACCCTGTTATATTTGTGTAGGTTGTGTGTGTTGTCTGTAAGTTACCGGGATCTTGAATTTCCCCTTGGGGCTCAATAAAGTATCTATTAGGCCTGAATGATTCAGGGAAAAATATGAATCATGATTTTTTTTTTTTTTGCTTAGATTTGATTTCACAATTCTCTGCCATGATTTTTTTCTCACAATGTGTAATGTTATAATATGTTATAATGTAATGTTATAGCACATTGCACATCACCACAAGCATTTTTTTTTTTTACTTTACACACAATCCTACTATTTGTGGCAGCTAAGGGTTTGGGAGGCTGTCCAAATTCAATCTAAATTTCTTGTCATAACATTAAGAGAATGAAACTCCTCTACATATGGATATTATGGAAAATGCCACATATGAAACAAAAATGGAAGGCTGTGATGCAGATTAAATAGTCTTAATACTAAACTATTTAGCTGTCAAATGGTATTTTATTGTAGGTGGATTTAAATGGTGCACTGTGCACTTGCATTATATTAGAAAGGAATATATTAAAAAAGAAAGGACTCACAGAAACAAGGACTCTGTATTGGCAGAAACTCAATGTTAAGAAACTCACTCATTCTAGAGATACATAATTGCAATATCCTGATTTAATCCTGGCCTTGTGTGAAGTTTTTGGAACTTTATTTCACTTATTATAAACATTTCTCGTTTGTATTTTCTCTAAACATCCGGCAATGTTGGTGAGGCTGATTAAAAGCCCCTTTAGTAAGAGAGGGGCTCAAATAAGGGGTGTTGGTTAACCGCAGTGATGTTGTGCATTATATGAGGGTTAGTTTGTTAGGGGGTGTGTACATGGTATACAGAAATGTTGATAAGGATCCAGATGACATTTTTACAACCAGCCGACTATAGCGGGCATTTCCTTGAATTCAAATAGGGGGGAAGGAAACAGAGGAACGGATGTGTGCGAGGATACTGTTGATCACACAGGACAAAGAAGAAACAGTTTGCTCCATGTAAACTAACTCTGGAGAGGTTTCCATTCTTAATAAGTGGTATTAAACTACTCAGCAATCTAATGGCGCTCACTCAATTCACTGTTTAAAGGATCTGATGGGGATCTCTTTTGAGAAACACAACAGGGACACAGTGTTTCTTATTGTTGTTCTAGTAAACAGTGCAGTGAATGAGTCCATCTGAAAATAGAAAGGTCCAGAAGAGAGCAGATTGTTCTTGTGCTGTTCAAAATGGGGACACCAGACTTCTAAAAATACCACAAGGAATAGCAATATTTGCCAAAGTGGACAGCATTGACAAAATCCATAATTGTCATTAACAAGAACCACTGGTGCCATTAGCTAAGACTCAAAGGGGGTTGAAACGCCTGGCTTCAGAGTTTCACCCATTCTCAAATCTCCCCCCTGAGAAACAATACCTGTTGGGTTGGTTCTCCTGGACGAAAGGGTAGCAGGTGATGAGGTAGCTGGGTATTGGAGTGGTTTCCACCCCGCCACCGCCCCCTCCTATACCTCCCCCCCCTCCTCCTCCACCTGCCTCTCCAGAAAGACTCATGCTGACTAGGGATCCCTCAAGACCTTTCTTCTGTGGGATGAACGGTTCCACTTCGGCTGAAAGCTTCACATCCTGCACAAAAGACAAACAAACAACAGAAGCCAATTTACTGACTACAAGGTTCATTTGAGTGAGAAGTATGTGAAAGAGCAGCGATCTATGTTTCAAATTGATCAAATAAAGTTGTCACCACATTCACAACACACTGATTTCCTCATACTGTTCCAGTTGGTTTACAGTCTTGAGTATCTACCCACCATAATTAAAAGAAGGTATCAGGCCTAAACACAAGCACATAGAACATTAAGTTATTGAGATAACATAAGCCACAACTGCCAACATGTCAATAAAGGGTTTTAGCTATTTGACCGTCAATTTCTCATGTAACTAAGACATCTGCAGCTAGATAAAAAGAGTTGAACAATATAAACAATGACCAACTTTGGTAATACGTTGAGGTGAGTCTCTGTACCTGAAAGCCTGAAAGGAATGATAGATATGACTTTTGCATTACAAGTAACATAGAGCTTTGGTGCACTCAGATAAAAGCCTTTTTCCTGTGTACAACTTACCACAAGAGAAATACATACAACCAGAAGATGTAAATAAATGCAATTTGTTTTTTTTAAATCAACATCTATGCCCAATAATGTCCTCTCCAAGTCACTGTTCACTAACTCAGATTCATGGCCCGGACACTCAGCCAACAGTCAAGCTGTAGGAACTGGTACAGCATGCCACAGAAAGGCCAAAGATGAGAGGTCTTGGGCATTCAAAGGAAGGCTTGGGACTGAAATACTTAAGTACTTCCAAGCTCAATCAGCCACTTCAGACAACTGTTCTGTAGAAAAACAAAACACAGCCTCAAATGGATAGAAAATGCTTGGTGAATGACACCAACTAACAAGCAGGCCTACCTTAATAAAAAAAAAAAAAAAACGTCATTGTTTAATGTACAGTACTGTATACTATACGTAAAAACCAACAGAACAACGCTTTCCACATTATATACACTTTTAAACCTGGTGATCTTTATCTAAAAAAATAATCATAATTTGTAAATTATATATTATTTTGGTATTTGTTAATAACTTATTTATGACAAATAAATAAGCTAATACCAAAGTAATATGTTTGTTAGTGCCAGTATAAATGCATTAACTTTTCCTAAATTTCCTTACATGCTTTTCAGACAAAGTAAACTATCATGAATCACCTCCATAAAATGGGCAACAGACACACATTTTGTTTAACAAGTAAATTATTTTTACTATATTGCTATAATGTCATACAACTTTAAATCAAGAAGTCAATGAAATTAACAATTTGTAGCAAAACCCCAAAACATCTTTCCTAATTGAAGCACATGACAAGAAGATGTCATTTGACATCATGGTGGCATTGGTCTAACCTGAGGAGGCCACTCTGTCTAAGAAGAACCATTTAAATAATCTTCTATTTTGCAAAGTATAGGGAAAGGTGACAGGGTTCAGAGTACAAAGGCGCCCCCTCACTTCGGGATGCATGAACAGAGTGATCAGTGTGGACAGTGGAAGTCACACAGACGCTATTGTCTCCCACTGCAACTGTCGTGGGTGGCTCGCTGATTTTTCCTTTGATAATCTATAGATCCCATACTATGTAAATAGCACCATGGTAAATGGAGCCTGTTCTACAGTTGTAAGGAAAGATTTTTACAGACCCTCAGGAAGCAGCATCTATGACTAAACTGATGCAAGGGTTTATGAATACAATAGTTGGTCTGAACCTGTACATTGGTAAGCTATAGCTGATAGGGTGTTGTTATAGGATTAAGTGTGAGAGGATAAAACAGGAACAGTACTACAGGATAAGCTAATTATAAAGCAAGCCATAGCATAGAAGACCTTGTGTGCACTGGTGGTGAATCTTGATTTCGAAACAGTGGTGAAAAACCTAACTAAATAAAAAAAAATCAGTTGTGAAGAAATAAAACCCAGAACTTGTCAGATGATCCATCATTTGAAACAACCATGTGTGTCTTTGTAGTAGCTGTGTGTTAGTGAGAGGGTGAGTGAGAATAGCTGCGATTGTGGAAAAGGCAATGAGGTCAGACCCAGATGTGCATTCGTTGGGGATGAAAAAATCTCGGAGTGATAACACTGGGGGCTACTGATCTCACAAGCCATTATGTTTCTGTAAGCACTTATTCTCACACCAGTTGCTTTCAAACACTAGCATACCGTATCTGTTTCTATTTTGCAACCCGGATGGGCCGTGTTAAAAGTAGAGTATATGCATTAAAGCTTTTAAGGAGGTTTGACGTTAATGAAGACATAACTGACATATATCACGACACTACGTTACACATTTTGAGGTCCAGTAAATCTGACACAGCGACCGTATTGTCAGCCAGAAAACATCATCGATTGATGTGCCAACTAACGGATTAATCTGAGGCATTGGCATACACCTTGGGACCAAACACAACCGCACTTAACTAAACTTTCTGCATTGCTAACTGCGACAGAGGAATGCCATGCATGCAGAAGAACCAGATATTCCTCTACTGAAGATCTACGAAACCTCTGACTACACAGCTCTCATGCTCACATTCCTGTCCGACTGAAACCTTCGTGATAGGTCCTCTTGACGTCAACGTTAACGTTACATGTCCAAACAATGTGACCAAATGTTCCAGAATACTGCTAACGTTAGCTGTAACGTTATCTATCGCTCTGCTTGAAATTACAAGCACCGTCAAATGACAGCTGAGGTATTTAGCTTTAAGCTAGCTAGCCAGCTAGCCAAGCTAACACTTAACACTAGACTGTCTTTCTGGTCTTATCGCATAGAAATATTGTCAAGGAAATAAATCTAAATCATTTTGTAAAACGACCGAAAATACGCGAACTGTGACAAACGACAAGAAATACATTAGTTATTTTCCAATGTGCTGCAGTTAGCTTACTAGTTAGCCAAATTGGTATACTGTTTGGATTGCTGCTTCCCATGAAACAACTCTATCATCTCATAATGTGCTGTTGGTATGAAATAGCAAATTTAAGTCACCACTAAGCAACACTGTTAACATAATTACAATAACGGAATAGCGGCTTTTTTCAATAACGTTAATGAGAGTGCGATGTTGGGCCTCGGCTGCATAAACTAACGTCCCTTCGTCCACAGGCTAAAGCTTCAGCCAGACCCCAAACAAAAAAACAGATATAGATACCTTATTGTCACTAGCGTCCATGTCAGGAACCGTCACCGCGACACACAGTCATTGACCAAAATGTGGACGTCAGGATGTGGGTCTTTTTAATTTCTTCATTATAAATGATAATAATAATCACTGAAGGCTTAGAGACTCAAACCCAGGTCCTACTGACCGCCGACTGTTGCTGCGTCAGCTGGCTGCGCACTCCAGACTAGTTCGTAGCTTGGGCGCTGAGCTCCCTGAGAGTGAGCTAACGGCTGTCAGTATGGAAATGGGAGTCACCTGGAACGGAAAGCGTCGAGGCTCAAAAAGCTTGTACCGGCTACGAAATGCCGTATGTTATGAGAGCACAGAAATATCTTCAAAGAGTCATTCCAATCCATGTGAAAGATTTATTTTTGTCTCATTTATGACAGTTAAAAACATTTTATTAGACTCTTACTTGCCAGTCAGTTAAAACTTTGTAGCTAGTCAAAGGCAGCTGAATCCTTTTAGTGCTGAGAGAAATGTTTATTACCAACAGGCAACAGTGTACATTAAAATACTGTGTACACGTTTTCATACACATTTGGACTTTTTTTTAAACAACTGAAGCATTTGTGTGTTGCACATGAAATCTGCCAATCAGGAACATGAAAAACAAAAATACGTGTCAGTGATTTCCTCTCATCACCACAAAACACACTTTGAACACGTTCTTTGAGTTCCTGGTGTCTTCCTGAATATGGTGGCATTCTCAAAACCTGTGCTGTGCATCTTGTCTTGGAGGATTTACTTGAAGCACAGTAGCATACTTTATGGATGTATTCAAACATGCCATTTTTCTTGTCTCTTGATTTTACATGCCATCATGTGAGCTTGCTAACAATGGCTTGGTTGAGAGAGTTCAGCTGATTTGTCCATTTGTCTAAAGCTGTGTAGCGAGCCCCTCCTCTCTTCTGGTAATCCAGTTCTAGTAGCTGGTTGACTTGGTCAATTCGGCCGTGGATTGTGCTGAGAAAAAGAAATAAAAAGAAGGAATCAGACAAACCACACATGTTGCATTAAAAACTTCATTCCGTTGATTTCCTGTTTTCTGGTGAAGTCGATTGTCACAACTTCAATGCCTTTCTGTCACATCTACTGCAGTCAAATTCACTGTGTTCACTTGGAAGGTAATGACATTTTGAGCCTGTGTAAAGGCTAAAAACAAGTTTAAAACTTGCGCTGTGTAAGCCTATGTAAGCCCATTGGGTGCAAAATCTAGTAGGAGGAAAACTCGGTTTAAACAGCACCGATTGTTTTCATTTGTCTCACTACTGACAGCACTACACATTTAAAAAAAACAGAGCTACATGTTGAAATTGACTGGAATTCTCCTTTAAAATAAGTGGCATTAATTAAGAAAAATAACCTCTTCAACATGTCAGAGAATGATGGCAACAATGTTACACAATGTTGTTTAGTTATCAGTTTAAACATTGTACTCAACAGTGTTATATATGAGATAAGCTGGGATGTGAGGTTATAAATAGCATATCACTATTATACAATTATGCTAATTTAGTAAAACATGTAACTGAAACTGTCAATTCATCCCGCCTGGCTCTCTTAAGGGCCAAAAGATGGAAACTATGAGGAACTACAACTATTAACAGGAAGGGAGCATGTTTTTTTCTTTGACTTCTTAGAAGGCACTTGAGGAAGTAACTTACTTATCCAAGATGCATTGAACCAGCAAACTTTCCACATCACACACATCAATGTTCAGCTCCTGAAACAGAAGAGAAACCACCAAAAATCATCCTCACATCTATTAAGTATGGCAACTAGATTAAACATTAAAGGATGCACAGAATTCAACACACTAAAAATCCTGTTGTAAATATTTTGTTAGACGTTTAGCAAAAGACCTGTGGTGAAAATCTAGCATACAAGTATGTAAACTAAGTAAAAAAATACAGAGACTGTATTGAAAAAAGCATTAACAAATACAATTATGTGAAGCATTAGTGATGACTGTCATGCATACTGAGCCAAGACATGAGGAAATACTGTTATATCCTCATATTGATGCTGCCTTTTTAGCTTCTCTATATTTGTTAGTCATTTTAAGTACAATAAAACCTCAACTACGCTCTGTGAACATGTACAGCTGAAAAGTTTAATGATAAAGAACATAACGAGTGTGGGAAAAGTGAAAAAGTATTTAGAAGACATACACACACAATATATATATATATATATATATATATATATATATATATAGAAAGATCACATATAGTCACTGTACAGGAATTGTTTTGATCACGTGGACTTACCTTAGAAATGAAAGGGATGTGTATTCTCGTGTACGGTTTGATGAGTTTGATAAGTACTTGAGTTCTAATGTTCCGCAAGAGCTCTGCAACACAACATCAATGATCAGCTACACAAACAAGCTTAAAAGTCAACAGATTAAAAAAAGGTTTTTCGACACATGTATCACACGTGTGGACTGAAGTCACGTTCACCACTCACCCTCTATGTGCTCTCTAATGAAGGGGTCGTCCATTATGTTACTGTGATTTGTTTTCAAGATTTTCTCAAATTCAGTGATGTCATTGTTCTGGTAGGCGCTGGAAGAAAAAACAGTCAATTTTGTTATATTACACATTGTGTCTCCGTGACCCACATGAAAAGTCTCATCCTGATAGCCGTCAAACACATTTCAAAATATTGGACTTTTTGTAAACACTATTCTTGTCACGGCTTCGGGTGTGTGTTCTTAGTTTCTTGTTTATGCAGTAACAATTTTAAATATATGCATGGACCTTGAGCAATTTGAGACAGTGCCAGCTATTTATTTAAACATGAGGACAAAAGGGAGCAAACAAGGAAGCAGAAGACAACTAAAGGCTTTGGGAAGACAATAGTCATGTTCCATACTTTCTGCAAATACTGTGAAATGTACAGTACACTATGGTCACAGGGCTCGGTTTTGGCAACTGGTATGAATTATAATAAGATAATTAATGTTGATAATGTGCCATTTTGTACTAAGAGGAAATTATGCAAGATAACCTCTAAAAATGTGAACATACTGCACACACCAAACTGTTATCACTAGTATGCAACTGTGAAATACTGACCAAAGAAAATAATGTAAGCATTGATTCAAAACATTATGGAAATGATTTTTCATTACTAGCACTCATTTTTATTGTTTTGGCCACCAACAATAACATTTTCCTCACCAACATTTTATGATATAAAGATGCATGACACAAAGCACAGTCAAGTACGGTGTGCGGAGGGCCTGCTAGTACACACCTAGGGTGCACTGGATTCTGGAGTTGTAATTAAAATATCTGATGTTTTAGGCGACAATCGAGGCCAATCCCATCTCTCTTATCTTTTCCTTTAAAAAGTTGTTCTCTCCTCACAATGACATACTGATGTAGTGATGGAGTAGGTGGCTTTGCACCTTCACGAATTAAGAGAGTGACAAGTGGAGTTACTCTACCAAACACAACCTTACAACTGAGTGCATTGGATAAACACTAGGGGAAATTCGGGACAGTACCAAAATCCAAGCAGTCGTCCCCAATCCTGCCCTAATTAAAAATTAGAGCAAATTCTCAAGAGCAGGCTCTCGAGTATAGTCTGATAACTACTACATGAACATTAAAAACTGTTAATGTTGATTGAGTCATCCTGCAGGCAGCTACCATCAGCTGCTACATAGGCGGCTAGAGACGAATTTGGATAAATACACATAATTTATCATTCATTCATTCATTGTTGAAATGGAGGCTCAGGCTGGTGTCCCGGGACCCTATTAACACGTAGCTAAAAAGCTAAAACTTCTCTGCAGGTACTGGGAGACTAGGTGAGGAAATACCCCTGAATTACTGCAGTTTTACGTGATGCAAACAAAGCGTTTTGCAATGTAAGGAGTTTGGTATTTCACACGGCAGGAGTCAGACGTCAGGCTGCTTCCTAGCAGCAAACTACATATAAGTTAGTTATAGTATAATAAAATAGCTGCTGCTGATCAGATTTTTATTTTGTATTTTCAGGTTTACATGACAGTTTTTCTGACAGAATTCCTGATTAAAAATAAGAAATCATTGTGGTGCGGAGTTTTGAAATTCATGTTACACCCCCCCCCCCTTCCAAAATGTTACCCTTTCTCATCTGGTCACCCCACTGTCAATACAAAAGTAGTCTCATTATTCTTGTTGCTTGTCCATTTGTGCTGCTTTGTTAAACTGTGGCTGTAGATAGAAATAACAGCCAACACTATAATAGCAAGACTTTGGTTGTAAACAAACCACAAACAAATACATTAATGTATGCTTACCTTACTAAGTTTGTCATTGCTAGGATCTCTGGGTCATTTTTGTATGGTTTGGCCTGTGGGAAAAATATGAAAAGTTATGCATAGTACTAAAAGTTAAATAAATTAATTTCAACTGAATAAGCACAAAACCCCCAAAATATTATCAGCATATCCTTCTGAACAAAGACATTCTTTATAGAAAATTGCACAAACCTATGTGGCAACCACTAGTCTAGCCATTAGTGCCTCTCATGTTTTAAATTCTTGCATAATTATTAAAAGCAAACATTTCAAACAGTAACAATTACTTTCATACCTCTTGTGAGTCAAAAGGGTTTATTCCTGACTTCATCAGCATGTTGGCTAGGACCAGGTACTTCAGGCATGTCGTCCGTCTTGGACTGCCAGACTCATCATAGTTTTTAAAGGCCTCAAAGAAGTCTGTGTGAGCTTTCTCAAACTCACCCTCTCTCAAATGCATCTTTCCACCACACTCTGGTCAGGAGCAGACAAGCACAGGCCATTCAAGTGAACAGTTATGACAGTACATAGTGTTGTCACTTTTAAGACAAAGCTAAACAACTGAGCTATGGATGGAAGGAGATATGTACACCATCGTACCTCTAATAACTCCCATTATGAGCGGGTGAGGAATGGCAGATTTAATGTGAAGTGACTGCTCATACAGGGCTTTCAATTTCTTGTTGTTTTTTTGTGCCGTGTACATCTGGATCTCCAGAGCGTAAATCTCCAAAAGCTGTGTGCCTTTCTTCAGGTCATCCTCTCCATCATCTGTCTGTAGTTGATTTAAATATAGAACCCCCTATTAGATCATTATTGTCGTTAAATCTACATACACACATATATACACAGAAATGCTGAGGAAAAAAAAACTTTGGTTGCATATTGAGATACCAATACTAACTGTTTAACAAGGTTTGAATGACAAGCAAACAACAAGTTGAGGGACCACAAAATATTGTATGAGATCTGCAAGGTAAAACCTTTTTTTATCTAACCAAAAAAAGTTATTATTAACTTGATTATTGAATATATAGACAAACATGATTAAGAATTGATCTAATTACTTGACAGGACTGGTGAAGTTGCCTAAGGATCTTTTGTAGTTTCCCATACTCTTCTCTCTCCAAGTACAGCTTCCCCAACTGCAGGGGAGGAACAAAAAATTAGCATATTGAACACCTGTTTCACTAGAAAATTATAGTTTAAGACTACCTGGAGTCATTAAAGAACTGTTGTTTACCTTTGTGTTAGTTTTAAACCAAAGCCTGTCGTTTTTTGCATCTTTCAAAGCCTCCAATGTGGTTTCGTAGAACTCTTGTAGCAAATCCATCTAGCAACACATAAAACACATGAAAAAAAGAAAACCTACAGGGTCCAAGGACACAACATTTGTAACTGCCAGCTGGATTTTTCCATCTCATATTGTCAATCCCTACCTGTTTGGAGGTAGAGATATAGTCCAGAATGGAGTTGATGGACTTCTCTGAGTAGTTCCTGGTAACAGCACTTCTAATGTATGTAAGGAGCTGTTTGTACCTGTTCATCATCTCAGGAAAGTTTGTCTACAGGGTTGAGACACAAAAAGAAACCACTCCTCAAAAAGTCATGTCTGATGGAAAAAGTGTAAACAAATTATGGCGTGTGTTGGTGAGCCTACCAGCTTGAAGTTGATTTTTATCATCTGTTTTAGTGCTTTGAATCCCCATTCTCCTTTCTCGCCTTCTAGTTCCAATACCTGAACACACAAAACCAACAGATTTCAGCAAATGTTGTGCTTTTAAATAACTGAGATTAGAACATAACATTGTTATGGAGTACCACCCCACCTTCTGGAAACTGCTGAGTGCTGCTTTGGGATCATCCTCCTTCAAGGCTTTGGAGTTGTAGTACTGGTTCTCCAGGTCCACATTTGGCTCCGAGTTACTGTCCTCTGAGTATTCCTGAATGTAAGCACATAATCATGTCAAAGTTCAAATCACAAGATCCAAGCCAAACATAGAAGTTACAGGTTTGCTAACAAAACATATCAGAAACTCTTAGCTAACTAACACAAAGACAGGGGTAGCAAACTGCCCCTGAATATAAATCTGCAGGTATGAGCCTTAAGCTAACGTTAAGTTAGCCGATGCCATGGCTTGCTAACTAGCCGATTGGTTTGCTTTTCATGCCTGTAATTGAAATCCAAAGACAGCTAAACGCATGCATCCTAAATTAGCTAACTTATTTAGCATTGTCTCAAGTTTATTAATATTAGCCAACTGCATGGTAGCTGAAGCTAACTATAGTTAGCCAGCAAGGAAGCTACATTAGTCATATGCTGTCATTAATGGTATTAGCCAACAAGCTAACTAAACAGCTAACATTAGCTAGCCCGTTCTGTCGGCCCTTCACTGTTAGCGCTCAACGGATAAACGGTTATAATGTATAAGCGAAAAGTAAATAATTTCAGTTACAGATACCAGGTCGTAATCTTCTTCATCGTCGCACATGAAATCGTCCTCCATGTCAGACATCCTGATGGTCTTCCTTGCTCGTATTCAGGGACAGTCAGTAGCCCGGCCTGTGCTGTGTTTTGCAGCGAAGGTGAGGTGGTGGTGGTGGTGGTGTCCGTGTCAGGATGCCAAGAAGCAAAAGCCCGATTTCCGTCCATAGATGGTGCTATTGGATCGCCTCTGATACTTTACACTGTGAAAATGTTTCACCAGCCGCAGTCCTCTGGGTATTTTATAATGACATGGCTGTAGTTACATGGTTTTTAAAAAGCGTACTACTGTAATATTAGAATGAGTTTTAGTCTTACATCCAGTGGTCAAAAGTAACTAAATAGGCTACATTTACTCAAGTAGCCTAGGCCTACTGTATCTGAGGTAGGCTACTTGCACTTAACTTGGGTATTTCCATTTGATGCTGCTTACATTCATCTGACATCTTTAGGGAGTTACTTTTTAATTTCAAGATTCAGATTATGAATTTTTTTTTAAATAAAATATTATGCATTATAGATAACACATGCATCTACGCTCAATACCAATAACATTTTATGTAATGATATAACATTAAATTATGATTATTATTCTGCTAATAATATATACATAATATTGTTTTTTTGATAGATTTCGAATGTAATTTATTGTACTTTACATTGTGGCATGACAACTTTTACTTAAAGAAAGTAAATATGTTGAATATATACCCTTCACAATACAGTTAGTTGTATCATGGGTTGAAACCATAGACATTACAATATATTAAATATAACTCATATGTAGTTATATATTGTGTACATAAAACTGAAAACATTAATGAATGTAAAGCCGTGGAAAATATAGGTAAATATGTGACTTGACAAACAATGTATCCATCACTGACATTCAAGTCTTTATCCACATGACCTCTGGGGAGATCCCAAGCAAAAGTAGACACACACACGCGCATGCACGCACGCATGCACACAAACAACCACTGCTACCACACACACATGTAGTGTATCCAAGTGCACCAGGTTCCTTTGAACCATTTGGTGGTGTGAAAGATTTTACAGGCAAGGCTACAAAACTAAAGTGTATATTTTTTCTCACAATGTGGAGTACATGTAACTACACATACATCAAATATCCAGTGGTTAAGGACATTCTCAGATTATCTCTTAAGTAAAAATACAAAACTGTTATCAGCAAAATGTTATTCAAGTATTCATTATGGTTGATTTATTGAGTGGAGCTGATTTTAATTACTGTATCTACTGCTGTGCATTTTAATCATTAACTAAGCATATGTTCTAAGATTGTGTTTTGCATGAAAAATCTTTATCTGCAAAGTAACTATACTTGTCAAATAAATAAAGTGAAATGTAAAGATAAAAAATGATACATTGTAATATATACTTATATACAGTACTTGAGAAAATGTATTTAGTTAATTCCCATCATTTCAAATATTCCATCAACTTTAGCTGTGTGTGTCTGATTTCAGTTTGCCCTGTGAATCAGGTTCATGTCAAAAAGATTTCGTGACTGTTCTCTCAACAGTCTAGGCTGCCACACAGAAAGACCATTGGCAGCATCACAACAAGAAATGACGTCCCTATTCCGATAATTTACGCAATCAGCTTGTGTGTCATCATGTTATGTGTCATAAGTTTATTTAAAAAAAATAAAAAATGTGAGGTTAAAAAACTGAAGTCCATCATCCTACGCAGTCAGTTTGGCCATAATATTTACAATAGACATGAATCATCAACATCAATACTAGAGGGCGTAATGTATTCACAGACTTTTAAAGCATTAAGAATGACCAGATTAATTTTACTTGTATAAGTTTTTGTGTACAAATGTTTCACAGACAGTGCACTTTCCTCAGCTACATTATGTACCATGTGTGCACTGAGAGAATAATTGTATCTCTTACTTGAAGCCATAGTGTGGCTCTCAACTGGTTTTTACAAATTGGTGACCTGTGTGTACAGTGCACACTCTAGTGACAGGATACAGTGTGTGCATTCCCATTTGGTGCATGCGTGAGATGCAGTAGTGGTGCATGTGTAGTGTCTGTCAGCAGTCTGTCATTAATTGCGCTGCGTTTACATCAACATAAAGACTTAACGAATGAGTGCTTCTTTGCTGGAAACAATAGAAAAGCTGTGGTCTGAGACAAAAGACAAATGGGTGCTAATACACCCTGATTTGTCATCACAACGCCCCCACAACGTCCTCAAATCATATGGCATTTGGCTTCTTCACATTCCTGAAATACACCGTTATTGCCACAGATTGACTAATCTGTCAACACACTGAAAACTTCTGAAGAAGGCATTACCCAGCTGCAGTCGATTGATACTGCAATACTTGAAGGGCAAAGTAGGACCCTCTCTCTGCCCAAGTTTAACACAACTCTATCTTAGGCACCAACTTAGCACGCTAAAGACTTTTATCTGACTGACTTAGGGGGATGTTTTGATAAACACAAGCAATCATGTTTAACCTTGCCATGTAAACCTGCTAACATTATTTAGACATCAAAAAGTGTGGTATTAAGCCTTATAAACACCTCCAAGCAGCCCTTCTTTTTCAGATAATCTTTGATGATTCATTTGATAAAATTAGTACATGTATTATTCCATTTGCGTCAATATATACACTGGGATTTATAAGCCTTTCATTTTTGATAGCCAAAAGCTGTTTCATACCCAACATAATAACCTTATTAGGGTTAATATAATCTAATTTCTGACAGTTCAAAAAAGCAAAAGCCTGTGTACCTCTCTAAGCAGCCTACTTGTATACTCTACACAAGTGTCTCTCACCACTAAAGTGCTAACATAAGGGTGCTTACCCTTGTTGTACTGCTGCCAACTCCCTTGTAGGTCATTACACATACATGCACGCATATATATATAATATATGATCTAATAGATCTAATATACACATCTGCCTAATCATGTGTGCCCCTGCATGTGCATACTGGTAAATGCCCTGAGAATCTAAAGTTGCCAACCTTGTAACACCTACCCTAAGGTCAGCATGCTCTCACTACTCAACTTGTGCAGGATGCGTGACTAGCCTGTTTGTTTTTCTCTCTCTTTTCTGTTGTTGTTGCTGTTTTCATTTTTACAAGGTATGTAGAAGCGTGTCTCAATTTTATGCAACAACTTCCATCAAGTGGGGCTGTTATTACAGATGAAATCCAACTTCCAAGAGCTGAAACAGCCAATGCAGCCAAGTCCACTTGCAGCCCCTCAGCATAACACGCTAGCATACTGTGGTATGTGCTTAGAGTGGGGTATGTGGGTTGGAGTTTATGGTGTTGGGGTAGAGGTTGTGTATAATATAAATGTATGGAGGTTAAAAAAAATTGATTGATACCACTCATACCACATGTTCAGCAAATTTACCTGTCCAGTAAATATGACGGTACTGCCAGCAGGTTAGTTTAGCTTGGCATAAAGACAGCTAGGCTGGCTCTAACCAAAGGTAACAAAATCCCTCTACAAGACTCAATGAAGTTACTGCAAGGTTTTCTATGTTGAACTACTCTTTGAAAGAGTGTGAAGTCAGACAAATCTGTGGTTTCCAGTAAAATCCCTTACAAGTTTTGAATTGCAGAGCCATTCTGCCTACAGTGTTAATGATATTACTCATCTGAGTACAAGGGAAGTTTGTAAGAGTTTATTGTTGTTTTAATGACTGCAAACATGTCACGAAGTCCAGCCAGCCAAAGCTCTCCCTGCAGCACAGAGCACCAGAATATCCCACCCATACTCGCTGATGCGACTCCCCCCTGACAATGGGATGGCAGGCTAAAAGCTCTAAGCTGCCCTGTTTTTATTATTCTCTTCTGCAGCTGAAAATAAAAACAGATGTGGCACAAAAGCGAGTCCAGCTTTCAGGTCAGATCCAGGATGCAGAGTGCATGATTGGACTCTGTGAAATACCCATTGTCTTTCTGCCCTCTCCTTTCCCCTCTTCCTCTGCTGCTTCATGTTTCTCCCCTTTTTTGGTGCACCATCCCTTTGAGTTCAGTTAAGGAAATCAAACCAGTAGATGGGGTATATTTAGATGCCCTTACATATTTCAAATTCCAAGGCTGAGGCTATGGGATTGGTGGTTTCCAACTTCACGTTTATGCAAAGCAACATGACCACATTCAGGTCCAGTCTGACTGAAGATTTGTGACCCTTTAAATGCTTTCATTAACATGAGACAATCAAATCCTTTGGCGGGCAGGATGCTGGTTCATACAGTGTGAGACCGTAGCAATGAACTTACCTTTTGTTGTAACAGTTTGGACTTGTCAGAGTAAGCAGAGTGATGTATGTCCTTAGCTGACAGCCAAGCTCAAAGGAGCCACAGCTGTAAAGTGCTTGTCAGAAAGTGGAGTAATAAAACCTCTGTTTGCACACAACTGTGCTCCTGTTGAAAGGCCTGCATGTGTCTTAAGCTTCCAAATACTGTAAATATAGATCAAATACTGTGCATTTTTCTCTCAGAATGCCTACGAGCAGTGGATTATTGTCTTTCTTTTCATGCATATTGTACCTTGTAGTTTGATTTTCTGTGTATTGTTTGGCATTTCTTTTCTAGTTTCTGGTTTCTTTTCAGCTGGCATGGCATTATTTATCTGCCCTAATTGTGATTATTTCACTGGAAGAGAAGATGACAAGCTTAAAAAAGATGTAGTTGTAATTTATATGCTCTCTGTGTGGTTTCCTGGGAGCATAGGCAATGATGATGGTTTTTGTTTTGTCAATTTGTTCTGATTGTGCTTGGCTCTCCTTAAGCACCATGTGTTGTATTTCAGTTAACCATTTCACATTGTTGGATAAATACTGTAAATAATACTAAACAACACTAATACTAGCAGTAATATTATAACCAATGCTCCCACTCCCAGTGTGCTACTGAATAGCAATACATTGCGAGTAAGTGCGTGAGTGAGTAATTGCTTCTATGTGATCCAACACTTAATAATAGTTTAGCTATTTCAGAAATCCCCAGACATAAAATGTAGCCAGGATTAAACCTGTGTTGGTTTTGCAACAGATGATGCAACCTTTTGTTTTTTTAGAAAAGATTGTACACAAACCTGCATGTTGCAAACATTCATTGGGCTGTCGCCTAAGCTAAAAGAAAAGGAAAGATCTTAAAAGGGCAAAGCAAATGAAAATCACAATATGGTGTTGACAAGAATAAGAGCCAAAACTCACAGTTGCATGCAGTCAACTTGCAATAACACAGATGTTATAATGATTGAATGTCAGTGGTGGAAGATGTATTCAGATCATAAAAAGCACTAATACTACCAATACTCTGTCTCAAGTAAAAGTCCTACATTGAAAATGTTACTTAAGTATGTAAGTATCATCAGGAAAATGTACTGAAAGTATTAAAAGTACTCAATGCCGAAAAATCCTCACATTTAATAGACTAATCATTTTAGCTGTACTTGTCAGCTTATATTTTGTTGTAGTAGTTTAAACATTGTATTTTATAAATTGCATGTGTTTTGTTATCTTAATTTGTAAAATAACTAGTAACTAAAGCTGTCAGATTAATGTAGTGGAGTAAAAAGGTACAGTATTTCTCTCTGAAATGTAGTGGAGTAAAAATAGAAAGTGGCATGAAAAAGAAAAGTGCCTCAAATCCGTACTTAAAGGAGAATTCCGGCCAATTTTTAAGTTAATCTTGATCGCTATAAATATGAGAGTACAGTCGATAGAAAAAAAAACAACGAGCCGAATTGGTGAGGTGAACACAGAGTATCTGCTGCTATGTCTATGAGCTTCCACTGAGCTAAAATGGCAGTTGTCGGGGAGAGTTTTAGAGTGCCTTTGTGCCTCTTAACAGACACAAAATGCAATTAAAATATCTGTGTAACATGAACAGGACCCTTATGTGACAACAAGATGCATTTTCAACTCAGACATTGTTTAAATTCACCTACCCTGTCTCTATCCTGCAGGTAGTTAGCTCGCCCTGTTAGCTGTTAGCTGCTATCTGTTGACTGCTAGCTGCCATGTGTTCAGTCATGTTTCTGTGATATTCATCATGCAGTATTACATGTGTATTTGTAGCTCATCCATTTTGTGTGCAATTGATGTGGTGTTGGTGAATAGTAGGCTTGGCAGTGTCGATCTGTGTGGTAGTAGCAGTCCATAATTTGGCCCGTTTCCATGTAGGTGCATAGTCATTGATATGGTCATAACCACTACAGCGTTCAGTTATCTATTTTTGAGGAGGAATAAACTATAAGTTTTTGTTGCAAAGGCATAACCTGTCCTCTGGAGGACGTAGCCAGACCACCGGGCGCTCACTGGATTGTTTTCTGGAACGGGAGGCAACAAAGGCGCGGAGAAATCAGAAGCAAGGAAGCTGGCCGGGCTTGCCAGCACGGCTAAGGGTACTACCACACAAATCAACACTGCCACGCCCCTTATTCACCAACACCAGATCAATCACAAAAAAGGATGGGCTACAATTACACAATTCTCCTACAGCAGTAAATGTATTTAGTTACATTCCACCACTGTTGAATATATCACTGTATATATTGCAGAGACTTTTGCAGCCTTGTGTATCTGACCTTGTTATGTCTAAGGCTAAAGTCTATAAGCATTCCTCAGATCAAATAAAAGCCCTCACATTCATCCATTAGGATCTACTTTGTTTATTCCTCTACTAGTGAGTCGCCCATATTGTGAGCTAAGACTGGTGGTCTACTACCAGGGCGGCATGTAAGATTTTCCAGTCAGTCACGAATAGTAACTTTCCACTGCATGGGACCAGGGTCCTTGCAGAGAGATTACTTTGATGTACCTTATCTGTCTCTGAGTGCCCTCAATGTTAAATAGCAACAAAGTACAGTTCTAAGAAAGGCAGAGGACATTTAAGTGGGAGGAAAACGTCTTGATCATAGTGTGTATTGATGGCTATTCATTGGCTCTAGCCTTGTTTACATTTGAGAATGCAAGTGTCCACATGTGTGTCTTCCTGACTGTTAGTTGGTGCATCATTACTTAGATGTAAGTTGTTTTTGGCCTAGTTGCACAACCTCCCCAGAGACGGATGTTCCACTGTGATCTTCCATTTCCCACACTTGATGAAATCGCTGCTCATACAAGATAAGGAGCTGCTGTGGAGGTGACACACACAGAGCTGTCAACACTCTTGGAAATATTAACTCACAGACATAACTCCAATCGTCACAGATCACCGTAAACAGAGACATTTCTCAAGAGGCATAATTAAACACACATCAAAACCACATTTGCAAGATTTAGGCAATCCAATGAGGAGGGGAATGAGAAGGACAAATAGCAGTTCAGCATTCAGTATTTTTCTTTTTCTGTGGTCCCATATGAGTAAGGCCCTTCTGAACTGAGATAAGACTAAATAATTGACAAATGCCTATTGCACAAGTTGGAGTAAGAAGCGAGGACCAAAGCATGTTGTGGGGCTTAGTCTGGGGCTAGTGTTTAGGTTACTAGGGCCAGCACTGCATCAGATGACACTTTGCGTGCAGACGTTTTTATGAACTCAAACTCGGTTGCCACAACATTTCACATTCATGAGCACAAGATTCGTGCTAAGTATAATAAAATAAATATTATTACACAATATATTACTGATTTAGATGAGGCATATGGCTCAGGTTTATCCATGTCCATAGTAAAGGCTGGCTGAATGCCAACGCTTTCATGTGATTAGGCTTGTAAAGGGGATACAGGCAAACACTTTCCCCCTGAGTAAAGTCATGGGCTTAATGTATAACATACAACACAATACAGTAAATCTATATCATTTACAGTGTTGTCCACATGTAAACTGTCTATGTCATGTTGAAGTCTGCTAACCACATATTTACACAGAAGCAACAGGCTATAGCATAGTGTGCGTATGTTCTTAAAATACCATGGAAATTAATACATGTGGCCAAACTGAGAGGTTTCAGTCCGAGAAAGATAAATATATCTTGATTTTTTGTGTGAATGCATTTTTTTTTTGGTCTGTCACAGAAAGAAGGGTTGAGAACCTCAGCAGTGTAACCTACGATGGAAATCCAGAGTTTTACAATCTGTAAAGAGTTAGGAGGCGGCGGAGAAGAGGGTTTACAAATGGGTCTGGGCACATTTCCCACAAAGGCGGGAATTCCATCCCGCTACACCAATCTGGAGATGTTTACCTACAAAATGTTGAAGCATGATGGAGTGTCTATGTGTCAGTGTCAGAGAGTGTGTGTGTGTGTGTGTGTGTGTGTGTGTGTGTGCGCGTGCATGCGTGTGTGTGTCTGTGTGGTCAAAGGAGACCCTCGGCTCTCGTGACTCTGGCTGGGGATAGGAGCAGGGGGGTGGAGAAGATACTATCAGGCCTTGATTTCTGTGGTTATGATGACATCCAGATAATAGCAGAACACACACACACACACACACACACACACACGCGCGCACGCACACACACAGTATCTCTTCAGCTCCAAGCCCGCCACTAGCCTCTCTCTCTCACACACACACACACACACACACACACACACACACACACACACACACACACACACACACACACACACACACACAGAAACACAGACACACACACACCAGAGCCTGAAAATTACAGCTTAGCATGCAAGCATTGAGCAGATGGGTTGCCTAATGACTGTTGTGTACAGTGCAGAGGGAGTGTGCTGCTTTCCCATTACACTTCCCCCTTACAACTCACCAGACCCCAAAGCACAGATCTGGCTTTCATTTACTTTATGTCTTCACTGGCATGACTAGGCACTAACTAGCATGACATATGCAAGTAGCAGGTGGTCAGACTATAAAAAAGGTGAATAAAAACATATAGGAGGGAGGTAATCATCACTTGTCAAATGTGATGTGAAGTTTCTTATTTATGGTATTGAATCATTTAATGAAGTTCCATCATCTACTTGTTTTTTTTGGTTTTTACACCTGTTTGTTCTCTAACATGGTATAACGTGACAAAAGTCTATTAATGTCAAAGTGTCTACAAACAACAATCCTTTTAGAAGAGGAAGCTTTAAATGACATCAACATGTTAGCGTGAGAGTCGGAGGTAGACTGCTGAGGATCTGTCATGATTGCTGTCAAGGGATGATTACTTTAAGATGACCTCATTTGATGATCTAATATTTTAAAAGATATTGCCCTACTCTCCTATCATTAAAGGGGGATAATTTGCTTCCTAAAATCAACCAGGGCTCCTTTCATCCTCCTTGGAGAATACTTGGACAATATCCTTGCATATCAAAGGATTTCCAGAGAATATGATCAACTGAAATTGGAAACATTCAGAAAAAATCCATTATTAAAGCTAACAGAAAGAGACAAGACTAAATTGACCAGTATTGAACTGTATGATTTACTCTTTGAAAAGCAAGCCACTATTATGCTGTAAAGTAGTCACTATTTGTGTACAAATTACTATGTGGTAGATTATATTATGGGTAGCCATTCAGTTTAATGATGACACATTGATGGCAATTAGCTAATTACATTATATCACGCTTCTTTTGTGAAAATTATTGTGCAAATAAAAATGTTAAAAAAATTTAATTATATATATATATATATATATATATATATATATATATATATATATATATATAAAACTTGTATAAATTGTTTTGTATTAGATATAATACACATACATTGAGCAAAGGTCATCTGGTTACAAATATGTATATATCAAAACTAGAGCTTTCTCTGTCCCAAATATGATACCCATAGAGCAAAAGTAGATTTTCCTAGACACTGAATCAAAAATAAATTAATCTCATGTAGATGTAATCTTGTTTTATTAGTTTGTTATTATTTGAGGTTTTTCAACAGTATGTGTTGGATTTCAATCTGTAATTTTATAGTCATTTCATTTCATTTGCATCAGACTTCTTATATGTGATGTTTGTTTTTCCTTGTTTCATGTGTTGCTTATTTAAATTTTTATCATTATTCTGCGTTGGCCTCAAGAATGCTAGCAACCACTTAGGGGGATCCAAATGAAGAAAAAGACTATCGAGAGTTGAGTTTATATACTTCAATGTGAGTCACTCCGTCAGTACTACTCTAGTTTTCTTTTTACTCACCATTATGCCTTTGTTTTCCAGCTGAAGCCTTGAAGAAACAAGTACAGTAAAAAAACAATCTGTCAAACACGCACATATAACATTTGTAGAGCTGTAATATTATTTTAACCCAGTAATTCCAAAATGCAGTGCAGTCCATTAGTTTTGCTCCATCATATTGCTAATTTACACTATCATGCTGTAACATCCAAATAATGTTAAAAGATCTACAGCAAAGGCTGACAAGGTCACAATACAGTCACAAGCACACGTAGATAAACACTTTTATATAGCCAAATCAACTACAACGCACATTTCAAGAAACACCCATTAGGTCACCTCACAGACCTCCATTTACACATACCTGTCTTTATTACTAGGTTCCTTTAACAGACAATAGTCAGCAGCTTCCTCAGAGCTGTACAAGAGAGCGGTTGATGTTGTCTTCACGTGCGTGACCCCTCTGTATGCATGTTTACTGGGTGCGTGAGGAAGAGACAATAGTGGGGGAAGCCTATCTGCATGGCTGTCTATACCTAATCTGCTGTTGCATGCAAAAGGTGGTGTGTCAGACAACCATGAAGGTAACTTCAGATGGACAAACGGCCACTCTGAATTACATCACTTTGTGAGGATGCCTTTGTTTCTGTGAAACCAAATCCACATCCACATGAATGACATGGTGAGCTGGCTGTAATTGAGATGTCTACGCAGGAAGGCGTGTTGAACTTCTGTTACTCTCAATTTCTCCCCTTCTCGCACGATATCTCATCCCCAATACCTCCCTTCCCCGCTCTCCCCCTCTATAGTCATCCTCATCACTCTGTCTCTCTGTGAGGCACAGCACTGAGATATACAATACAGTCTGCACTTTTGACCGACGGCCCAGGATAATGGTTTTCAGATTTTTCAAGGTGGCCTGAATCTGTGCCAGAGCTGAAAATGGAAAGCAAACACGAGTCCACCACCTTCTGTTCCTACTTAGTTCCAATGTATTCAGGATTCAATTCTGCCATGCTTTTTCATGTGACACTTACATCCCTCAATGGCCACATAGACAGAGTGTGAGTTTGTTTTATTACTGCCTGTCTTTATGTAATGTGGAGGAATCCACCATTAGTATAAGAGTGGGGGGGATACTCCAAGAAATGTACTAATATACATCCTTGAAAAACCTCAGCATGTGTGAGCCAGGTCTGTATGATGATGAAGCTGTTACAGGTTTAGATCAGTAAATGCAGTGGTGTCCATAATCTCAAATGCATTATTCTGGGTGCTTTAACAAGCGCATCCCACATGGCCTTGGTGTGGGGTTCATCCAGACCCAGATGTTTATGCTACCAGCTGCTTTTTTCTAGTCTTACATGGTTGTGGTTTCTGCCCAAGAATTGTCTAGCAAGCCATGATTCCAGCATAGTGTTACTACTGGACAACTGAAAAGTGAAAATAAATATTAAAATGGTGATATCTTTAATTGCTTTGAAATTTGCTTTGAAAACAGCCGATGACTCAATCCGATCAATTAAACATTATCCCTGTGAGGTCCTGCAGGGCATGCAATCACTGGACCTCAGGGTCTATTTTCTAGGAATTGCCAAGTCAAGTGTGGATGTCTGGGCAAAGCCTATGATCTCAGACTTGTTGAGGACTCCACCAGGGTCATCAAAAAAACTAAAACAAAAAAAACATCTTGCAGAATGACAGTAGAGGAGAACAGTTTTACTTTATCACTGACTTTTGTTCCATCCAGCTCAGCACAAAGATGTCTAGTCACTAGTTAGTTGTTTATTCTTTAAGCATTCACATCGCTATCATTCCAATAGTGACAATTGCACATCTGTATGCATTCGCATCACTGTTCAAAATTCTGTGATGTTGCTGCCTCTGACAATCTTTAGTTCAGTCTTTCATGCTAAGTAAGCTGAGTATACTGTTGGTTCAAACAGTTTTACTTTATTTGGTACAAATCTAAGCACTGTTTATTAGGTTAATAGCTTAGTAGTTTGGATCAACAGAAGTACAGAAGGAATACTTGCCTGACATCCAATTTTTCTCTTTTTCCACTCTGTGTGTTGCCGTTCTCTAACTCCGTTCAGTTTGGGAATCAACAACCAGAACCTCCGAGCTATCAAGCTACATGCTGAAAATGGGAAGTTTTAAAGAAGATGTGGATCGTGCAATAACACAGGCCTGCTTGGGTCTTTCAGTGAATGATTGTAAAAATGTACAAAGAATAAGTTTACAGCAAAGGTCGACCAGTCAGATGCGAACCAGGCACATTAAGGTTCATGATCAAGGGGCGACCTCTAGCTCACCCAGTAAGAGAGTGCGCCCCAGGTAGGCTGAGTCCATTGCAGTGGCCCGGGTTTGAGTCCAACCTGTGGTCCTTTGCTGCGTGTCATGCCGCATCTCTCTCCCACCAACGTTGATGATCAGCACCGCTACCCTTTGGCCCCCAGGGTACACCTACTCTATATCATGATTATCTATGTAAATAAACATACTGGACATCATTGAGCTGACAAATACACTTTTAATCACCAGTGAGGGAAACTCCAGTGCCAAAAAGCTTCTGATTCAGTCAGTGACACTGGTGAGTGTTGGCCAGTACACTCAGTTCAGCTTTGGCAATAAAGTGTACGTAATATCTTGTTCAAATCTCCCAAAGTTTGCATGATCATCAACTAGTCATGTGATCAATCTGACAGCTCTAACACAAAAATTTCACTGCTGTTTTCCTTGTTGTCCTCTTGCTTTAAAGTGAGATTACACATCCTGCCAAAGTACATCCTACTGCCCATTTGCCACACCAGCCCTTTTAAAGAGGCCCTAACAAAGCACTTTGCCCACTGTTGGTGCAAACCACAACTGCAAGACCACCCACAGCGCATATGGCAGTCTACACTGCCTGTTTTAAGAATATGCAAAGCACCATAGTGAGACAGACATCTTTCTTTAATCTCTGATAGTTTTACAACACTGTAATCTTCCCTGCTATGGCCCCTGAACAACATTGGTCTTTGGGGTACAGGTAAGTGGTGTGACCACATGGAAGTCACACAGCAGAGACTATATTGATGAGCTCTGAAACTGATTTATGCACACATTCCATTATACAGGCCCTGGATGCAAACTGGAGAGTATTTAATCTCCAGAATGTGAACTATGTCCAATTGCTGCTGAGTAAGGCCAGCAGTGGGCTGGAGAAAGAGACTGTAGCTCTATATCTGGCACAAATTGTGTAATATTTCAATGGGTCTATCACAACTTATATTGTATTATAATCTTTAATGTAATTTAAAATATATATTATTGTGAAAGAGATAAAATAAAGAAAAAGAAAATTACATGTTTAACCATTTTGTTTTGACTTTTATGTAAGTAGTTGTTTAGCAGTTCTTTATACATCTTTATACATATATTCCAGCATGTGAGCCCCCCCCCCCACACACACACACACACACACATACATACACACATTCACAAACACACCTTCCTACACTTCACCCACCTCCAGCTGTAGAGGTGTGAGGTGTGTGTCCTAGTGTGACGGGACCAGGGCAGGCGTTCCTGCAGTACTCGGGGGTGATGAGGCCAGTAAATCTGCACTGAGGGGTGGTCTCTGAGCCTGCCCCAGCCTTGGCAGGACCCCTGGGCCCAAATTGAAAACAGACGTGTTTGGAGTTCATTATTTGAGTTACTACTGTTCAATTGTGATTTACAAGAGTGTGTGAGATATGGAAATCTCTCACGCAACTGAAGATATGGGCTGAGTGAAAGCACATTGTGAAACAGGCCCCTCCGCCCTGTGGGAAGGACTAATCCGTAAACTCATGCTATCCCTCCATTTCGGCAGGGCTGTTTATTCAGTGTTTTCATCCCTTCGGCATGTCATCATACTATAAAGGCAGGAATCTCTGTAAGTGAGTCCATCCGGCTGTCTGTCTTTGAATGTGGTGAACCGCATGCGCAAAGTCAAATGACGCACGCAGCAGGATTTTTGAACGTAGTTTAGTGAGACGTTCAGGGTGAAAAAGACATTAATAAATTTATTTATTTGACCTGTTCTGAAAAGGCACTTTTTAATGGGCGCTGTACTATTTGTCTTCTTTTGCTAATGGAAAAAGCTTGCTATAAAGACAGGCAATTCAGGCTTTTCTACAATATCTTCTCTGATAATACATCAGCAAGTAACCAAGTAAAGAGTCAAAGAGAGGCATTATCAGCACAGTGTAATGAACCCTTTGAATTACTTAGAGTCTGTTCTAGGTGGAGCTTTCAGCTCTAATATGATGCTGGATAGATTATTGAATAATAATGCATCATATTTTAATTGTGATATTTTTGGAGGAAAATTTGAATCTGCAACGTAATCAGTAAAATGTCAATGAAGTAGTACAATGTTTTTCTATGAAGTCAGTACTATACTGTTGGGTTGCACTATTAATATGACTAATTCCCTACAGATAAACAGAAACAACAGATAAACAGAAACATATGTAGCTTGAGCAATTGTTTTGCTCAAGCGGATGACAGCAGCACACCTTTGGTTATAAACCATGCCAGTTCAAGACACAACTGATCTCAAAAGTAATTTCCTCTGGTCTGTGGCCTGGCTTCTCGCATGCATGTTGCCTCACATGGGTCTCTGTTGGACATGCACGCACGCACGCACACGCACGCACGCACGCACGCACGCACGCACGCACACACACACACACACACACACACACACACACACACACACACACACACACACACCAGGCTCTTTCCTCTAGACAAGACCTACTCTCCACACGAACAACCCCAAATCATCCATCTCTGTCTACAAAACTACTCCTCCCCTTAGGGATGGAGGACTTTAATGAAACACTAAGAAACTCTGATCTGTGGCCTTTCAAAAATAATGGTCAGCCAGGGACGTTGAGCAACATAAGATGAATGTGTAGAGATAAAAAGGTGTATAGAAGTAGGAAAACCCAGTCTGCCGTTAAATAGATCATCACCTAGTAAGCTCAAGGCCAATCACAAAGCAGACAGAGAAACTTCCTTATGAGTAAGCTGCTATCAGGAATTCATAGAGATAATGTGTCTGTTCTCTCCCCAACATCAGCTCCTGTTCTCCAGCTCTGCTCTGCTTCTCCTACCTCCATCATTCAAAAATGACATCCATCTTTACAATGAGACAGAGATGAACGCACGACAGAGATTGAGAGGCACTGTTATCTAAAAGCAATAGAATAAAAAATAAAATCACATGGACTTGAGTTTCGACATGTGCATGTGTTGTGAACACATGCAGATTTACTTACATACATTCTTCTTCTAACTGACATTTGCATAGATGAACCGCTTGGACAAACATGACTGATGACTAACTTGTGGATGCAAATAAACATGTAAATACCACTGAGATTATAAAAGCAATAGATATTAACTTGATTTTTCTTCATGTTTTGAGAAATCCTTGCGCGCATGCCCGCGTGTGCGCGTGCGTGTGTATGTGTATACAGTTTTGAATCCGTGGACTTGTCAGCCTTTTGCAAAAAGGGTTATTAAAATAAAACACAAAATACTGGAACTCGTTCACTTCTGTCATAACAAATGACACAGACATTCCTCTCAGAAGCTAATGAACAGTTGAGTGACTCAGTGTTATGGTTATGGCTCCACTAAAGCCAGTAGCTATGAGAAGATTAAAGAGGACTTTAGATAGATCCAAAACGAGCTCTGCCCCAGAAGGAATCTTATCTGGCCTTTCACTTGAGGGAGATTGATTCCGATCATGAGTCATTTTGCCTGCTTATTATTTCACAAATTGGATTTGCAGATACATAAGTGAAGGACAGCTGATTAGTGTATGTGTGTGTGTCTTATGACTGACTGGAGGTGTCTCTGCTCACAGCCTCCCTCGCTGGCCTCTCCTGCTGTCTGTATGTCTATAACAACACCAAACCACACCACAGCTCAAGTGGTCCATATACAAGTGATTCACAGAGCATTCACTTGTGAACACTTCACTTTGTGTATTTTGGTCTTTGGTTTTTGTTGCCCAGTTTTCTTTTTAAGTAATCTACTTTCAGGGCACACATTTTATTTTTGGGTTATAAAACCAATATCTCCACTCTGGAAGTTGTTTCTAAACAAAGATTTGTTCCGTAAAACTGGCACAGAAGTAATCATGCACGAGAAAAGTGCTCACTCCAAGACTGATCGCTAAACTGTGCCTCATGAAATATCATTCTTTGCCATAATTAAATAAGTGCCTGCAGGGTTTTTGCCTTCACAACAGTAAGCATGATTGGTTTGCATACAGTAAAGGCAATGAGTCTGTGTTACCTTATTTGACAGAAATCTATATACATTTGCCTGTCATTTCTAATAATTTGATAAACATGTCTATAGAGTTAATGAAACCCTAATCAATAAAACTACTTAAAAAATAAAATGAAAATACCCTAGCATGGCATTGATTCTGTCTTGTGATGAAACATGTTACAGTGAGCAGTTCCTGTCATCATAGTTCAGCAAATGTGTGTTAAATTCCAATAACCTCACATGCACTCACCAGGGAAGCCTGGCTTCCGGGGGAGAGTGGTGCTCAACTGTCCCGACCGGGCCTGCGGCATTATCAGTGGATGACCTTTGTAGGTTTGTATACTCAGTCAAGTCATGTTTGATCACGCAAGGTTTTGAAATTAGGGACTCTTGTTATTTGTTAATTGAATCTGGAATCTTCATTTCCGGGTTAGCACTCCACCAATCAGAATGGTCATTTGAGTCTGACTGCCGGCAGTGCCCTCCTTCAGACCGAGCTTGTCAGGTCGGCCGAAATGAAGGCCGACGGCCCCTCCAACAGACGACGGCATGGAACATACCGAACAGACTCGAGTCACCAACCTCGCCAGACTGTCTGACGGTCGATTATTGGGTTGGTGTGTCAGGGTCCTTAGTATGGGCTGAAATATGTGCCAACAGAAACTGAATTTGAACCATTTATATTTTAATTTGAATTGCTAAACTTTAATAATTGCATTGAAAAAGTTAATCTGAATCATGACATCCAGGTACATAAAGGATGAAGATTTAAGATGTTTATTAATCCCCAGTGGGGAAATTACAATTTGTTAGTAAATTACACACAGGCCTGAAATACAAACACATGCTCAGGACCTATACATGCACTAATGGAGAGATGTCAGAGTGAGTGCGCTGAACCAGCGCCCTGAGCGGGTAGGGGGGTGTGGTGCCTTGCTCAAGAGCACGTGGCAGTGCCCAGGAGGTGAAGTGGCATCTCTCCAGCCACCAATCCACACTATTTTTTGGTCCATATGGGGACTTGAACCAATGACCCTCCGGTTGCCAACCCAACTCCCTACGGACTGAGCTACTGCCACCCCAAGAGAGAAGAAGAGCTTTGCCAGCTTGTTAAAAAACCAAACAATGGCGGACGTAAGCAGAGCGAAGCAGAATTGGAGCGGCATCGCTGACGAAAAATCATTTAAATGTAAGTATCTTTAGTGTTTGCTGTACATTTGTTAACACCACTAATGTGTTACATTAATGTAAAGCTAAACACTTTAATGCTGGCACAAATTGCTATTAATAATAAGGTAGATACAGGACAAGTTAACTGAACCTATCATTTAACATTAGGTTTGCTGTCTTTTGTGCCATTTGTGTTTGTAAAGTTTAATGTGGCATTTTCATCTCTTTTTATTTGCTGTTAATTTATATGCCTTTTTTCATAATTTGTACTTTTTATTACAATTTACACTCTGTTAGTTAGTAATCACTACACACAGCTGAAATACACACAAATGCTGATAATCATGCACAAATGGAGAGATGTCAGAGTGAATGTGCTGCCAGTGCTGGACCAGCACTGAGCGGGTGGGGTATGGTGCCTTGCTCAAGGGCACCTGGCAGCGCCCAGGAGATGAACTGGTATATATCCAGCTACCATTCCACACTCTGTACTTTTGGCCCGTACGGGTACTTGAACCAGCAATCCTCCGGTTCCCAACCCAACTCCCTACGGACTGAGCTACTGCCAGCCCAATTGGTATTATTGTATATGCGTAATGTTAGCAGAGATTTAGAAATTGGTGTGTTTATCAGTTGTTGCTGAGGATGGGAGGTAAAGCTGCACTTTGTTAATTTCACTAGCAACGTTAAATGAAAGCTAAAATGTACGAGTAGATTCCCACATAAAAGTATAACATAACGTTACGTAATAGCATTCACAGTAAACATTGTTTTCTTGTGTTTGCTGTCTTTTAACAGGGACTAAGGAACAAACGGAGGCGGTCACTGTGGATGGAAGCCACAGCAGAAAGTTGGCCCTGGTTTGACAACATGGATGAGGCAATAGGGCAGTCGGCACCAGTCTGATTGCTCCGATCCAAGAGGACAAACCAGGGCCAGGCGCTGACCTAGCATCACCAGAAGGGAGAGATGAGGGGGAGGAGAGGGAAAGCAAAGACAAGAGAGCAGGGACACAGAAGCCAAAGAGAGATGTTGAATATATTATTTGCTATTTTAGAGATTGGCATTAAAAAATAAATGCATTAAATTAACTGCTTTGTCTGTGTATTTACGTTTTTAGGTGTGTGCAGTATTTAATATAAACTGTTTTTCAATGTTTATTTTTCCATCAAATTATGACCTGGACACAGGAAGCTTCTAACTGAATAATTACATTCAGATGCTTACTTTGTGTGATGATACTAACTTTGTAGTGTTGTAGTTTCTTCATCATGGTCTTAACTGACAACTGTGACCATTTAACACACTAACACCTATCTTTACTGTGTTAGTGGGTGTTTATCAGTGGTATTGTTATTATGACTTTTCATATTTTGGTTGAAGCTTGTGTGTCTACAGTTCTATTTAACCTTTCACACATGCAATTAACTGCATAGCATGTGGTAGCTAATTAACTGGTAGCATTTATCTTGTTGTGGTTGCTGATCATATTTTACACCGCAGTTGTTTGAAAGCTAGAGGCTACTGAACAATGAGCTAATGTTACATGTATGCAGTAAATCACAAGCTAATGTAAACTGTTAGCTACTGCTTAATGTAATTAGGGTTAATTAATGCAATTCTCCTTACCAGTAAGTGTTAGGACAATTACAAACATGAACTCTTGCAAGTTTTTAATTTCTTGACAAGGGATAAATAAGAAAACGACTATTGCTTACATCCTAGCCTATTAGTGTCTGTAATGTTACCTACCATTGCATGTTGCGGGCAAAGTTGCTACCAGTAGATTCTCCTCCTGCAAGCAGATGGACGCTGATTCACCTTCTCCATCTCAACAAAAAAATTAACAGCACAGTTCCAAGTTCCACAACCATTTCATCCAGTGTTTTGAAATGCAGCGTGCACAGATGACGTGCACTTGCTAGCCAGTTCCATTTATGTGTTCTCCAAATGCAACAGAGGAGCCTGGAGTAGCCTCTGAAGGATATGATGTGGAAGGATCAGTCCTACCAAAGAAGTATCCTTTACTTTGAGAAACGTTGTCCATCTATTGATCTGTGCTTAATTGTTCTTCCTTCATCCTTCAAGTACCCGGATGTCTGTCACAGTAACTTGGAATTGAATTTTGTGAACTGAATTTGAATTGTGAGAACTGAATGTGAAGATATAAAGAGAGTTAATTTTTCAATGATGATCAAATTTTATTGGATTTCAGTTCCAAACAAATAAATTCAATTACAAACTATACAATTCAGATTCAGTTTTTCAATGCAATGATTCAAATTAAACAATACAATTTCAAATTATGTGATTCAAATTCAGTTTTTCAATGCACCAATTCAAGTTTAGCAATTCAAATTCAAATGATATGATATGATAAATGATTCAAATTCAGTTTCTGTTGACACATATTTCTGCCCATCCCTTAGGCGACTACATGGACTTTCCTCTGGGATTACCCTAATTGGTCCAAACATAAAAGAACCCTGTGGAGTTTGCAGGTGACATTACACCTCACCTAAAGAGGTTAAAGTAGATGCAACAAAAGCATCAGTACTATTAGAAATCAAAAGTATTTCTTAATTTAAGAAGAGCAAACATCACTAAAGGCTTTTCTCAGTGGAAAGTGAATATTTTCGCACATCTCCGACTAGTTTCAGCCAGCTTCGAAAGAAATATGGTTCATCCAATCACCTGTCAGGTATTTCTTGAAAGTGCCTGCCCTTTTCCAAAAGTTTCCAATGACTTTTAAGACAGTTCTGTGTAACACACCATCTGACATGTCCAGCTAGAGAACATGCACCCCAGCCCTCCTTTTCCCATTCCCCCCTCCAAAGCCAGATTCATGCCAAGTTCATTAAGTGCCCCATTTCGCTCAGTGAAGCCCCACATGGCTCTTTTCATGAAGTTAATACACTTGGTGTGCTCACACATATTATTATCCCTGCATCCTGCTGTATGAAATACCCCCCTCCTACTTTTTATGATTAGACTTGAATGTTAAGTGCTGCACCTAGATGAGCCATGGCCTTTAATTAGCACGCTATTTGTTAGTGTGTTTTTAAAGGCATGTAGTGCAGTTTTTTTAAACATGTTATCATTATCGTAAAACAACTTGCAGTCCAGCTGTATTACTGGGGAAACATGCACAGACAGGCAAAGGCAGGGACCTCTAACTTAACCAAGAGGCAATGGCTAGAGAAAGACGGTGAAAAATAGGACAGAGAGAGTAATTCAGAGAATCAGAGTAATAATGAGACACTCATCTGGAAGTATTTTGTGTCAAAGAGGAAAGCAACTGTGGTTCTGAAAACGGTCATGACAGCAATCTCCCAAAGTACACAGTGTTATCTGACGTATCCATTTCAGATAATTATAAAGCTCTCTTTAGAGAACACATGGCTGCTGGGAATAATTATGATCACAATTGTTTTGGATAGTCCAATTCTGATACTAAACATGTTATCAGGCGATGATATTTTCTCACTAGAATAAACATTTATTAATCAGAATATTTTAACAACAAATTGAGGATATATTCCTGGCTAGGCTTAACTGTATGTAACGTATGGATTACTGTGTGGAGTATCGTGTCTATAACAAGCTACTATTTGATGCCTGGTAGTTAGCAGAGTTACAGAGTTAAAGGAGAATTCCGGCCAATTTTTACGTTAATCTTGATCGCAATAAATTTGTGTACTTTTGATTAAAAAAAACAAAAAAAACAACCAGAATCGGTGCAGGCAATATGAAGTATTTGCAGCTACGTGTACAAGCTTCCACTGAGCTAAAACAACAGTTGTCGGGGCAAGTTTTAGAGTGCCTTTGTGCCTCTTAACAGACACAAAATGCAATTAAAATGTCTGTGCTTTATGAACGGGGCCCTTGTGTGACAACAATATGTTTTCAACTCAGACATTTTTCAACTACCCTGTCTCTATCCTGCCAGTAGCTAGGTCACCTTGTTACCTGTTAGCTGCTAGGTGTTAGCTACTAGTTTCCTGAACAACATCACAGACGGCTTTCTGTTTTGCACTATGTAGAACTTTCATAGACTGCTAGCACTATGAACAGTTACATCAATGTGATGTAATCTGTATCATATGTATTAATAGATTATTACTATTATATATATTCAACATGCTCTTTTTCCAAAAGTACCCACTGTTAAAACTGTGAAATAATAGAGATTCAATGCATGGCATAGCACATAACAGAAAGCTGAACAAAGACTAAAAGTCTACTGTGACGTTATCAGCTCTTTGAGGCTTTACATAGGCACAGCCATGCTTTGAGCTACATGCTAAAGTCAGCATACAAACCATGCTTAGTATGACAAAGCAAACATGCTATTGTTAGTAAGTATAGTGTTTTAAATCAGTGTGTTTGCACAGTATAAAGTACTGCTGAGGCTTATGTGATTAATTTAGCAGGTATTTGGCCATGAATCAAATTATTGGACAAATGCAAATGGAGAATGACAAAGATCCTCAGTGAAGCACAAGCCCATGTTTCTCACTAAAATTGTATATGCAACTTATATGTAGGGTCAGCGGCGCAATGGATAACATGTCTGA